>CM033475.1:225784021-226140859 GCA_019447015.1 Hymenochirus boettgeri
TGGTTCCCTTATACAGAAATCTATAGGGAAACTGTAATATTCACATTATATGGTTTCCTCATATAGAAATTTATAGGAAAACTGTAATATTCACATTGTATGTTTCCCTCATATAGAAATCTATAAGGAAACTGTAATATTCACATTGTATGGTTCCCTTATATAGAAATCTATAGGGAAACTGAAATATTCACATTGTATGGTTCCCTCATATAGAAATCTATAGGGAAACTGAAATATAAACATTGTATAGTTCCCTTATACAGAAATCTATAGGGAAACTGTAATATTCACATTGTATGGTTCCCTCATATAGAAATCTATAGGGAAACTGTAAAAACTTATAGTTTCCCCCCTTATACAGAAATCTAATAGGGAAACGTGTATATTCACATTGTATGGTTCCCTTATATAGAAATCTATAGGGAAACTGAATATTCAAATATTGTATGGTTCTCTTAGAATCTATAGGGAAACTGAAAATATAAACCCATTGTATGGTGTCCCTTATACAGAAATCTCATAGGAAACTGTAATATTCACACTTGTATGGTTTCCTCATAATAGAAATCTATATAGGGAAACTGTAATATTCACATTATATGTTCCCTCATATAGAAATCTACAGGGAAACTGTAAATACTCTCAATTGTATGGTTCCCTCATAAGAAATCTATAGGGAAACGTATACTCACATTGTATGGATAGACAGAGACGTCTTTGGGTAACTTTAAATGTTTTGTTTCCACTGAAGGAATCGGCTTTGGGGATGAAATGCATGGAGAATGTGGAACCCCACAGTACAGAGCCCCCGAAATGTGGAATGGCGGACCCTACACCCGATCCATTGACTGGTGGGCTGTAGGGCTAATTATTCATGAAATGATGGTCTGTGATGTAAGTACCAAACATTCATTAATAAACTAATATTATAATCTAATTAATATGACTGGAAATTCTCTGTCTCCCTATAGATATCACCCTGTATGTAGCTTTGTACCTTATCAATAGTAACCTTGCAGTTGGTCTTTCAGTTTCTTTTTCTTCCCTTTATAGCCTGTAATTAGATCATTGGATGCGAACACTAGGAAACAGATTATTAGTCAATAGACAAAGGGAACTGTTTATAAAGGCACCAATTTATTTAAAGGGATCGATACTGAGCCTCTCTTTGGCCTTTGCCTTACCATGGTAACGCCTTCATTAATATGGCCCATAATTATTATCTGCTCTTGTGTTTATGCTCCATTTATTCTTCCCGGTCAGTGTTACATTACAGAATAATGCGTTTACTTTACTTTATTATATTATTATTATTTTTCTATTTCTTTAGTTGCCATTTCATGGAAAAACCGAGGAGGAGCTGAAAGACAGAATCGTCAATAAAGAGCCAGTGATTTCCATGAAAATAAATCTCCCAATGAAATCTTTATTGTACAAAGTAAGTTACCAAAGTAGAACAGTTCCTTGTTGGGGAAGAGATTGATGTGCAGTTGGTGTTTGTTTCTAAGGAGAGATAGGGCACTTTGGGAAATGTATATAACTCCAGTGGGGTAGAGATGCATAGAAACCTATAAATATGTCAATACAAATGCTAACTAGAGAGATATTGGAAAGAGATATATAGGCTGCAACACTCTATGTATGGTATAGAACTAAAAGTCCTTTATTACAGACGGGATATATTTAACATCACTTAAAAACATATATACAGGGCTATCACTTCATCTTACCAACATTTAAACAGAGTCATGACACATTAAGGCATTCATATAAAAGACCTTATAATAGCCAATAATTAGAGTGACATATAGCTACCAGTCTCCTGTCTTATCAGTCAGTGTTATCCATGTGGTGTCTGGTAAATGAGGTCCCGTATAAAGGCAAATCAGGTGGGACGCGTTTCGCTCCTCCTATCCTAAACAGGAGCCTCCTGATACATGGTTAGTGCTGTGCATTGACTGATTGAGAGCAGGAGTAGGAATTTCCCACCCACTCTATACCATCCCAATGTGAGCGTAAAGGTAAGGCAGGCAGTAATAGAAAATGGAAGATACTGTCTGTAGAGGGTCCATAGTGCTGAACACCAGTATCGCTAAACTTGGCCCTAAACAGGTGCCCTTGATGCCTTGCTGGCAATCCAGCTCTGGTGATTGGGGTACGATACAACAGGTAAAGATAGCCAGGTGTCAAAGTGGGTTGTGTCCTCTTCTGTCTCAGTTCTTTGCTTTGTAAAATTGAGGAAGCAACTGTGTAGAATGTACGTGTAACCACAACAGCCAAAGAGGACATACACCAAACAAGTGGGTGAGGCTGAACTGCACAGCCACGTCCTCGAGTTGCCTAGCCGATGACCATGAACAATCCTTGGCATGACAATGTACCACACATGCCATGCACACACTGGGACAAGGTTTGAAACAGGACTTCTCGTTAGAGATGGCCGAACTTCATAAAGTTCGGTCCATTTTCAAACTTGAGTAAAAGTTTTAATTCGGACCCATTAAAGTCAATGGGGAGTGATAGTTAGAAAAGTCCGGATGATTGACAGCTAAACTAGCAATGGTAACTTACTGTAAATGGGTGTGGCACCTGGGAAATGGTCTGGGGAACATGTCACTATCACCAAAACTTGTTTTCTTACTTTATGATTGGGCAATTGTTGGGTTTTGTGCAAGCTACATTCGAGGGTTACCGAATGATACTTTCGAGGGTTACCGAATGATACTTTCGAGGGTTACCGAATGATACTTTCGAGGGTTACCGAATGATACTTTCTGTATGTTTCTGTATGTGTCCTATTAAACTTACATTAGGGTTGCCCAATCTCTGGACCTCGAGAGGTTTGCAGACTACATCTCCCAGCATTGTAACAGACAATTATATACGGAGCACTACCAATGACCAATATGTTAGACCACACCTGTATGGTACACCCCATAAATTGGTCTCGGAAAGAGAATGGGCCAAAGATATATGGGGCGCAGCAGAAGCTCTTGTAGCGAAACGCGTCCGGTCTATCCACCTCCCAGGTGGTCGAATTATGGATCAGTCCCACGGAAGCTTTAGAATGTCTTAAGCCCGTTCATATTGAACCCAAGTCCTCACTTTGCCTGGACGGTAGAGAACCCTGACAGTGACCTAAACGGCTGTTACGACTAGACAGCTAAGTATAGGATTGCGTACTGTAGCACTTTATATTTTTCCTATAATTCACTTAGGGAGAGACTGGAGGACTATTGAGGGACTTTATTCTGGGAAGGCAGGATATGTGTGATATGTTTTTAGTGTTGTTAATCTATTTTTGTAAGTGCATTTATTATATTTTCGTTTTGGAGAGAAACAATAAAGATATTTTTGAATTTAACCATTATCACCTGTTTGAGTGAGCGGTTCTTATGGACAACTTTATTTCTGTTTAGCTAGCCATACATCTCCCAGCATTCCCTGGCTGCAGCTGGGCACCCTAGACTTACTCATTTGCACTAACCAGGCATCTTTATATTTAAAAAAAGTAATGTGGCACCCATACGGCGATAAAACGATCAGCAACAGCCTTACAAATATATTCCCTAGTTTCCATTGCAGTTATTCTATACAGTAAAGGTGGTTTTAGGTTGACTATGGTTTAAACTCATTATAGCCATTTATTTTTTCTGCTGGAAAATGCCCTTACACAGTACTCGGACAGCCTATAGAAATGCACAGATGCAGTAAGTCCTAGCATGTATAGTTTACATATGATAATATAGAGCCTATAATCCTATGCCACAAGGATAAATTGGTTTCCTCTCACTGGTTAGTGCAAAACATTTTTAGACCTTTGGTCTGAAATTCTGTCAGGTGGCCTAGTCACATTTGAGTTGCCAGTTCAGGATATCTGGCTATGGCAGAGAGGGCAGACGTTGTAGTTAGTGATCTCTTTGTCTTGTGCACAATGCTTGCACATATTACACATCCAGAACTGGTATTCTGTGATCATTCTTCCTGAGGTAAGGAATGTTGGGAGCTTTCCTTGCCCACCTTCAGGAATGTTGTCTAAATCGGTCTTTCTGGTGTCTTTTGGGCTATGCTTACTAAAGATTTCCAGGGCAAGGTCTTCATATTGCTGTCTCTGTTCATTAGTTAATGTCTCCAAGAATTCAAGCTTGATGAAGGCCTTTGAGCATGTACCAAATGCTCTATTAGCACAGGAACAAAGAGCCAGGAGGGAATACATTTCTACAGCAGGAATAATATCCTCGTGGTCTATTAAGTGCAGAGTAATCCTCATGGCAGCATCCAGGTAACCCTCATAGAGTCGTCTTTGGTCAAGCAGAAAAAAATGATAGGCTTCGTCTCCTCTCCAGGCATTGTCAATTATTTGATTATCAGATAACATGCTGTCTTCTTCTAGCAAACCAGCTAAGGCTGATATTGCTTCAGTTCACTTTCCTTTCAGTCTCCTGTTCTTTACATGGTCATGGTATGTTCCACTAGCAAGGTTGCTAGAACATACAGCTTCTTAACATGTAGTGACTTGTTTGCCTCGTCTTTAGCAATCTTGAACATTAGTTTAGCAGCTTCTAGGAAATGGTTGGCTTTGGGTACAGTTCAAAAGCTTCCAGTGTGTTATTCTTTTCTAATAAATGGGAGGCCTACTTGGCAAGATTTCTAATTTCTTTCATCTTGTGGGTTTTAGCCAACTCAACAGCTTTATTTCACTGATTTAAATGTACACAGGCATCAACTGCAGTGGCAGGCTGGTTACATTTTTAATGGCAGCTATCGCCTGCTCACACATTCCAACTGTCACAAACATGTGGGAAATCTCAGGAAGTAACTTATGGTTTTCAGGAAGTGAGCTGGCAAGAACTTCGAGTCCAAGCATTTAGTAGCACTCTGCCAGACGTTCTGGCTTCTGCCTTGTACATAACACTGTATTCACCCATTCCTGTCTGTCTGCAAAGTAGTCACCAATGGCATTGTATGCCTGTTTCAATAAGGTGTCATCAGAATCGCCAGCACCGTGTTTCAGCAGCTGCAGCACTTGGAACCAGTCCCCCAACTTTATACGCAGCCCAATGGCAAGGTCTCTTCTGTCCATGTCCAAGTACATTTTCTCAGCTTCAACAAATCTTCAAAAATAGCAGCAATTTCTGCTTGCTTCATAGACTCTGCAGGTTACCTACGCGTTTCACAAACTCAATGCCTTGGTAATCCTTGCAAAGCACAAAGGCTTGCTTAGCCATGACAAGGTCCAGCTTATCAAGGGGGGCTTCAGCTAATAAATGCCAAAGCCTAGAGTGTGGGTTATCTTCTATAAACTGAGAGGCATCTTCTATTCCAACTTTCTCAATTAGTGCACGGCTGTCTCTTAGGGAAGGGATTTCAAAGTTAATGGCCTAATCTTTGTTTGGATGTTCAGGATCCTTTAATAGCTCATCCAAAAGAACAAACTTTATTTCTAAGTCTTCAAAACTGCAGATATAACCCAATGTTTGAATAAGTTCCTCAGGATCTAAGTTCTGAAAAACATACATCCTAGTTTTTTTCCATCATTGCAAACAAGTCTGGGTTGTCACTGGCCCATTTCATGTCCCAAACATCTTTAAAGGGCATCTACACTGCAAAAATGCCCTAAAGTATATTGGCAGAGAGCGCTACCCTGTGTACTTTTTCCATATACTTTCATTATTTTTTTGGAGCAGTTATCTGGATATTTTCATTTTTGTGTTTCTTATGGGGGCAGCCATTGATTTCTCTCCTCCTATAGTGGGCAGTGTGCTTGTAGTCTATGGAGATATGTCCACCAATCAGAAGGGGTTTGCATAATGGTTAAAATAGCATTTGCTCTATTTATTTATTAAACATGCAGAATCAGTTAAACATGCAAACAAATGATTTGCAAGTCCCACCTGGGATTCTGGGATTTTACATGTTTAACCCTTTCCCTTCTTCTATAGTCATCAGAACTACATGATCTGATATTGTTGTGTGTAAGTAGCATGTTGATATCAGATTGAATCAGTTTATCTGTGTAACTACACATACAGATTTTAGTAAATATTTCAGACCTTCTTCATTTTATATATCAGGTTATATTTGTAAGATAACCTGCTTTATTGTTAGTTAAAGATATATATTTATATACAAAGAAAGGGAGAGACAGAGAGATACCAGATTATCCAGTGAATGAAGGACACAACAGTTGTTACAAGCAGAGCTGCATTTATTACAGACTGGTTGCTTTTACACTGCAATTATTCACACTCAGCTTTGCTGCATGTGTTTCTGATATCCCTTTCATTACCGGTTGCTCTCTGGACTGGTTTGAAATCCAAATCCCTCTGTTCTATCAATGGAGATTATTTCTGGTGAACAACTATTCAGATATTCCAATCATCAATAGCTCTGTTACTCATATTTGCTGTTAGGTACTTGGTCAGGGGAAATCAGATTTTTTTCCCCTGGAAATTTTCCTTAGATACAGACAACCAAACACTAGAACTAACTGAGAGCAATCTGAACTAAAGGCTGCCCATTCAAGCTACCCAGGCAGAATCACTCAATAAGCTTAATCCCAGTACATGCCTTAGTACAAAGACATAACATTTCAGATGAAATGCTAAACTGAAAATAGGACCCCTTACTGAACATTCACTATTTGTAGTGCCTATTAAACCCACCCCCAAATCTGATTGGTCTGGAATCCAAGATCCAATCAGATTAGGATTGTATCTAGACCATCAGTCTTTGGAGGTGTGTTTGGGAAACACTATAAAAATTGAGAGGTCTGAATTACAGCTTAGTATTTGCTCAGTAGCTATACTGGCATGTCATTGAATTGTGCTTAGCTAATAGTGCTGCATGCTGTGTACCTGACTGGAAAAGCTCAATGAGCTGGCTTCAGCATGGTGGTTTTCCATTTATTCTTGTTTATTGCACTGTTTTTGTTGACAAGCGTCAAAGCAGAGTTAGTGTGAGATCTGAATACGGCATTGATGAAACATTCTCATTCCAACCTCTGGTTATTTGGAGGACCCATGGGAAGAAATTCAGTGAAAATAAGAATTAACCAAGTGAAAAAGAATTGCATCAATATCAATCAATGTTTCTAAATTCTCTGAACTTGAAATATGGTTTTGTTTCTCCTGGTCAAACACCTTACAACAGATTTGCCCAACACTACTGCAGATGTCATTGGACCACATTGGACCAGCATTTTCCTAGAAACACTCTCCCACCAGTAGAAAATCAGATGGATTGTGGGAGTTAAAAAAAATCTTTTTCACTTTTTTACAATGACCTGTAAAATTGCACAAGTCTCTCTATCTCATAATTATAAACTCCTTCCGGCATCAGTAAACTGCTCAAAGAACAACATTTACTGAGGACCAGTAAGTTAGGGAGAGTTTTCATCACAGCTCCCTTACTCATCATGCAAATAAGAGAAGGAGAGACTTCTGGGTAATTTCCCAGCTGGTGGTTAAAAATGGGAGGGGTAAACAGCTAATTAGTACTAATGTGCCCACCGGGCAAAACAGAGGGTGGAGTCTTAAGATATGCAATTCAGCATGTACTTCAAAGAATTTAGAACTTTGCAAGGTGATTACAATGGTTGTGTGTAAATTCAGACATTATAACCAGATCATTTTATAGCAAATTAAAGCCTTTCACTGGAATGCTAATTGTTTTTTGGGTGAAGATTTCCTTTAAGTTTAAGTTTCTCTCCAAAAACTTGCTGTCCTGTGTTATCAGTGTATCAAGCTTCAAACTCAAAACTTGTCAGGACTATTGCTCTACCAACTCTCTCTCATTCTGCTTTAGAATATATGGCTAAAACGCTCATTGAACCTTTATATGACCTTTAAAGAGAATTTATAAGGCCTTTCTTGAGACAAGTACTGCTTCTTAGCTAATTATGATTATGTATGAGATAAAGCTATTTTACTCTTTCTACTTTAATATTAGTTACATCATGATATATTTTAGGGGCAGTTCTTGTTGATATTTAAAATTACAAGCACTTACCTTTTACCACATAACGAGGAGGAATGGCATTGCTGTAAGAATAAGATAGAATTAAATTAACTACATAAGCCATGCAAATGTATCAGTCAAACATGGGTCATCATTGGACACCAAGAAGCCAATTGTCTGGGATTTTGAAAAGCATTGTCCCTGTTTAGCTTTACAGGTTACCAATCCTTCCTTCATTCTGGAAGTTATACAGACAATATAGTAGATAATGGCAACATTCTAGGTCTTGAACATATAGTGAGGGGATATCTGTTGTATTCATTTAGATCAACTGGACATAAGTTTAGTTCTTGAAGACATTTAGCTAGTCATCCGACTGGCTTTCTAAATTCAGAATGCTTGTACAAAATCTGTTGGCAATTAATTACCCTGGAAAGTCCCAATTAGCATATCACAGCCAGGTGTTAGGGACCTTCTGAATGCAAGGTGTGGATGCATTGAGGCTAAGAGGTGTTAAGAGGAACTGCCCAGGGTAAGGTGTCAAAACAGCATTGTGCATGGCAGACAGTTGGTGTCGAACCCCCCCTCTCATTTAGCTTGGATTCTGTATTTTTACATGAATGGCCTCCTTAACACCTCTTTGAACCGTCATGTCCTTTGCCAATAGTTAACATTACAATCTTCCTTGAATGCAGGTACATGGCTGACTCCTGACCGAGGAATTGGCTCTTCTGTGCTGGGCCATACATTGATGCCAGTTGCTGTTTGGTCTCCCACATACAAATCAGAGTATTCTTCACTGCACTGCATATATGATGTCATTCTTCACTGCACTGCACTGCATATATGATGTCGCTTTTCTTGTGTTTCAGTATTGGGTCTTTCAGATGTACCAATTTCTCCTTAGTGTGTTGTTCGGTTTAAATCACACAAGAAATGGTGTTTTTTGAAATTCGCAAAATTAAAGAATTTTCAAAAAACAATAACGCATGTTAATTTATGATGCGATTTTAAATTACAACATTTTGCATAAATATCTACACCATCTGTATTTAATATTAACTAGAAAGAGAAGTTTAGTTATAACTTTGAATTGGCTTGAAGGGCTGCATTTTGGAAGGGAATATGTGTGTTTGCTGCAGATTTTAAAACTCAATAATGGGAATGATGAGTTTGTAGTGAACGCTTGTTTGGGACAAAAAAAACTTTTGTGTGTACCCAGCCCAAAGTGGTGCTAATTTTGATCCAATCTAGAAAGCTACATCTCATTGGTTGGGCAAAATTAGACCATTTGAATGATAAGAACTTTTATTGAATCTCTCTGTATCTTTTTGATGATTGGTCAAAATAGTTTTTTGACTTTAGTTACCCTTTAAGTATGGCTCCACAGTAATGGATAAGTATCAGTTGTGTGTGTACCTGGGTCTGGTTGGGGGTTAAAAAAACTAACTTTTTTGATGATTGGTCAAATTTTTTTTTTACTTTAGTTCCCTTTAGTATGGCTGCCACAGTAATGGATAAGTAGATAGTAGGGTGGTGTAACTGTGTCCGGTTGGGGTTAAAAACAAACTTTTTTGATGATTGGTCCAAAATTTTTTTTTGACTTTAGTTACCCTTTAGGTATGGCTGCAACAGTAATGGAAGGGTAGGTCAGTAGGTGTATGTAACTGGTGCCACATGGGGGTTAAAAAACAAACTTTTTTTATTATTAAGCAAAATGATTTTTTTTTTACTTTAGTCACCCTTTAAGTATGGCTGCCACAGTAATGGATAAGTAGATCAGTAGGGTGTGTGTACCTGGGTCTGGTTGAGGGGGTATGTCTTTTTTGTTTTACAACCATAAAACTATATTTTATTGAGGATAAATCTAAATTATTTTTTTTACTTTAGTTACCCTTTGAGTATGCACCACCAATAATGAATTAGTAGATCATAGGTGGGGTGTACCTGGGTCTGGTTGAGGGGGTATGTCTTTTTGTGTTTACAACCATAAAACGATCTTTCATTGAAAATAAATCTAAATTAGGTTTTTTTTTACTTTAGTTACCCTTTACATGGCTGCCACAGTAATGGATAAGTAGATCAGTAGGTGTGTGTACCTGTGTCGGTTGGGGTTAAAAAAAACAACTTTTTTTGATGATTGTCAAATTTTTTTTTACTTAGTTACCCTTGTTTGCTGCCACAGTAATGATAAGTAGATCAGTAGGTGTGTGTAACTGTGTCCGGTTGGGGGTTAAAAAAACAAAATTTTTTGATGAATTGGTCCAAAACATTTTTTTGACTTTACTTACCCTTTAGGTATGACTGCAACAGTAATGGAAGGGTAGGTCAGTAGGTGTATGTAACTGTGCCACATGGGTTAAAAAACAAACTTTTTTTATTATTAATCAAAATGATTTTTTTTTACTTTAGTCACCCTTTATATGGCTGCCACAGTAATGGATAAGTAAATCAGTAGGTGTGTGTACCTGGTCTGGTTGGGGGTATGTCTTTTTTGTGTTTACAACAAAAAACTATATTTTATTGAGGATAAATCTAAATTAGTTTTTTTGACTTTGTTACCCTTTGAGTATGGCTACCACCATAATGAATTAGTAGATCAGTAGGGTTGTTGTACCTGGGGCTGGTGAGGGGGTATGTCTTTTTTGTGTTTACAACCATAAACGATCTTTCATTGAAAATAATCTAATTTAGATTTTTTTTACTTTAGTTACCCTTTAAGCATGGCTGCCACAGTAATGGATAAGTAGATTAGTAGGTGTGTGTACCTGGGTCTGGTTGAGGGGTATTGTCTTTTGTGTTTACAACCATAAAACGATCTTTTTATGAAAATAAATCTAAATTTAGTTTTTTTTTACTTTAGTTACCCTTTAAGCATGGCTGCCACAGTAATGGATAAGTAGATTAGTAGGTGTGTGTACCTGGGTATGGTTGAGGGGGTATGTCTTTTTTGTTTTACAACCATAAAACTACTTTTATTGAGGATAAATCTAAATTAGTTTTTTTTTACTTTAGTTACCCTTTGAGTATGGCTACCACCATAAATAATTAGTAGATCAGTAGTGTGTGGTACCTGGGTCTGGTTGAGGGGGTATGTCTTTTTGTGTTTACAACCATAAAACGATCTTTATTGAAAATAAATCTAAATTTAGTTTTTTTTTACTTTAGTTACCCTTTAGCATGGCTGCCACAGTAATGGATAAGTAGATTAGTAGGTGTGTGTACCTGGGTATGGTTTGAGGGGGTATGTCTTTTTTTGTGTTAACAACCATAAAACTATATTTTATTGAGGATAAATCTAAATTAGTTTTTTTACTTTAGCTACCCTTGAGTATGGCTACCACCATAATTAATTAGTAGATCAGTAGGTGTGTGTACCTGGGTCTGGTTGAGGGGGTATGTCTTTTTTGTGTTTACAACCATAAAACGATCTTTATTGAAAATAACTAATTTAGTTTTTTTTAACTTTAGTTACCCTTTAAGCATGGCTGCCACAGTAATGGATAAGTAGATTAGTAGGTGTGTTACCTGGGTATGGTCGAGGGGGTATGTCTTTTTTGTGTTTACAACCATAAAACTATATTTATTGAGGATAATCTAAATTAGTTTTTTGACTTTAGTTACCCTTTGAGTTTGCTACCACCAAATGAATTAGTAGATCAGTAGGTGTGTGTCCTGGGTGCTGGTTGAGGGTATGTCTTTTTTGTGTTTACAACCATAAAACGATCTTTATTGAAAATAATCTAAATTTAGTTTTTTTTTTTTTTCTTTAGTTACCCTTTAAGCATGGCTGCCACAGTAATGGATAAGTAGATTAGTAGGTGTTGTGTACCTGGGTATGGTTGAGGGGGTAGTCTTTTTTGTGTTTACAACCATAAAAACTATCTTTTATTGAGGAAAATCAAATTAGTTTTTTTTTACTTTAGTTACCCTTTGAGTATGGCTACCACCATAATGAATTAGTAGATCAGTAGGTGTGTGTACCTGGGTCTGGTTGAGGGGTATGTCTTTTTTGTGTTTACAACCATAAAACGATCTTTTATTGAAAATAATCTAAATTTAGGTTTTTTTTTACTTTAGTTACCCTTTAAGCATGGCTGCCACAGTAATGGATAAGTAGATTGTAGGTGTGTTGTACCTGGGTATGGTTGAGGGGGTATGTCTTTTTTGTGTTTACAACCATAAACATATTTATTGAGGATAAATCTAAATTAGTTTTTTTTACTTTAGTACCCTTTGAGTATGGCTACCACCATAATGAATTGTAGATCAGTAGGTGTGTGTACCTGGGTCTGGTTGAGGGGTATGTCTTTTTTGTGTTTTACAACCATAAAACGATCTTTTATTGAAAATAAATCTAAATTTAGTTTTTTTTTTACTTTAGTTACCCTTTAAGCATGGCTGCCACAGTAATGGATAAGTAGATTAGTAGGTGTGTGTACCTGGGTATGGTTGAGGGGGTAATGTCTTTTTTTGTTTACAACCATAAACTACTTTTATTGAGGATAAATAAATTAGTTTTTTTGACTTTAGTTACCCTTTGAGTATGGCTACCACCATAATTAATTAGTAGATCAGTAGGTGTGTGTACCTGGGTCTGGTTGAGGGGGATGTCTTTTTTGTGTTTACAACCATAAAACGATCTTTTATTGAAAATAAATCTAAATTTAGTTTTTTTTTTAACTTTAGTTACCTTAAGCATGGCTGCCACAGTAATGGAAAGTAGATTGTAAGGTGTAGGTACCTGGGTCTGGTTGAGGGGGTATGTCTTTTTTTGTGTGTTATAACCATAAACTATCTTTTATTGAGGATAAATCTAAATTAGTTTTTGTGACTTTAGTTACCCTTTATATGGCTTCCATGGGAATGGAAAGGTAGGTCAGTAGGCGGTGGTACCTGGGTCTGTGGGGGGGGGTTGGGTATCACCATTTGTATTTATCATGAAAAAAACTGTTTTTGAAATATCCACATTTGAGGATTGTTACCATTATAGTCTATGGAAAAATGTCCGGAAATTCGCTGATAACGCCGTAACGCTTCCGCGGATTCCTTAGCTAAAAGATAGCACACTTCTCCTATAGCCCCGCACGTCTGTACCGAATTTCTATTTGCTGTTAGGTACTTGGTCAGGGGAAATCAGATTTTTTTCCCCTGGAAATTTTACCTTAGATACAGACAACCAAACACTAGAACTAACTGAGAGCAATCTGAACTAAAGGCTGCCCATTCAAGCTACACCAGGCAGAATCACTCAATAAGCTTAATCCCAGTACATGCCTTAGTACAAAGACATAACATTTCAGATGAAATGCTAAACTGAAAATAGACCCCTTACTGAACATTCACTATTTGTAGTGCCTATTAAACCCACCCCCAAATCTGATTGGTCTGGAATCCAAGATCCAATCAGATTTAGGATTGTATCTAGACCATCAGTCTTTGGAGGTGTGTTTGGGAAACACTATAAAAATTGAGAGGTCTGAATTACAGCTTAGTATTTGCTCAGTAGCTATACTGGCATGTCATTGAATTGTGCTTAGCTAATAGTGCTGCATGCTGTGTACCTGACTGGAAAAGCTCAATGAGCTGGCTTCACATGGTGGTTTTCCATTTATTCTTGTTTATTGCACTGTTTTTGTTGACAAGCGTCAAAGCAGAGTTAGTGTGAGATCTGAATACGGCATTGATGAAACATTCTCATTCCAACCTCTGGTTATTTGGAGGACCCATGGGAAGAAATTCAGTGAAAATAAGAATTAACCAAGTGAAAAAGAATTGCATCAATATCAATCAATGTTTCTAAATTCTCTGAACTTGAAATATGGTTTTGTTTCTCCTGGTCAAACACCTTACAACAGATTTGCCCAACACTACTGCAGATGTCATTGGACCACATTGGACCAGCATTTTCCTAGAAACACTCTCCCACCAGTAGAAAATCAGATGGATTGTGGGAGTTAAAAAAAATCTTTTTCACTTTTTTACAATGACCTGTAAAATTGCACAAGTCTCTCTATCTCATAATTATAAACTCCTTCCGGCATCAGTAAACTGCTCAAAGAACAACATTTACTGAGGACCAGTAAGTTAGGGAGAGTTTTCATCACAGCTCCCTTACTCATCATGCAAATAAGAGAAGGAGAGACTTCTGGGTAATTTCCCAGCTGGTGGTTAAAAATGGGAGGGGTAAACAGCTAATTAGTACTAATGTGCCCACCGGGCAAAACAGAGGGTGGAGTCTTAAGATATGCAATTCAGCATGTACTTCAAAGAATTTAGAACTTTGCAAGGTGATTACAATGGTTGTGTGTAAATTCAGACATTATAACCAGATCATTTTATAGCAAATTAAGAGCCTTTCACTGGAATGCTAATTGTTTTTTGGGTGAAGATTTCCTTTAAGTTTAAGTTTCTCTCCAAAAACTTGCTGTCCTGTGTTATCAGTGTATCAAGCTTCAAACTCAAAACTTGTCAGGACTATTGCTCTACCAACTCTCTCTCATTCTGCTTTAGAATATATGGCTAAAACGCTCATTGAACCTTTATATGACCTTTAAAGAGAATTTATAAGGCCTTTCTTGAGACAAGTACTGCTTCTTAGCTAATTATGATTATGTATGAGATAAAGCTATTTTACTCTTTCTACTTTAATATTAGTTACATCATGATATATTTTAGGGGCAGTTCTTGTTGATATTTAAAATTACAAGCACTTACCTTTTACCACATAACGAGGAGGAATGGCATTGCTGTAAGAATAAGATAGAATTAAATTAACTACATAAGCCATGCAAATGTATCAGTCAAACATGGGTCATCATTGGACACCAAGAAGCCAATTGTCTGGGATTTTGAAAAGCATTGTCCCTGTTTAGCTTTACAGGTTACCAATCCTTCCTTCATTCTGGAAGTTATACAGACAATATAGTAGATAATGGCAACATTCTAGGTCTTGAACATATAGTGAGGGGATATCTGTTGTATTCATTTAGATCAACTGGACATAAGTTTAGTTCTTGAAGACATTTAGCTAGTCATCCGACTGGCTTTCTAAATTCAGAATGCTTGTACAAAATCTGTTGGCAATTAATTACCCTGGAAAGTCCCAATTAGCATATCACAGCCAGGTGTTAGGGACCTTCTGAATGCAAGGTGTGGATGCATTGAGGCTAAGAGGTGTTAAGAGGAACTGCCCAGGGTAAGGTGTCAAAACAGCATTGTGCATGGCAGACAGTTGGTGTCGAACCCCCCCTCTCATTTAGCTTGGATTCTGTATTTTTACATGAATGGCCTCCTTAACACCTCTCTTGAACCGTCATGTCCTTTGCCAATAGTTAACATTACAATCTTCCTTGAATGCAGGTACATGGCTGACTCCTGACCGAGGAATTGGCTCTTCTGTGCTGGGCCATACATTGATGCAGTTGCTGTTTGGTCTCCCACATACAAATCAGAGTATTCTTCACTGCACTGCTATATGATGTCATTCTTCACTGCACTGCACTGCATATATGATGTCGCTTTTCTTGTGTTTCAGTATTGGGTCTTTCAGATGTACCAATTTCTCCTTAGTGTGTTGTTCGGTTTAAATCACACAAGAAATGGTGTTTTTTGAAATTCGCAAAATTAAAGAATTTTCAAAAAACAATAACGCATGTTAATTTATGATGCGATTTTAAATTACAACATTTTGCATAAATATCTCTACACCATCTGTATTTAATATTAACTAGAAAGAGAAGTTTAGTTATAACTTTGAATTGGCTTGAAGGGCTGCATTTTGGAAGGGAATATGTGTGTTTGCTGCAGATTTTAAAACTCAATAATGGGAATGATGAGTTTGTAGTGAACGCTTGTTTGGGACAAAAAAAACTTTTGTGTGTACCCAGCCCAAAGTGGTGCTAATTTTGATCCAATCTAGAAAGCTACATCTCATTGGTTGGGCAAAATTAGACCATTTGAATGATAAGAACTTTTATTGAATCTCTCTGTATCTTTTTGATGATTGGTCAAAATAGTTTTTTTGACTTTAGTTACCCTTTAAGTATGGCTCCACAGTAATGGATAAGTAGTCAGTTGTGTGTGTACCTGGGTCTGGTTGGGGGTTAAAAAACTAACTTTTTTGATGATTGGTCAAATTTTTTTTTTACTTTAGTTCCCTTTAGTATGGCTGCCACAGTAATGGATAAGTAGATAGTAGGGTGGTGTAACTGTGTCCGGTTGGGGTTAAAAACAAACTTTTTTGATGATTGGTCCAAAATTTTTTTTTGACTTTAGTTACCCTTTAGGTATGGCTGCAACAGTAATGGAAGGGTAGGTCAGTAGGTGTATGTAACTGGTGCCACATGGGGGTTAAAAAACAAACTTTTTTTATTATTAAGCAAAATGATTTTTTTTTTACTTTAGTCACCCTTTAAGTATGGCTGCCACAGTAATGGATAAGTAGATCAGTAGGGTGTGTGTACCTGGGTCTGGTTGAGGGGGTATGTCTTTTTTGTTTTACAACCATAAAACTATATTTTATTGAGGATAAATCTAAATTATTTTTTTTACTTTAGTTACCCTTTGAGTATGCACCACCAATAATGAATTAGTAGATCATGGTGGGGTGTACCTGGGTCTGGTTGAGGGGGTATGTCTTTTTGTGTTTACAACCATAAAACGATCTTTCATTGAAAATAAATCTAAATTAGGTTTTTTTTTACTTTAGTTACCCTTTACATGGCTGCCACAGTAATGGATAAGTAGATCAGTAGGTGTGTGTACCTGTGTCGGTTGGGGTTAAAAAAAACAACTTTTTTTGATGATTGTCAAATTTTTTTTTACTTAGTTACCCTTGTTTGCTGCCACAGTAATGATAAGTAGATCAGTAGGTGTGTGTAACTGTGTCCGGTTGGGGTTAAAAAAACAAAATTTTTTGATGAATTGGTCCAAAACATTTTTTTGACTTTACTTACCCTTTAGGTATGACTGCAACAGTAATGGAAGGGTAGGTCAGTAGGTGTATGTAACTGTGCCACATGGTTAAAAAACAAACTTTTTTTATTATTAATCAAAATGATTTTTTTTTACTTTAGTCACCCTTTATATGTGCTGCCACAGTAATGGATAAGTAAATCAGTAGGTGTGTGTACCTGGTCTGGTTGGGGGTATGTCTTTTTTGTGTTTACAACAAAAAACTATATTTTATTGAGGATAAATCTAAATTAGTTTTTTTGACTTTGTTACCCTTTGAGTATGGCTACCACCATAATGAATTAGTAATCAGTAGGGTTGTTGTACCTGGGCTGGTGAGGGGGTATGTCTTTTTTGTGTTTACAACCATAAACGATCTTTCATTTGAAAATAATCTAAATTTAGATTTTTTTTACTTTAGTTACCCTTTAAGCATGGCTGCCACAGTAATGGATAAGTAGATTAGTAGGTGGTGTGTACCTGGGTCTGGTTGAGGGGTATTGTCTTTTGTGTTTACAACCATAAAACGATCTTTTTATGAAAATAAATCTAAATTTAGTTTTTTTTTACTTTAGTTACCCTTTAAGCATGGCTGCCACAGTAATGGATAAGTAGATTAGTAGGTGTGTGTACCTGGGTATGGTTGAGGGGGTATGTCTTTTTTGTTTTACAACCATAAAACTACTTTTATTGAGGATAAATCTAAATTAGTTTTTTTTTTACTTTAGTTACCCTTTGAGTATGGCTACCACCATAAATAATTAGTAGATCAGTAGTGTGTGGTACCTGGGTCTGGTTGAGGGGGTATGTCTTTTTGTGTTTACAACCATAAAACGATCTTTATTGAAATAAATCTAAATTTAGTTTTTTTTTACTTTAGTTTACCCTTTAGCATGGCTGCCACAGTAATGGATAAGTAGATTAGTAGGTGTGTGTACCTGGGTATGGTTTGAGGGGGTATGTCTTTTTTTGTGTTAACAACCATAAAACTATATTTTATTGAGGATAAATCTAAATTAGTTTTTTTACTTTAGCTACCCTTGAGTATGGCTACCACCATAATTAATTAGTAGATCAGTAGGTGTGTGTACCTGGGTCTGGTTGAGGGGGTATGTCTTTTTTGTGTTTACAACCATAAAACGATCTTTATTGAAAATAACTAATTTAGTTTTTTTTAACTTTAGTTACCCTTTAAGCATGGCGCCACAGTAATGGATAAGTAGATTAGTAGGTGTGTTTACCTGGGTATGGTCGAGGGGGTATGTCTTTTTTGTGTTTACAACCATAAACTATATTTATTGAGGATAATCTAAATTAGTTTTTTTGACTTTAGTTACCCTTTGAGTTTGCTACCACCAAATGAATTAGTAGATCAGTAGGTGTGTGTACCTGGGCTGGTTGAGGGGGTATGTCTTTTTTGTGTTTACAAACCATAAAACGATCTTTATTGAAAATAATCTAAATTTAGTTTTTTTTTTTTTTCTTTAGTTACCCTTTAAGCATGGCTGCCACAGTAATGGATAAGTAGATTAGTAGGTGTTGTGTACCTGGGTATGGTTGAGGGGGTAGTCTTTTTGTGTTTACAACCATAAAACTATCTTTTATTGAGGAAAATCTAATTAGTTTTTTTTACTTTAGTTACCCTTTGAGTATGGCTACCACCATAATGAATTAGTAGATCAGTAGGTGTGTGTACCTGGGTCTGGTTGAGGGGTATGTCTTTTTTGTGTTTACAACCATAAAACGATCTTTTATTGAAAATAATCTAAATTTAGGTTTTTTTTTTACTTTAGTTACCCTTTAAGCATGGCTGCCACAGTAATGGATAAGTAGATTGTAGGTGTGTGTACCTGGGATGGTTGAGGGGGTATGTCTTTTTTGTGTTTACAACCATAAACATATTTATTGAGGATAAATCTAAATTAGTTTTTTTTACTTTAGTACCCTTTGAGTATGGCTACCACCATAATGAATTAGTAGATCAGTAGGTGTGTGTACCTGGGTCTGGTTGAGGGGGTATGTCTTTTTTGTGTTTACAACCATAAAACGATCTTTTATTGAAAATAAATCTAAATTTAGTTTTTTTTTTACTTTAGTTACCCTTTAAGCATGGCTGCCACAGTAATGGATAAGTAGATTAGTAGGTGTGTGTACCTGGGTATGGTTGAGGGGGTAATGTCTTTTTTTGTTTACAACCATAAACTACTTTTATTGAGGATAAATAAATTAGTTTTTTTGACTTTAGTTACCCTTTGAGTATGGCTACCACCATAATTAATTAGTAGATCAGTAGGTGTGTGTACCTGGGTCTGGTTGAGGGGGATGTCTTTTTTGTGTTTACAACCATAAAACGATCTTTTATTGAAAATAAATCTAAATTTAGTTTTTTTTTTTAACTTTAGTTACCTTAAGCATGGCTGCCACAGTAATGGAAAGTAGATTATAGGTGTAGGTACCTGGGTCCTGGTTGAGGGGGTATGTCTTTTTTGTGTTTTATAACCATAAACTATCTTTTATTGAGGATAAATCTAAATTAGTTTTTGTGACTTTAGTTACCCTTTATATGGCTTCCATGGGAATGGAAAGGTAGGTCAGTAGGCGGTGGTACCTGGGTCTGTGGGGGGGGGTTGGGTATCACCATTTGTATTTATCATGAAAAAAACTGTTTTTGAAATATCCACATTTGAGGATTGTTACCATTATAGTCTATGGAAAAATGTCCGGAAATTCGCTGATAACGCCGTAACGCTTCCGCGGATTCCTTAGCTAAAAGATAGCACACTTCTCCTATAGCCCCGCACGTCTGTACCGAATTTCAAATCTGAGTAACAGAGCTATTGATGTATTGGAATATCTGAATAGTTGTTCACCAGAAATAATCTCCATTGATAGAACAGAGGGATTTGGATTTCAAACCAGTCCAGAGAGCAACATGGTAATGAAAGGGATATCAGAAACACATGCAGCAAAGCTGAGTGTGAATAATTGCAGTGTAAAAGCAACCAGTCTGTAATAAATGCAGCTCTGCTTGTAACAACTGTTGTGTCCTTCATTCACTGGATAATCTTCTGGTATCTCTCTGTCTCTCCCTTTCTTTGTATATAAATATATATCTTTACTAACTAAAGCAGGTTATCTTACAAATTAACCTGATATATAAAATGAGAAGGTCTGAATATTTACTAAAATCTGTTTGTGTAGTTACACAGATAAACTGATTCAATCTGATATCAACATGCTACTTACACACAACAATATCAGATCAGGTAGTTCTGATGACTATAGAAGAAGGGAAAGGGTTAAACTGTAAATCCCAGAATCCCAGTGGGGACTTGCAAATCATTTGTTTGCATGTTTAACTGATTCTGCATGTTTAATAAATAAATAGAGCAAATGCTATTTTTAACCATTTGCAAACCCCTTCTGATTGGTGGACATATCTCCATAGACTACAAGCAACAGCCCACTATAGGAGGAGGAGAGAAATCAATGGCTGCCCCCATAAGAAACACAAAAATGAAAATATCCAGATAACTGCTCCAAAAAATAAATGAAAGTATATGGAAAAAGTACACAGGGTTAGCGCTCTCTGCCAATAACTTTAGGGCTTTTTTTTTGCAGTGTAGATGCCCTTTAAAGATGTTTGGGACATGAAATGGGCCAGTGACAACCCAGACTTGTTTGCAATGATGGAAAAAAACTAGGATGTATGTTTTCAGAACTTAGATCCTGAGGAACTTATTCAAACATGGGTTATATCTGCGTTTTGAAGACTTAGAAATAAAGTTTGTTCTTTTGGATGACTATTAAAGGATCCTGAACATCCAAACAAAGATTAGGCCATTAACTTTGAAACCCTTCCCTAAGAGACAGCCGTGCACTAATTGAGAAAGTTGGAATAGAAGATGCCTCTCAGTTTATGAAGATAACCCACACTCTAGGCTTTGGCATTTATTAGCTGAAGCCCCCCTGATAAGCTGGACCTTGTCATGGCTAAGCAAGCCTTTGTGCTTTGCAAGGATTACCAAGGCATTGAGTTTGTGAAACGCGTAGGTAACCTGCGAGTCTATGAAGCAAGCAGAAATTGCTGCTATTTTTGAAGATTTGTTGAAGCTGAGAAAATGTACTTGGACATGGACAGAAGAACCTTTGCCATTGGGCTGCGTATAAAGTTGGGGGACTGTTTTTTTGTTTTTTTTTTTTTCCGCAGCCGAAAAAAGGACTGGGTTATGCACATGTATTTCCATATCGTTGCTCAGTAAAGCGGCGATGTGTGAAATAGGTGAGTCCGCATAAAGAACGTTTGGACGAAATGGGTGTTGCAGGCTAATCAGTTTACCCCACCATGGCCGTGGTGGGGGTGTCGGCCTGGAGATGAAGGCCAGTTATTGCGGTTAAAGATTCACAGGCAAGAAAGGTTTGTTTGTGGTAGCAGGGGGAAACAGTGAAGTAAGAGGGTGCCATTGTCATTTTGATTTGGGGGAATGAATGTGTATAAGAATTAGAACGGATTCGCTCTTCGGTTTGAAAGACAAGAGGGGCCCATAGGTTATGTTTATTGGTGGAACGAAACCACCGCAGAACTCCATTTGCCTACATAACTCATCCAAGTGGCCCCTGGGCAGCTTGCCCTGAACACGTGCCCCTTGGCGATTATACCCCTGATTGACAACCTTAAAAACTTGAACGGCCATACATGCCCAATTGGGTGACCCTACTTTTTTGCAGACAGACAGGGAACAAATGGGGTGAATAACAGTAGGTGTTTTTAGTTTATGGTTACAGGGCAGAGTCCCAAGTAACGTCCCTGGCAAGAGTGCTTTTTAAACTAAAAATGCTGAACCCTCGAAGTTCTTTTCCCCCCAGCCCTTCACTTTCCCCTGAAAACCATAAGTTTTTTTTTAACTTCCCTGAAGAAATTTTTTTCCCCCACAATGTTTGTTGGTTGACCTTTTGGGAAATGGGGTGGGTTTGAGCCAAGGGCCGTCCATTAAGCCTTTGCCATTAAAAAATGAACCAACTGGGCCACTGCAAAGTTTTTTTGAATGCTGGGTGTAAAACATTTTTAAAAAATCAGTGAAAATAAAATCCCTTTGAAGTTTTTTTTTTTGGGCTAAAACCCCACCAAGAAATGAAAAGAAAAAATTAAAGCAAAAATCTTAGGCCCCCACGTTACAAAGCCCTCCCCCATTTTATTAGAATAGAAATAACACACTGAAAAGCCCCCTTTTCTTGGAACCACTGGTAAACCCCAAAAGCCCAAACCACATTTCCCTTTCACCTAAGAAGCTTTGCTAAACAAATGGTTCAGATTTGCCCTTAAAGGACCAGCAAAAACAAAGTCACTACAATGTTTTTTAAAGACCCTGTAATGGTTCTTAGCAACCTTGGGCCTAAGTGGAAAAAACCATAAAACCATGAACCAATGTAAAAATAAAACAGGAGACTGAAAGGAAAGTGGGAAACCTGAAGCCAATATCAAGCCCTTAGCTGGCTTATTTGCCTACCGAAGGAAGAACCCAGCAATGTTTTTTTCCTGAATATCAAAAATAAATTGGACAAATGCCCTGGAGAGGAAAGAACCGACGGCCCCCTATCATTTTTTTTTTTTTTTTTTTCTTGCTTTTGAAAACCCAAAGACCGAACTTTTCCTAAATGAACGTGTTTTACCTGGAATGCCTTTGCCCCATGAATGGGAATTTTACACTCTGGCACTTAAATAGACCACGAGGATATTATGCCCCCTGCTGTAAGAAAAATGTCTAATTCCCTCCTGGCCCTTGCCCTTTGTTTCCTGTGCTAATAGAGCTGTGGCGATAACATGCCTCAAAGAGCCCCTTCATCAAGCTTGAATTTCTTTGGAAGAACCATACCTAATAAAAACGAAAAAACAAGCATTACTGAAGACCTTTGCCCCTGGAAAAATCTTTTTAAGTAAGCCCCCCAATAAGCCCCCAAAAAGACCACCAGAAAAGAAAACCCGATTTTAGACAACATTTTTCCCCTGAAACGGGGGGGGCAGGAAAAGCTTCCCCCAACATTCCCCTTACCCTCAGGAAGGACTGGATTTCACAGATATCCATTTTCCCTGGATGTGTAAATATGGTGGTCCAAGCATTTGGGTTGCACAAACAAAGAAGATCCAACTAACTTACAAACGTCCCCTTGCCCCTCCTTTTCCTGGCATAGCCAATTTCCCCTGAACTGGGCAACTCAAATGTGACTTAGGCCCAACCCTGACGAATTTTTCAGACCCAAAAGGTCTAAAAAAAATATGTTTTTGCACTAAACCCCCAGTGGCGGGGAGAAGGAACACAAATTTGTTTTATCCTTGTCATGGCAATAGGATTATTAAGGCCTCTAATATGTATCCATAATGTAAACCTATACCATGCCCCCCCTTAAGGACTTACCTGCATCTTGTGGGTGCAATTTTTCCTAATAGGCTGTCCCCGTTAAACTGTGGTAAGGCAATTTTTCAGCCAGAAAAAATTAAATGGCCTTATAAAAATATTTTTAAAAAATCCATAGTCCCCCCCCCCCAACCCTAAAAAACCCACCCTTTTACTGTATAAACTGTTAAATATAAAATCTGCATGGGAAAAACTAGGGAAATAATAAATTTGTAAGGCTGGTTTGCTTTTGGAATCCGTTTTTTTTAATTAAAAAAAATAAAAAAAATTATTTTTTAAAAAATTTTAAAAAAAAAAAAAAACAAAATCGCCGTATTGGTTTGGCCACACTTACCTTTTTTTTTTTTAAAAATATAAAGAGCCACCTGGGTTTTAGTTTGGGCCAAAGTAGTAGTCCCTAGGGGTTTGTGCCCCCAGCCTTTTGCAGCAGGGTAATGCTTGGGGAGTTTTGTAAATGGCTTAGCCTAACAATAAAATAAAGTTCCAAGAAGAACCCGCTCCAAACTCAAAACAGGTTGGTTAAATGTTCTCAAATTTCACAAATAATCCTTATTGTTTGTTCCCCCCTCCCTCAAAACGACAAATAATAAATCCCCCCACCTTTTAACAAAATTAGATGTAACAACACTAAAAACATAATCCCCCAATATCCTGCCACATGTTTCCCAAAATAAAAGTCCCCTCAATAGTCCCCCCTCCCCAGGTCCCTCTCCCCTAAGTGAAATCTAATAAGGAAAATATAAATTTGGGGGCTTACCGGTAAACGCAATCCCTAAAAATAACTTTAGCTGTTTCCTCACTGTCGAGTAAAACATCCCGTTTTTGGTGTTTTTTTTTTTTTTTTTTTTTAGGTTCACTTGTCCCCCCCCAAGGGTTCTCTTACCCGTCCTAGGCCCCAACAGGTGGGTATGAACTTTGGGTTTTTTTTTAGGTTTGTTTTTTTTCAAATATGGAACGGGCTCGGTTTTTTAAGAAACATTTTCCTAAGGGTGGCCCCGGTTTGCCCGTGGTGGGAGCCTGTATCCAGAGGGGAATTTGGTCACGGCCCGAGGGGGGGTCCACCGGGATGGGGAGGTGAAATAGACCCGGAATAATAACTGGGGGGGTGGGGCGGGTGGGGGGACGAGGGTGGGGCAGGTTGGTTCCCGCTTACGGTGGGAAAGGGGGGGGAGGAGGCCCTGTGCTTGGCCCCGCCCGTGTTGCCGCCCCATAATATCTTTTTTTTTGGGCCCCCCATTTTTCGTCCTTCCCGTGAAACCATTTTCTTTTTTTAAATGGGGTGATCAAAACCAATAACAAGGTGTGGGTTCCCCTAAAAACCATAAGATTTGGTCCCCCCATTGGTAAGTTGCCTTCCTGTAAAATATATGTCCCCCCCCCCCCCTTGTTTACAAATTCTTGGAGATTGTAGTCCCCCCCCCCTGCAACAAACCTCTCGAGGTCCCAGAAGAATTGGGGCAACCCCTTAAAAATGTAAAGTTTGTAAATTAAGACATACACATAACAGGAAACGTGTACAGAAAAGTAATCACTTCCGGTAAAACCCCGAAAGTAAAATTCCCATGTCTGATCACACCCTCGAAAGTATAAAAATCCAAATTTTTCGAGTCACCCGCAGAAAGTTTTTAACAAATCAATTCCTGGTAAAAACCGCCTACGAATGTAAAAAAAAGCCTGCACTGCACAAAAAACCCAGCAACAATTGCCCCCAAATCATAAAGGTAAAAACACCAAAGTTTTGTTTTTTTTTTTTTTTTGTGTTGATTAGGTGGAACAATGGGTTTTTTTGTCCCCAGCAAAGCAACCCATTTTCTTTTTTTCCAGGCCCAACCCCATTTTAACGTAAGTTTAACCAATTTGCCTTAGTTTATTAAGCCTTGTCACATTTTCATGCCCGGACCTTTTTCCACTAACCTTATCCCACTCCCCCCCTTGACCGTTAAATGGATCCCTATTTTAAAAACACTTTTTTACTCAAGTTTAAAAATGGAACCGAACTTTTCATGGAGTTCGGCCATCCCCCTCTAACGAGACAAGTCCCCCCTGTTTTTTTTTTTTGTTGTTTTTCCAAAACCTTGTCCCCCCCCCACCCCTTGGGTGGGGGGGGGGTGGCAACAAATTGGGCCCTGGTGTGTGGTCACCAATTGTTCCCAAAATGCCAAGGAAATTGGTTTTGTTTTTTTTTTTTCCAAATGGTTTCCACCCGCCCACCATCGGCCCCTATGGCACCCTCGAGGGACGTGGCTGTGCAAGTTTTTTTTTGTTTTTTCAGCTTCCCACCCACTTGTTTCTGGTGTGTAAGATGTTTTCCCCCCCCCTCCTCTTTGCCTGTTTTGTGTCGGTTTAACCACGTTAAAAAAATTCTACACAGTTGTGCTTTTCCTCATTTTTTTTTTTAAACAAAGCAAAGAACTGGAGAAAACAGAAAGGGACAAATCAACCCACCTTTTAAAGACACCTGGCCCCCTTTAATCGTGTTTTTTACCATGTGTTTTTTTTGTTTTTTTTGTTAATCGGTAAAAACCCCAAATCACCATAAAGCCTGGAAATTTGGGGCCAGCAAGGGCACTCAAGGGCCCTTTTTTTTTTTTTTTTAGAGGCCAAGTTTTTTAGCGATTCTGGGAACTGGTGTTCATCAGCTATGGACCCCCTCTTACTAACAGACCAGTTTCTAATTCCAATTTTCCAAACCCCCTATTACTTAGCCCTGCTCTTAACCAACTTTTACCGCTACCACAAATTGGGGAAAAAAATTGGGAGTTATTAGAGGTAGGTGTTGTGCAAAATTTCCCCTAACTCCACAACCGGCCTTCTCAATAATTCATTCCCCCCAAACAATTATGCCAACCACAACTAACCTGTATTCATGAAAGCCCCCTCCCGTTTTTAGGACAGAGGGGGTGGGAAAAGCCAGGGTTTGGCACATCTAACAGTGGGGAGAAAGTGGGGGACAAGAAGGAAAGCCGCTCTAATGAGAAAAGTAGCTTCAGTTAACAAAAAAATTTTTTTTCCTTTTCCCCCCCCAGAATGTGAATTGCTAAGGGAAAAACAATGGGTAGAAACAAAGAAGGGGAACCCTGGAGGCAACGTTAAAAATAAAAAGCCAGAAAAGAGCAGTTCCAGAAACATTTTGGGTTTTTTTTGTTTTTTTCCCTTTTTGATATTTTTTTCCAATTTTTCTTTTTTTTTCCCATTACACCTCCGCCAAACATTTTTTTTTATGCCCCTTGTTTCCGGTTTTTTTTTTTTTTTTTTTTTTTTAACTGTAAGTTCTAACAGAGAAATAAAGAAATTGAGGCTGGTTCCTAAAGTTGGGCTTTTGGTTAACCATTGGCCCCAGTTTTTCCCTATAAAATGTAACTTAAACAATTGAGATAATGGGAATGAAAATTAGTAGAAAATATAACACAATTTAATTGAAGTATTTTTCCCCAAAGAATAAAAAATAACATGATTTCCTTCTTTCAAGTACCTCAAAATCACAATCCCCTTATGCCTGCCTTAAATTTTAGGACCATGTGTAAGCTTAGTTTTTAACTTTTCCTAACACGATTAATTTACCTCCCCCTTTAGAATGATCCCACAATTAACCCTAGCACTAATAAGCCCAAGCAAATTTTAAACCCCTGTCGCTATATTGGTTTGCCAAATCACCTTACATGTTTACCCAAAATAAACTGGTAAAAAGTCCCCAAGGTTACGAACATGCAAAAAAATGACCCGTCAAGGGTTCGTATAACAAAAAAATTGGCAACATGGGGATGCCGATAAATGAGACCTTTTGTTTTGCTTTGACCCCTTTGTTTCCACAATGGAAAGAAGTCCCACATGAAGACCTCCCTTATAATTTAAAACTTTGGGGGGGCCCACACAGTTCCCACCTTGTTTTAAAAATTGTGTCATTTTTTTTGGAGGACCCATGGGACAAGAATTCAGTGAAAATAAGAATTAACCAAGTGAAAAGGAATTGCATCAATATCAATCAATGTTCTAAATTCTCTGAACTTGAAATATGGTTTTGTTTCTTGGTCAAACACCTTACAACAGATTTGCCCAACACTACTGCAGATGTCATTGGACCACATTGGACCAGCATTTTCCTAGAAAACACTCTCCCACCAGTGAGAAGAAAATAGATGGATTGTGGGAGTTAAAAAAAATCTTATTTCACTTTTTTAACAATGAACTGTAAAATTGCACAAGTCTCTCTATGCTCATAATTAAATAAACTCCTTCCGGGCATCAGTAAACTGCTCAAAGAACAACATTTACTGAGGGACCAGTAAGTTAGGGAGAGTTTTCATCACAGCTCCCTACTCATCATGCAAATAAGAGAAGGAGAGACTTCTGGGTAATTCCCAGTGGTGGTTAAAAATGGGAGGGGTAAACAGCTAATTAGTACTAATGTGCCCACCGGGCAAAACAGAGGGTGGAGTCTAAGATATGCAGATTCAGCATGTACTTCAAAGAATTTAGAACTTTGCAAGGTGATTACAATGGTTGTGGTGTAAATTCAGACATTATAACCAGATCATTTTATAGCAAAATAAGAAGCCTTTCACTGGAATGCTAATTGTTTTTGTGGTGAAGATTCCTTTAAGTTTAAGTTTCTCTCCAAAAACTTGCTGTCCTGTGTTATCAGTGTATCAAGCTTCAAACTCAAAACTTGTCAGGACTATTGCTACAAACTCTCTCTCATTCTGCTTAGAATATATGGCTAAAACGCTCATTGAACCTTTATATGACCTTTAAAGAGAATTTATAAGGCCTTTCTTGAGACAGTTACTGCTTCTAGCTAATTATGATTATGTATGAGATAAAGCCATTTTACTCTTTCTACTTTAATATTAGTTACATCATGATATATTTTAGGGGCAGTTCTTGTTGATATTTAAAATTACAAGCACTTACCTTTTACCACAGTAACGAGGAGGAATGGCATTGCTGTAAGATAAGATGAAATAAATTAACTACATAAGCCATGCAAATGTATCAGTCAAACATGGGTCATCATTGGACACCAAGAAGCCAATTGTCTGGGATTTTGAAAAGCATTGTCCCTGTTTAGCTTTACAGGTTACCAATCCTTCCTTCAATCTGGAAGTTATACAGACATAATATAGTAGATAATGGCAACATTTCAGGTCTTGAAATATAGTGAGGGGATATGTTGTATTCATTTAGATCAACTGGACTTAAGTTTTAGTTCTTGAAGACATTTAGCTAGTCATCCGACTGGCTTTCTAAATTCAGAATGACTTGTACAAGAATCTGTTGGCAATAATTACCCTGGAAAGTCCCAATAGCATATCACAGCCAGGTGTTAGGGACCTTCTGAATGCAAGGTGTGGATGCATTGAGGCTAAGAGGTGTTAAGAGGAACTGCCAGGGTAAGGTGTCAAAACAGCATGTGCATGGCAGACAGGGTTTGTCGAACCCCCCCATCTCTATTTAGCTGGACTTGGATTCTGTATTTTACATGAATGGCTCTTTAACCACCTCTCTTAACCAGTCATGTTCCTTTGCCAATATGTTAACATTACAATTTCCTTGAGATGCAGGTACATGGCTGACTCTGACCCGAGGAATTGGCTCTTCTGTGCTGGGCCATACATTGATGCAGTTGCTGTTTGGTCTCCCCACATACAAATCAGAGTATTCTTCACTGCACTGCCATTATGATGTCATTCTTCACTGCACTGCCATGATATATGATGTCGCTTTTCTGTGGTTTCAGTATGGGTCTTTCAGATGTACCAATTTCTGCCTTAGTGTGTTGTTCGGTTTAAATCACACAAGAAATGGTTGTTTTTGAAAATTCGCAAAATTAAAGAATTTTCAAAAAACAATAACGCATGTAATTTATGATGCGATTATTAAATTACAACATTTTGCATAAAATTTCTACACCATCTGTATTTAATATTAAAAGAAAGAGAAAGTTTAAGTATAAACTTGAATTGGCTTGAAGGGCTGCATTTTGGAAGGGAATAGTGTGTTTGCTGCAGATTTTAAAACCAATAATGGGATGATGAGTTGTTTTGTAGGACGCTTGTTTGGGACAAAAAAAACTTTTGTGTGTACCCAGCCCAAAGTGGTGCTAATTTTGATCCAATCAATTAGAAAGCTAACATCTCATTGGTTAGGGCAAAATTAGCACCATTTGAATGATAAAAACTTTTATTGAATCTCTCTGTATCTTTTTGATGATTGGTCAAAATTAGTTTTTTTGACTTTAGTTACCCTTTAAGTATGGCTGCCACAGTAATGGAAAGTAGATCAGTAGTGTGTGTACCTGGGTTGGTTGGGGGTTAAAAAAACTAATTTTTTGATGATTGGTCAAATTTTTTTTTTACTTTAGTTTTCCTTTAGGTATGGTGCCACAGTAATGGATAAGTAGATCAGTAGGTGTGTGTAAACTGTGTCCGGTGGGGGTTAAAAAAACAAACTTTTTGATGATTGGTCCAAAATTTTTTTTTGAATTTAGTTACCTTTAGGGATGGCTGCAACAGTAATGGAAGGGTAGGTCAGTAGGTGTATGTAACTGTGCCACATGGGGGTTAAAAAAAAACTTTTTATTATAAGCAAAATGATTTTTTTTTTTACTTTAGTCACCCTTTAAGTATGCGGCCACAGTAATGGATAAGTAGATCAGTAGGTGTGTGTACCTGGGTTGGTTGAGGGGGGTATGTCTTTTTTGTTTACAACCATAAAACTATATTTTATTGAGGATAAATCTAAATTAGTTTTTTACTTTAGGTACCCTTTGAGTATGGCTACCACCCATAATGAATAGTAGATCAGAGGTGTGTGTACCTGGGTCTGGTTGAGGGGGTTTTATTCTTTTGTGTTTACAACCATAAAACGATCTTTCATTGAAAATAAATCTAAATTTAGGTTTTTTTTTACTTTAGTTACCTTTAAGCATGGCTGCCACAGTAATGGATAAGTAGATCAGTAGGTGTGTGTACCTGGTCGGGTTGGGGTTAAAAAACAAACTTTTTTGATGATTGGTCAAATTTTTTTTTATTTAGTTACCCTTAGTTATGGCTGCCACAGTAATGATAGTAGATCAGTAGGTGTGTGTAAATGTGTCCGGTTGGGGGATTAAAAAAAACAAATTTTTTTGATGATTGGTCCAAAACATTTTTTTGACTTTACTTACCCTTTAGGTATGACTGCAACGTAATGGAAGGGTAGGTCAGTAGGTGTATGTAACTGTGCCACATGGGGGTTAAAAAAAAAACTTTTTTTATTATATCAAAATGATTTTTTTTTACTTTGTCACCCTTTAAGTAATGGCTGCCACAGTAATGGATAAGTAAATCAGGAGGTGTGTGTACCTGGTCTGGTTGAGGGGGTATGTCTTTTTTGTGTTTACAACAATAAAACTATATTTTATTGAGGAAAATCTAAATTAGTTTTTTTTTGACTTTAGTTACCCTTTGAGTATGGCTACCACCATAATGAATTAGTAGATCAGTAGGTGTGTGTACCTGGGTCTGGTTGAGGGGTATGTCTTTTTTGTGTTTACAACCAATAAAACGATTTTCATTGAAAAATAATCTAATTTAGATTTTTTTTTACTTTAGTTACCCTTTAAGCATGGCTGCACAAGTAATGGATAAGTAGATAGTAGTGGTGTGTACCTGGGTCTGGGTGAGGGGGTATGTCTTTTTGTGTTTACAACCATAAACGATCTTTTATTGAAAAAAAAATCTAAATTTAGTTTTTTTTTTTTACTTTAGTTACCCTTTAAGCATGGCTGCCACAGTAATGGATAAGTAGATTAGTAGGTGTGTGTACCTGGGTATGGTTGAGGGTGGAGGTCTTTTTTGTTTTACAACCATAAAACTATCTTTTATTGAGATAAATCTAAATTAGTTTTTTTTTACTTTAGTTACCCTTTGAGTATGGCTACCACCATAATGAATTAGTAGATCAGTAGGTGTGTGTACCTGGGTTGGTTTGAGGGGGTATGTCTTTTTTGTGTTTACAACCATTAAACGATCTTTATTGAAATAAATCTAAATTTAGTTTTTTTTTTTACTAGTTACCCTTTAAGATGGCTGCCACAGTAATGGATAAGTAGATTTAGTAGGTGTGTGTACCTGGGTATGGTTTGAGGGGGTATGTCTTTTTTTGTGTTAACAACCATAAAATATATTTTATTGAGGATAAATCTAAATTAGTTTTTTTTTACTTTAGCTACCCTTTGAGTATGGCTACCACCATAATATTAGTAGATCAGTAGGTGTGTGTACCTGGGTTGGTTGAGGGGGTATGTCTTTTTTGTGTTTACAACCATAAAACGATCTTTTATTGAAAATAATCTAATTTAGTTTTTTTTTTTTTAACTTTAGTTTACCCTTTAAGCATGGCGCCACAGTAATGGATAAGTAGATTAGTAGGTGTGTGTACCTGGTTGGTCGAGGGGGTATGTCTTTTTTGTGTTTACAACCATAAACTATATTTATTGAGGTAAATCTAAATTAGTTTTTTGCTTTAGTTACCCTTTGAGTTGGCTACCACCATAATGAATTTAGTAGATCAGTAGGTGGTTGTTCCTGGGTTTGGTTGAGGGGGTATGTCTTTTTGTGTTTACAACCATAAAACGATTTTATTGAAAATAAAATCTAAATTTAGTTTTTTTTTTTTTTACTAGTTACCTTTAGCATGGCTGCCACAGTAATGGATAAGTAGATTAGTAGGTTGTGTACCTGGGTATGGTTGAGGGGTATGTCTTTTTTGTGTTTACAACCATAAAACTATCTTTATTGAGGATAAATCTAAATTAGTTTTTTTTTACTTTAGTTACTTTGAGTATGGGTACCACCATAATGAATTAGGAGATCAGTAGGTGTGTGTACCTGGGTTGGTGAGGGGGTATGTCTTTTTTGTGTTTACAACCATAAAACGATTTTTTATTGAAAATAAATCTAAATTTGGTTTTTTTTTACTTTAGTTACCCTTTAAGCATGGCTGCCACAGTAATGGATAAGTAGATTAGTAGGTGTTGTGTACCTGGGTATGGTTGAGGGGGTATGTCTTTTTTGTTTTTACAAACCATAAAAATATTTTATTGAGGATAAATCTAAATTAGTTTTTTTTTTACTTAGTTACCCTTTGAGTATGGCTACCACATAATGAATTAGTAGATCAGTAGGTGTGTGTACCTGGGTCTGGTGAGTTGGGGTATGTCTTTTTGTGTTTACAACCATAAAACGATCTTTTATTGAAAATAAATCTAAATTTAGTTTTTTTTTTTACTTTAGTTACCCTTTAAGCATGGCTGCCACAGTAATGGATAAGTAGATTAGTAGGTGTGTGTACTGGGTATGGTTGAGGGGGTAATGTCTTTTTGTGTTTACAAAACCATAAAACTATCTTTTATGAGGATAAATCTAAATTAGTTTTTTTGACTTTAGTTACCCTTGAGTATGGCTACCACCATAATAATTAGTAGATCAGTAGGTGTGTGTACCTGGGTCTGGTTGAGGGGGTATGTCTTTTTTGTGTTTACAACCATAAAACGATCTTTTATTTGAAAATAAATCTAAATTTAGTTTTTTTTTTTAACTTAGTTACCTTTAAGCATGGCTGCCACAGTAATGGATAAGTAGATTAGTAGGTGTATGTACCTGGGTCTGGTTGAGGGGGTATGTCTTTTTTGTGTTTATAACCATAAAACCTATCTTTTATGAGGATAAATCTAAATTAGTTTTGTGACTTTAGTTACCCTTTAAATATGGCTTCCAGGGAATGGAAAGGTAGGTCAGTAGGCGGGTGTACCTGGGTCTGTGGGGGGGGGTTGGGTACACCATTTGTATTTATGACCATGAAAAAAACTGTTTTGAAATATCCACATTTGAGGATTGTTACCCTTTAGTCTATGGGAAAAATGTCCGGAAATTCGCTGATAACGCCGTAACGCTTCCGCGGATTCCTTAGCTAAAAGATAGCACACTTCTCCTAATGCCCGCACGTCTGTACCGAATTTCATGTCTCTAACTCAAAAACTGTGGGAGGAGATACAGTCCAAAAAAGCGCGAAGAATAAAACAGAAGAAGAAGAAGAAAAATAGAAAGAACAGGAATTTGTCTTTTTCAAGCAAAAATAATAATACATCTTTTGGAAAATGCCCCTGAGAATGTATTGGATTTTTTTCCATTTAAATCCAAACAAATTAATTAAGCTTTTATACTGTTAGGGGCATATTCACGATAGGAACGGACAAAAATGCAACCTTAAAGGGCATGTCCAGCTTAAAATTGATGTTTGGCCATATCATAGATCTCCCCTGCCCATCCCCAAAAGCTGAGGTATTCGTAAAAAAAACACCACCCGATCGCTTTTACAGAGCCTTCTCTCCTGCGGCATTCTGTTCCGGCTCTCTGCTTGCAAGCAAGGGCTGGACCGCAGCCCAGTCTGTGATTGGCTGAGAGGCAGCCAATCACAGAGATGTGGCTGCGTCATGGAGAAGTCACGGGAACGAAGGTCTGTAAGTAGAGATTGGATAGTTTTTTTTTACAGAAATATATCCGGGTGGTGGGGGGGAGGGCACTTCCTGGACTTTGGACTTGCACTACAGGAGAACTCAAGGAGAAGGGATGTAAGATAAGGATTTTATTTTAAAGGACACAGTGGGCCAGTACGGGGTTAACTTTAGTTTTTGGGGGTGGACATGCCCTAAACAAAACGCATTGAAATGTACTGTTGTAACATGTTTTTGTATCTGTTGCTAACTGTTTGCGTGGGCATTATCATCCATTTGTGTCTGTTTTTTTCTGCATTTCTGTTCGTTGCATTTGAACACATTTTTTAAATTAGGGGCAGGACAAAAGAACACTGACGTCACAGGAACTCCCAGGCATCGTTTTTGAAAGATGGACAGAAATGTAAAACGCGTGCGTTGTATAGGACAGAAATGTAAAATGCGTGGCGTTATTATGGACAGGAAAGTAAAACGCGTGGGTTGTTATGGACAGAAATGTAAAACGCGTGGGTTGTTATGGACAGAAATGCATTAAGTGGTGCATTTTTAGATGGACCGGAATGGTACAGAATACAACGCAACAAGATGTGAGCGATATTAAGAAATCCTAGTGGGGATTTAGTGTTTGTCCATTTTTTAAGTGTGAACGAAGCCCTTAATTTGTAGACTCTTCGAAACTTACAACATACAATATCCCCCAGATATCCTATTGCTAAACTTCCAATTTAAATGGGCTGGGGATTTCTTCTGTACATGGGTATCCAATTGCCAGGCCATCTTGACATCCCTATACTCGAAGATGGAATGATGGTCACGGAAAAAAGTAGCTGCTGTGAACGAGCATGTGGCCCATAGATGCCTTGGTTTTTTCGACAGGTCCAATTTTCCATTCATCTGATTCAGACAAACGAGCCATCGAAACGGTCCTATCGACCAAGAAATCATTTGTAACAGGCATACTGTGCACTATGAGAAACACACACTTAAAGGTATGTCCATCAAAAAGTAAGTATGTTTCTATCTGATTTACTGAAGAACAGGAGGTAAATGCACTATCTCTTACCTCCCGTTTTTCAGTAAATCTTACAGGGAGGAGGAGACCACTTACCGTGGGACCGCTCCAGCGCCGACTTCACTGACAGTCTCTGACGTGTCCTCGCTCCTTCGCACTGTGTGCGCCTGCGCACACAGTGCAAAGGATTGGAGATGCGTCGGAGGCGTCTGGGATTTCGGCGGCTGGAGCGATCCGCAGGTAAATGTCCCTCCTCTCCTGTAAGATTTACTGAAAACGGAGGTAAGAGATAGTGGCATTTACCTTCTGTTCTTCAGTAAATCAGATAGAAACATACTTACTTTTTTGATGGACATACCTTTATTCTTCCATTGAAAATCCATGGCAAAATAAATAAAAATGTGCTGTGCTAGGTTTCCCAAAAAGATATCTAGAATCCGTGTCTTCCCAAACAAATTGTACCATGCCTTTAATAAGCGAACATTAAACTATATTTTAATCATTAACCAATACAGATATATTGCAGGTTTGCATTGGAAGGAAGAAATTACCTGTTTTGACATCAACATTTTGCAGTTGGAACCACAGATTCATTTTGGCAGAAAAAAAACAAAAATTCTGGTTTCGTGGTCAAAATTTTGAAGTTGAAAACACGATTTCGGCATGGAATTGGAGGGTTTTTGGAGGGTTTAGAGTTATTGGCCATAGGAGTATAGAGATCAAAGCTTCCATCAAACACGTGGACTTTAAACAATAGTTCAATCCAATTTGGAACTACTCTAGCACACTGTTACTGGCTTGGCCTAGTGTTGGTAGGTGCAATCCTACATACTCCCTCCCAGAGGTTTAAGGCAATCCAAGAACTAGAAGTAAGAGGAGCACACTACTTCTTGGTGAACTTGGTGAACACAATTTATTTAGTGCAAAAAACGTTTATTGTTTGCAGTAGTAAATAAATTGTGAAGTTCACCAAGAAGTAGTCTGCTCCCTTCTACGTTCTTGGACTTTAAACAATAACTTACCCTTTCTTCTCTTCACAAGTTCAAAGCAATAGATGGAGACATCTCAGGGTATAAAAGAACTTGTTTGTGTCAAGACCCAGAATCCCTTGCACCAGCTGATTAGAATTTAAATCTGTCGCCATATTATGGAGTAGTTCCCACTAGCCTTGTTCAACAACTTGGAAGTAGATTCACTGTCGTTAGTGCTTAAGATAATTAGATCTTTAATAAGCTATAATAGGATCATTTAAAAACAGTAGTAAAATTAAATCTTACCAAACATTGTAATGTTGTAACAAATTAAGGTTCTGCAAATAAATAAAAATAAACCCTGAATTTGCACATTGAATAAATAAACAAAGATTCCATTCTGAATGATGATAAAGATTACAAATAACATCACTGCCTAAATACACAAAGAAAAAACATAACTTTTAAAATTGACATTGTAAGTAGCAACATTATGTTATCAGTGATAATCAGTGTTTAGCTATGTCATCATCAGTGTAATAAGTGTTTTAGTTATGTCATCAGTATTATAATCAGTGTTTAGCTATGTCATCAGTTATATCGTGTTTAGTTAGGTCATCAGTATAATCAGCTTTTATGCTTGTGAAGGTTCTCATTCATCAGGTATGGTTATATCTGTGTATTCAATTAGATCAACTGGACTTGAAATGTAGTTTTTGAAGACGTTTCGCTAGTCATCCGACTGGCTTCTCAATTCAGAAGACTTGTACAAGAATCTGTGGCAATTATGTACCCTGGAAAATCCCAATTAGCATATCACAGCCAGGTGTTAAGGGTGTGATTGGGATATGGTAAGAGGTGTTATAGGAACGCCCAGAGTAAGGTGTTAAAACAGCATTGTACATGGCAGACAGTTGGTGTCGAACCCCCCCACCTCTATTTAGGCTTGGTTTCTTTATTTTCCACATAAATGGCCTCCTTAACACCCTTCTTGAACCAGTCACATTCCTCGCCAAATGTTAACATTACAATCTTCAAAGGTTAGTCCTTTATACTTAAGATGCAGATACACGGTCTGAGTCCTGACCCAGAGAATTGGCTCTTTGTGCTGGGCCATACGTTGATGAGTTGCTTTTGGTCCTCCCCCAAATACAAATCCAAGCATTCTTCACTACATTGCAACTGCATATATTGATGTCGCTTTTCTTGTTGTTTAGGTATTGGGTCTTTCGGATGTACCAATTGCTGCCTCAGTGTGTTGTTCGGTTTAAAGCAGAAGGGATACGGTGTTTTGAAAATTCTTCTTAATTTCTGGAGACCCCTGTACATATGGGATGACCATGTTTCTTCCTCCTGTCTTGCTTTTCCCTTTCACTGTTGGTATTTGTGTTTCTTTTCTTTCCTTCCACTTCTTTGACAAAGGCCCAGTCTGGATATCCACAAGTTTTAAGGGCTCCTCTGAGATTTTTTATTTCTCTAGCCTTCACTCTGTGCTAGTGGGGATGTTTCAGCTCTGTGTTGCAGGGTTCTGATGACCCCCAGCTTGTGATCTAAAGGGTGGTGGGAGGTCAAACACATAAAATACTGATCGTGTGTGTGTGGTTTTCTGTAAACCTCTACTTCCATTTTACCATTTTCCTTAACTTCACCAAGCAGTCCAAGAAAGCCAGTTGTTTGTGTTTGTTACCTCTTCCCTTGTGAATTAATGTTTGGTCTACACGCATTAATGTGTTTCTGTGAAAGCTTGTACTTCCTTCTGGGGGATTTTAACCCAGGTGTCATCAACATATCTGAACCAGTGGCGGGTGCTATGCCCTTAAAGGTATTAGTGCCTGTGTTTCTACCCCTCCATGTAAAGGTTGGCCACAATGGGTTGAAAATGGAGATCCCATAGCACAATCCATGTTTTGCTTATAGAACTATCCTGTATTTGAAATAGGTGTATTCAGGCACCAAGTCCAACAAGAACACACCTGTTCTGGTTTGTAAGTCAGTTGTGGTAAGAGTGGCGTCTTGGCCCCAGCCGTTTTCTCACCATGTCAACAGCCTCCTGGTGGGTATACAAGTGAAGGGGATGTCACATCATAGGACACCATAGTTTCTTCTACACCGAGTACTATATCTTCAATCTTGTGGTGAAATCCTGAGAGTCTGGATGTGATGCTTAGAATCCCACCAAGGTCCTAAGATGTTAGCTAGATATTTGCCACCTTGTTGTTACAGAGTTGATGCAGCTGAGCTATAGGTTTTAGCGGTGCCCCTTTCCTATGTATCTTTGGGAGTCCAATATATGCATGGATGCCCTCACCAGGGTAGAGAGGCGGATGATACATTGCATGCGGTCAAATGGCTTTATCCTTTTGAAGCTGTTTGTAGTAGTCATAACTCTTTCTTGTAACGGCTGGTGGGATCCCTTGTTAAAGCCTCATTGTGTTGTTTATCGGCAGGAGCATGATCACTTATCATCATGGTAGTCTGAGGACCACTGTGCACTCTTCCTTATCTGCGGTTTTGGTAGAATGGTGTGATACTGGGAATCTTTCTTGGGATGTTAAGGCTCTTCTTTCCTGTGTAGTCAGGTTAGAGTGAAGGAGTTTTAGCACTGGCTAAGGCTGCCACAGATTCTTGTACAAGTATTCTGATTGAGAAATCCAGTCGGATGACTAGCGAAACGTCTTCAAAGCAGTGATCTAATTGAATACAACAGATATAATCAGCTTTTTAGCTATGATATCAGTTCTAATCAGCTTTAGCTATGTCATCATTGTTATAATCAGTGTTTATCTATGTCATCAGTGATAATCAGTGTTTAGCTATGTTATCAGGTATAAATCAGTGTTTAGCTATGTGTCATCAGTTAATCAGTGTTTAGCTATGTCATCAGTTCTAATCAGTGTTTAGCTATTGTCATCAGTCTAAAGCAGTGTTTAGCTATGTCATCAGTTATAATCAGTGTATCTAGTCATCAGTGATAATCAGTGTTTGCTATTGTTATCAGTTATAATCAGTTGTTTAGTTATATGTTATCAGTTATAATCAGTGTTTAGTCTATGTTATCAGTTCTAATCATGTTTCTACTTGTCATTGCGTTTATCTGTTTAGCTATGTCATCAGTTATAATCAGTGTTTTTAGCTATGTCACAGTTATATCAGGGTTTAGCTATTCACCAGTTATAATCAGGTTTAGCTATGTCATCAGTTATAACCAGTGCTTAGCTATGTCATCAGTTATAATCAGTGTTTAGCTATGTATCAGATCTGATAATCAGTGTTTAGCTATGTTATCAGTTATATTCAGTGTTTAGCATGTCATCAGTTATAATCAGTGTTTATCTATGTCATTTCGTGAAATCAGTGTTTAGCTATGTTATCAGTATAATCAGTGGGTTTAGCTATGTTATCAGTATAATCAGTTGTTAGCTATGTTATAGTTCAAATCAGTTTTAGCTATGTCATCAGTATAATCAGGTTTAGCTATGTCACCAGTTTATAATCAGTGTTTGTTTTTAGCTATGTCATCCAGTTATAACCAGTGCTTAGCCATGTCATCAGTCATAATCAGTGTTTAGCTATGTCATCAGTGATAATCAGTGTTTAACTATGTTATCAGTTCTATCAGTGTTTAGGTATGTCATCAGTTTTATAATCAATGTTTAAGCTATGTCATCAGTTTCTAAATCAGTGTTTAGCTATGTCATCAGTTATAACCAGTGCTAGCTATGTCATCATTTAAATCAGTGTTTAGCTATGTCATCAGTGATAATCAGTGTTTAGCTTAGTTATCAGTTTATATCAGTGTTGCTAGTCATCAGTTATAATCAGTGTTTAGCCTGTCATCAGTTATAATCAGTGTTTAGCTATGTCATCAGTTATAATCAGTGCTAGCTAGTCTCAGTTATTAATCAGTGTTTGCTATGTCATCAGTTTAGTAATCCAGTGTTTTAGCTATGTCATCAGTTATAATCAGTGTTTAGCTATGTCATCAGTTATAATCAGTGTTTAGCTATGTCATCAGTTTATAATCAGTAAGTAGCTGTTTACCTGCTAGCTAGCTCATTCCTATGAATCACTGGAATATTCAATGTAACCAATGGCTGGCAGAGAAACTGTTACTACAAACATGTGGGAGCTTGAATAACAAATAGGGGGAGATTGTATTGATGAAATGTGTGTGAAAGCAGAGTTCATACAACCTCTTCACTATGTACACCGTTTACACAGCCAGCAGTATGTCTTATACATTCCAATAGGCAGTTCATTGCGAATGGGAAGTTCAATGAATTTGAATGGCTGGAAGAAAAACGGGAAATAGCGGGAAGAGCATTATCAACGCGCAACACTTGCTTTTCTTCCCCTGGCGTACTTGTGATTTAGTTTTTAAACTAGGTTAAGGCGAGAGGCGACCGCTAAAAGACTTTATAAAAAGTCAAATGGGCCTGTATTATAAGTCCATTTATTCTTGTTTATTGCACTGTTTTTGTTGACAAGCGTCAAAGCAGAGTTAGTGTGAGATCTGAATACGGCATTGATGAAACATTCTCATTCCAACCTCTGGTTATTTGGAGGACCCATGGGAAGAAATTCAGTGAAAATAAGAATTAACCAAGTGAAAAAGGAATTGCATCAATATCAATCAATGTTCTAAATTCTCTGAACTTGAAATATGGTTTTGTTTCTCCTGGTCAAACACCTTACAACAGATTTGCCCAACACTACTGCAGATGTCATTGGACCACATTGGACCAGCATTTTCCTAGAAACACTCTCCCACCAGTAGAAGAAAATCAGAATGGATTGTGGGAGTTAAAAAAAATCTTATTTCACTTTTTTACAATGACCTGTAAAATTGCACAAGTCTCTCTATGCTCATAATTAAATAAACTCCTTCCGGGCATCAGTAAACTGCTCAAAGAACAACATTTACTGAGGGACCAAGTAAGTTAGGGAGAGTTTTCATCACAGCTCCCTTACTCATCATGCAAATAAGAGAAGGAGAGACTTCTGGGTAATTTCCCAGCTGGTGGTTAAAAATGGGAGGGGTAAACAGCTAATTAGTACTAATGTGCCCACCGGGCAAAACAGAGGGTGGAGTCTTAAGATATGCAGATTCAGCATGTACTTCAAAGAATTTAGAACTTTGCAAGGTGATTACAATGGTTGTGGTGTAAATTCAGACATTATAACCAGATCATTTTATAGCAAATTAAGAAGCCTTTCACTGGAATGCTAATTGTTTTTTGGGTGAAGATTTCCTTTAAGTTTAAGTTTCTCTCCAAAAACTTGCTGTCCTGTGTTATCAGTGTATCAAGCTTCAAACTCAAAACTTGTCAGGACTATTGCTACCAACTCTCTCTCATTCTGCTTTAGAATATATGGCTAAAACGCTCATTGAACCTTTATATGACCTTTAAAGAGAATTTATAAGGCCTTTCTTGAGACAAGTTACTGCTTCTTAGCTAATTATGATTATGTATGAGATAAAGCTATTTTACTCTTTCTACTTTAATATTAGTTACATCATGATATATTTTAGGGGCAGTAGGTGTGTGTACCTGGGTATGGTTGAGGGGGTATGTCTTTTTTGTGTTTACAACCATAAAACTATCTTTTATTGAGGATAAATCTAAATTAGTTTTTTTGACTTTAGTTACCCTTTGAGTATGGCTACCACCATAATTAATTAGTAGATCAGTAGTACCCTTTGAGTATGGCTACCACCATAATTAATTAGTAGATCAGTAGGTGTGTGTACCTGGGTCTGGTTGAGGGGGTATGTCTTTTTTGTGTTTACAACCATAAAACGATCTTTTATTGAAAATAAATCTAAATTTAGTTTTTTTTTAACTTTAGTTACCCTTTAAGCATGGCTGCCACAGTAATGGATAAGTAGATTAGTAGGTGTATGTACCTGGGTCTGGTTGAGGGGGTATGTCTTTTTTGTGTTTATAACCATAAAACTATCTTTTATTGAGGATAAATCTAAATTAGTTTTTGTGACTTTAGTTACCCTTTAAATATGGCTTCCATGGGAATGGAAAGGTAGGTCAGTAGGCGGGTGTACCTGGGTCTGTGGGGGGGGGTTGGGGTATCACCATTTGTATTTATGACCATGAAAAAAACTGTTTTGAAATATCCACATTTGAGGATTGTTACCATTATAGTCTATGGGAAAAAATGTCCGGAAATTCGCTGATAACGCCGTAACGCTTCCGCGGATTCCTTAGCTAAAAGATAGCACACTTCTCCTATATGCCCCGCACGTCTGTACCGAATTTCATGTCTCTAACTCAAAAACTGTGGGAGGAGATACAGTCCAAAAAAGCGGAAGAATAAAACAGAAGAAGAAGAAGAAGAAATAGAAAGAACAGGAATTTGTCTTTTTCAAGCCAAATTAATAATACATCTTTTGGAAAATGCCCCTGAGATATGTATTGGATTTTTTTTCCATTTAAATCCAAACAAATTAATTTAAGCTTTATACTGTTAGGGGCATATTCACGATAGGAACGGACAAAAATGCAACTTAAAGGGCATGTCCAGCTTAAAATTGATGTTTGGCCATATCATAGATCTCCCCTGCCCATCCCCAAAAGCTGAGGTATTTCTGTAAAAAAAACACCACCCGATCGCTTCTTACAGAGCCTTCTCTCCTGCGGCATTCTGTTCCGGCTCTCTGCTTGCAAGCAGGGGCTGGACCGCAGCCACGTCTGTGATTGGCTGAGAGGCAGCCAATCACAGATGTGGCTGCCGTCAATGGAGAAGTCACGGGAACGAAGGTCTGTAAGTAGAGATTGGATAGTTTTTTTTACAGAAATATATCCGGGTGGTGGGGGGGAGGGCACTTTCCTGGACTTTGGACTTGCACTACAGGAGAACCTCAAGGAGAAGGGATGTAAGATAAGGATTTTATTAAAGGACACAGTGGGGCCAGTACGGGGTTAACTTTTAGTTTTGGGGGTGGACATGCCCTTTAACAAAACGCATTGAAATGTACTGTTGTAACATGTTTTTGTATCTGTTGCTAACTGTTTGCGTGAGCATTATCATCCATTTGTGTCTGTTTTTTTCTGCATTTCTGTTCGTTGCATTTGAACACATTTTTTTAAATTTAGGGGCAGGACCAAAGAACACTGACGTCACAGGAACTCCCAGGCATCGTTTTTGAAAGATGGACAGAAATGTAAAACGCGTGCGTTGTTATGGACAGAAATGTAAAATGCGTGCGTTATTATGGACAGAAATGTAAAACGCGTGGGTTGTTATGGACAGAAATGTAAAACGCGTGGGTTGTTATGGACAGAAATGCATTAAGTGGTGCATTTTTTAGATGGACCGGAATGGTACAGAATACAACGCAACAAGTGTGAGCGATATTAAGAAATCCTATGGGGATTTAGTGTTTGTCCATTTTTTTAAGTGTGAACGAGCCCTTAATTTGTAGACTCTTCGAAACTTACACACTCAATATCCCCCAGCATATCCTATTGCTAAACTTCCAATTTAAATGGGCTGGGGATTCTTTCTGTTACATGGGTATCCAATTGCCAGGCCATCTTGACATCCCTATACTCGAAGATGGAATGATGGTCACGGAAAAAGTAGCTGCTGTGAACGAGCATGTGGCCCATAGATGCCTTGGTTTTTCGACAGGTCCAATTTTCCATTCATCTGATTCAGACAAACGAGCCATCGGAAACGGTCCTATCGACCAAGAAATCATTTGTAACAGGCATACTGTGCACTATGAGAACACACACTTAAAGGTATGTCCATCAAAAAAGTAAGTATGTTTCTATCTGATTTACTGAAGAACAGGAGGTAAATGCACTATCTCTTACCTCCCGTTTTTCAGTAAATCTTACAGGAGAGGAGGAGACACTTACCCGTGGACCCGCTCCAGCGCCGACTTCACTGACAGTCTCTGACGTGTCCTCGCTCCTTCGCACTGTGTGCGCCTGCGCACACAGTGCAAAGGATTGGAGATGCGTCGGAGGCGTCTGGGATTTCGGCGCTGGAGCGATCCGCAGGTAAATGTCCCCTCCTCTCCTGTAAGATTTACTGAAAAACGGGAGGTAAGAGATAGTGCATTTACCTTCTGTTCTTCAGTAAATCAGATAGAAACATACTTACTTTTTTGATGGACATACCCTTTAATTCTTCCATTGAAAATCCATTGGCAAAATAAATAAAATGTGCTGTGCTAGGTTTCCCAAAAAGATATCTAGAATCCGTGTCTTCCCAAACAAATTGTACCATGCCTTTAATAAGCGAACATTAAACTATATTTTAATTCATTAACCAATACAGATATATTGCAGGTTTGCATTGAGGAAGAAATTACCTGTTTTGACATCAACATTTTGCAGTTGGAACCACAGATTCATTTTGGCAGAAAAAAACAAAAATTCTGGTTTCGTGGTCAAAATTTTGAAGTTGAAAACACGATTTCGGCATGGAATTGGAGGGTTTTTGGAGGGTTTAGAGTTATTGGCCATAGGAGTATAGAGATCAAAGCTTCCATCAAACACGTGGACTTTAAACAATAGTTCAATCCAATTTGGAACTACTCTAGCACACTGTTACTGGCTTTGGCCTAGTAGTTGGTAGGTGCAATCCTACATACTCCCTACCCAGAGGTTTAAGGCAATCCAAAGAACATAGAAGTAAGAGGAGCACACTACTTCTTGGTGAACTTGGGTGAACACAATTTATTTAGTGCAAAAACGTTTATGTTTGCAGTAAATAAATTGTGAAGTTCACCAAGAAGTAGTCTGCTCCTCTTCTACGTTCTTTGGACTTTAAACAATAACTTACCCTTTCTTCTCTTCACAGAGTTCAAAGCAATAGATTGGAGACATCTCAGGGTATAAAAGAACTTGGTTTGTGTCAAGACCCAGAATCCCTTGCACCAGCTGATTAAGAATTTTATACATCTGTCGCCATATTATGGAGTAGTTCCCACTAGCCTTGTTCTAACAACTTGGAAGTAGATTCACTGTCGTTAGTGCTTAAGATAATTAGATCTTTAATAAGCTATAATAGGATCATTTAAAAACAGTAGTAAATTAAAAATCTTACCAACAATTGTAATGTTGTAATCAAATTAAGGTTCTGCAAATAAATAAATAAACCCTGAATTTGCACATTGAATAAATAAACAAAGATTCCATTTCTGAATGAGATAAAGATACAAATAACATCACTGCTAAATACACAAAGAAAAAACATAACTTTAAAATTGACATGTATGTTAGCAACATTATGTTATCAGTGATAATCAGTGTTTAGCTATGTCATCATCAGTTGTAATAAGTGTTTAGTTATGTCATCAGTTATAATCAGTGTTTAGCTATGTCATCAGTTATAATCAGTGTTTAGTTAGGTCATCAGTAGTAATCAGCTTTTATGCTTGTGAAGGTTCTCATTCATCCAGGTCATGGTATATCTGTTGTATTCAATTAGATCAACTGGACTTGAAATGTAGTTTCCAGTGGATTATCCAATTGTTAACTTTCTGTATAATGAGGTATCCAAGTTGGTTTTTCCTGGCTATGCAAGGCTCTGGGCCAGGGATTTCCAACCTGCAGCCCTCCAGATGTTGGAAAACTCCCAGCATTTCTCCATTGCAGAAAAATCCAAGGAATACTGGGAGTTGTAGTTTTCCAACATCTGGAGGGCCGCAGGTTGGACATCCCTGTTCTTGGCAATAGAGCAATACATTATTAGTGGATATATATATTTAGTTATTAGATCATCTCATAATTGGGGGACACTTATAATTAATGTAAGTAACAGGGCTACATTAGTTACAACCTGGTTGTACATATACTGCAGTGATTCTGACAGCCTTGCTGCATGATTTCAATGTACAACCCCTAACTGCCCTTTGCTGTTTGAGAGTGTTTGTCAGGGAATTGTGGAACTAGCAGTACAACTACATATGTATTAGGTTTGCTCACAATTTTAGTAGAAAAACAAACGAAGACAAGGTACCAAATAAGGGCTTCATGCAACTCAAATAAGTGAAATTGCTTATTTATTGGATATACAACATGTTTCGGACAATCGCAGTCATTTATCAAGTGTGACACTTGATGAAAAAGAACTAGTAGTGCAACTACATATGTATTAGATTTGCCCACAATTTTGTAGGCTATTTTGCTAAAGTAACACAAATTCAGATTCTGCTAACAAAAGTCTATTTTTATAATTTATCTGTTATATCAACATGCATCTGCTGTTTGTGGACTGCTAGACAATGACACCATAGGTAATAAACCTAGGAGCTAAAGATTATTCATTGCTGCAGTATGTTGGTGCCATGTACAATGCTGTTTTGACACCTTACTCTGGGCGTTCCTATAACACCTCTTAGCCACTATCCAATCACGCCCTTAACACCTGGCTGTGATATGCTAATTGGGATTTTCCAGGGTACATAATTGCCACAGATTCTTGTACAAGTCATTCTGAATTGAGAAAGCCAGTCGGATGACTAGCGAAATGTCTTGAAGAACTAAACTTCAAGTCCAGTTGATCTAATTGAATACAACAGATATACCATGACCTGGATGAATGAGAACCTTTATAAGCATTTTGTATAGTTATTTCAGAAAGTTGTTGCCAATTGTGAAGCCTGAGTTTTTCTTAGCATGATCAAATTCGCTGGCTTTGAACAAGATAATTGTTGGTGTAGTTGAATTATCTACCACCATTTCACCTAAAGACACCCCCAAAACTAAAATTTAACCCACTACTGCCCCCACTGTGTAGTGTTAAAAAATCCTTACCTTACACCTCTGTTGGAAACACCTATGGTTCTCCTACAGTTTCTGTCCAAAGTAGGAGATGTCTGTGAGTCATCCGGTCTCTGCTGCTTTTTTGTCCTCTGAGAGGTTTTTGGCATGCCCAGAGGAGCAGCTGATTGTGCTTCTTCCCACATTCAAAACTTTGCCAGGACTTAAAACAATAGAATGCCGTGACAATCCTTTTCCCAAAACATGCTGGTCCTATTCCCAAAGAATATTGTCAAAGCAATAGTTGAAAGAATATTGTGTAAAACAGCAATTTCTGAACTGCATCAACTATTACCTGGGACCATCTGCTCCAAATCCAAACCACATCTGTGCAGGAATACAAGAGTCCTTTAGGAGAAATGCTATTGTATTGTATTGTAAGAAAGGCCCCTAAATCCTGCTTAAACACCCGATATATCTCACAGGATATTCAGTCTAATCATACAAAAAACAATTAAAGTCTACAGAGGAAACATTTTATGATTAAGATTATTTTATTTCTAAGTTAATAATATTAAAAGCAGAGTAATAGGAAGCTAGGAAATGGCACAGAGGGACCTGTACCAATGGGCAAAATATTTTAAATAAATATCAATTACTGTCGAAGAAAAACAGTATGACAAATTTCCCTCTTAGTTTTAATATAATATTTCACATAAATATATGAATATAAATGTGTACAATCAGTTATACCAATATCTTCATCATATACTATTCCAGCACACCTGTATAAAATACAATATATAGAGAGAATGGATTTTTATTAGTGGATTGATTAAGAAAATTGTGCCTGGCTTGGAAATTCTTATAGTCAGGGAGTTTGCAATGCAAATGGACACGATTGGGAGTTTCTGTGTCGATAACTAACATAAATATCATTGGCTAAAAGATATTGAAAATCCTAGTTCCTTCATAAAATAAAGTAATTTTCCTTGTTTAAAATAATTCCCACACAATTCTAAAAATCACTGGAAGTTTCATGGGGTACAATTTACTTATTTCTTCAATAGAAATGTCTCTTATAGCAGTCTATTCTTATTAGAGAAATTATATTTTACAGTATTACCTTACACTTGAAGCTCATTTTTACCACCAGGTCACAAACACCTAGGACTTTCGCAATTCTTGTTTCTTTAGAGAACACACACTAAAGTATGTGAATAGCATTTAGCAATGTAATTACTGTAAGTGAAATCCATTACTGGAATTGGATCTTCTGGGCTGATGGATGGATCCTGACTTAATTTCATTAAACTACAGTATATCCTCAAAACATGTATAGTGCTTTGTAACAAAATAACTAAAATGGATTTTCTTAGGAAAAGATTTAAGGTGAACTGACATCATTCTCATTTTCATATAATATAAATATAACATCATATAAAAATATGATGTAAGTTGACATCATTATTTGAGTACAGCAGTGAAAATTATCACATGGGTATAAAAGTATTTGGATATCTGATCATTGATGTCACCCAGATCAAAAATTGACACCGCAGTTGAAAACACTGTCAATACTAGCACCATTTTCCGACTGTGATAAAGAAATGCAATTGATTATTACCAATAATGATCCAATATGGCCCAGTGTGACGTAAAGATGGTCCCACACAATTCCCTGTGACAAAAATATCAGCTTAGAACTGGTAATTGCTACACCACTAATACCAGTTAAACAGGCGTGTTCATACATAATTAGTTAATTGGTAAATTTAAGTGTATAGCAGAATCCATAGGAACAAAAAATCATTAGCAGTGTGCCATTTTGAAATATCAGAAAAGTAACCAGGCACAAGCTTTTTATAGCAGCTTTTTAATTATTACTTTGTCTTTTTTGCCCTTTATGTAGCAAAGAGATGAAGATAAAAAGGTCAACAAATGCAAATCAAGCAAGATCACAGAGTTTGAAAAACACACACTTTTAAAGCTCGGAAATTGCAAAGAATAATAATGTAAGACCTTACGGATAGGAAAGCTATCATCAAATTCTTTATACCAGTTTTTTAACAGGCTTTAAAGTGATGGATTATTTTCTGCACTAGAGCTCTCTTTAATACCACCGCTGTCTTCTTATTTCTCATCCACTCTTCATGACATAAATCAAAAGCAATTAAAGCATTTCATGAACTTACATGAAGATGGTAAAGATCCATCACCCCAGATAGCTAGCTACTATATCTCTTCTCCAAGATGCTCCTATCTACACAATACAAATGTGAAAACCTGTCTACCAAGAGTCTCCTTCAGACCAGTCCTATTTCTACCCTGCCAAATGAACAGTTTCTTCTCCCACACCCATGATAGGAGACACCCACCCAGCAGTGGTGGATTTTTGAGAAAAAAGATTAAGGCAACAATCTTTGGTGTTGAATTACTGTTTTATTTTATTTAAAGTTGCAGCTTTTGCACTTTTAGATGTGTTATCGGAATGTGGCCCACACAGACATGAACGTTTTTTTTTCCTAGCAAATTTCACTATTTAAGAATGAGCCTATTGTGTAAATCTTCTTACGAACGTGCACCATCTACAATGTAATCTCACAGAAAAACCCCTTTCAGTGTTGTAGGACATCTAGGGAAATGGTCTTAGTGAATGCCCCTAAATCTAAATTGCGGCCTAGTCCATACACAGTTGTTAAATGTAAAAATATGGCTGTTCAAGTTCTCTGCAAGGTTTGATGCTGTGAGCACAGTTATAACAGGTCACATGGTCACTTTCCTAGACTAGAAATAAACTTCTAAATTGACAATTAACATAATAATCTGCAGTAACTTCCAATACATTTATTTAAACAAGACATAAGGCATACAGTAAATGAATAAACAAAAGAATACACTAGTATAATATACTTCACAAATATTAATAAAATAATGGGTTTAATTGTAGTAGCAACAAAAATACAAATACTGTATATGAGATATGTATATAAAATATAACCAAATTACAGGAAATAAAAAAAATGTTAATGTTTATGTTAATGAATCTGAAAAGTCCAGAACAATTGGTCTGGGACCAGATGAGCTACTCTACTGGGCAAAACTAAAAATGCTGATACAGTAATAACATCTTTAGTTTCTATGTAGGTGAAAGACATTTGCTGAAAATAGGGGATTCAGCATTTCCATGACACTTCTTAATGATTGATGAGGAAACAGTTACACACAGAATGATGGATATTGCCAGCAATAGACAGTATTTATCTGTTGTATTCAATTAGATCAACTGGACTTGAAGTTTAGTTCTTGAAAATGTTTCGCTTGTCATCCGACTGGCTTTCTCAATTCAGAATGACTTGTACAAGAATCTGTGGCAATTATGTACCCTGGAAAATCCCAATTAGCATATTACAGCCAGGTGTTAAGGGCGTGATTGCATAGTGGCTAAGAGGTGTTATAGGAACGCCCAGGGTAAGGTGTCAAAACAGCATTGTACATGGCAGATAGTTGGTGTCGAACCCCCCACCTCTATTTAGGCTTGGTTTCTTTATTTTTACATAAATGGCCTCCTTAACACCTCTCTTGAATCAGCCACGTTCCTTTGCCAATATGTTAACATTACAATCTTCAAAGGTATGACCTTTATCCTTAAGATGCAGGTACACGGCTGAGTCCTGACCCGAGGAATTGGCTCTTCTGTGCTGGGCCATACGTTGATGCAGTTGCTGTTTGGTCTCCCCCACATACAAATCAGAGCATTCTTCACTGCACTGCACTGCATATATGATGTCGCTTTTCTTGTGTTTAGGTATTGGGTCTTTCGGATGTACCAATTGCTGCCTCAGTGTGTTGTTCGGTTTAAAGCAGACAGGGATACAGTGTTTTTTGAAAATTCTTTTTAATTTCTCTGAGACCCCTGCTACATATGGGATTACCATGTTCTTTCTCCTGTCTTGCTTTTCCCCTTCACCGTTGGTATGTGTGTTCTTTTCTTTCCTTCTACTTCTTTTGAAAAAGGCCCAGTCTGGATATCCACAAGTTTTAAGAGCTCCTCTGAGATGTTTCATTTCTTTAGCCTTCACCTCTGTGCTTGTAGGGATGTTCTAAGCTCTGTGTTGCAGGGTTCTGATGACACCCAGCTTGTGATCTAAAGGGTGGTGGGAGTCACACATCAAATACTGATCTGTGTGTGTTGGTTTTCTGTAAACCTCTACTTCCAGTTTACCATTTTCCTTGATTTCTACCAAGCAGTCCAAGAAAGCTAGTTTGTTGTTTTGTACCTCTTCCCTTGTAAATTTGATGTTTTGGTCTACCGCATTAATGTGTTCTGTGAAAGCTTGTACTTCCTTCTGGGGGATTTTAACCCAGGTGTCATCCACATATCTGAACCATTGGCTGGGTGCTATGCCATTAAAGGTATTAAGTGCCTGTTGAAAGTCAGTCCACACAGGGTGCCTATTTCTCACCCTGGCATTGATTGATGTCACATCTAGAGACCAAATTGATGAAAGAAGGAGGTCCTTTATTGCACGTGCAGAGACAGGCCACGCACTAGAGTGTGTAGCAAGTCTAAATTACAAAGGTTTGCTCACTGGTTTATATAGGCAAAATGACATCACACTAAGGAATGTTTACATAATCCAAAACATATCATAATCCAAAACATATGTTGGGCGTATATTCATGGTAACAAAAAGACCTATCAGAAGAGGTATTGTGTCCCCTCCTAATACTATATGTGTTTTCCATTAAGGAGACGTGAAACCTATAACTTAAACCCCTTCACTCCAGCCTCAAATTCTTCTCCATTCTATACCTTGAATCCAGATTTCCTCCGTTTAAACTTTGGTTCTAAACAATAGCTTTAGAGCCTGGTAGTCCTACACCTCTAGAGCCTTATAGTCCAATACCTCCAGAGCCTTGTAGTCCAATACCTCCAGAGCCTTGTAGTCCTAACCATTTTAACTCTTTGGCCATTAATTAGATATATCTGATTAGGGCATAATTATACATTATTATCAACTATATTAGGGACCCTGGGTGACCACCTGTCACCTGTCTTTCTACCTCCTCCATGTAAAGGTTGGCCACAATGGTTGACTGGAGATCCAATAGCACATCCATGTTTTTGCTTATAGAACTTATCCCTGTATTTGAAATAGGTGGTATTCAGGCACAAGTCCAGTAAGGAACACACCTGTTCTGGGTTGAGATCAGTTCTGCTGGTAAGAGTGCTGTCTTGGCCTAGCCATTTTCTCACCATGATAACAGCCTCCTTGGTGGGTATACAGTTAAAGAGAGATGTCAGATCTTAGGACACCATAGTTTCTTCTACCCCAGTACTATATCTTCAATCTTGTTGGTGAAATACTGAGAGTTCTGGATGTGATGCTTAGAACTTCCCACCAATGGTCCTAACTATCTGCCATGTACAATGCTGTTTTGACACCTTACTTGGGTGTTCCTATAACACCTCTTAGCCACTATCTAATCACGCCCTTAACACCTGGCTGTGATATGCTAATTGGGATTTTCTAGGGTACATAATTGCCAACAGATTCTTGTACAAGTCATTCTGAATTGAGAAAGCCAGTCGGATGACTAGCGAAACGTCTTCAAGAACTAAACTTCAAGTCCAGTTGATCTAATTGAATACAACAGATATACCATGACCTGGATGAATGAGAACCTTCACAAGCAATAGACAGTATCTTGTGGATTTATGAAACAACTGTGGTAAGGCTCCTGGTGGGGTCAACAATTATGTTCTGCCAAACCACTGTCCACTGCCTTATCCAACCAAACCACTTCCTCTTACATGGAGGCTAGAGAAATCACCTCTCAACCTAAGAATGACACATATGGTCTTAATGTGTGACATAATATCCTTATATTACATTGTAAAGGGGTGAATTATCCCGTATTCTATGTCATCTTTAACTGCAGTGCCGTGCCTCTGTGTGTTTACCCCAATTGTCCCTGCAGTTTCTATTGCTTCACCACTAGGACACAGCAGTTACACGGAGGCATGGACACAGACAGTAGATAAAATAGATTGCTTGGGACACTGACAGGGGAGGACAGGGGACAGGGGAGGACTTTGGCAATGGGAAAATGAGGGGGGCTCTGGCCATGGAACTCTGAGGGGACTCTTCACTTGGGACACTGAGAGGGGACTCTGGCCATGGAACACTGAGGGGACTCTTCACTTGGGACACTGAGAGGGGACTCTGGCCATGGAACACTGAGGGGACTCTTCACTTGGGACACTGAGAGGGGACTCTGGCCATGGGACACTGAGAGGGGACTCTGGCCATGGGACATTGAGAGGGGACTTTGGCCTTGGGACACTGAGAGGGGACTCTGACCTTAGGACACTGAGAGGGGACTCTGGCCATGGGACATTGAGAGGGGACTCTGGGCTTGGGACACTGAGATGGGACTCTGGCCTTGGGACACTGAAAGGGGATTCGGTCTTTGGGACACAGAGAGGGGACTCTGGCTTTGGGACACTGAGAGGGAACCCTGGCCTTGGGACACTGGAAGGGGACTCTGGGCTTGAGATACTGAGAGGGGATTCTATCCTTGGGACACTGAGAGGGGAATTTAGGTTTGGGACAGTGAGGGGGTTCTTGGGACACTGAAAGGGGGCTCTAGGCTTGGGATACTGAGAGGGGTCTCTGGGCTTGGGACACTGAGGGGGGACTTTGGGCTTGGGACACTGATAGGGGACTTGGCTTTGGACTCTGAGGGGGGACTCTGGGCTTGGGGCACTAAGGAGGGGGCTATGGCCTTGGGTTGCTGAGGAGGGCTCTGTCCTTGGGACACAGAGAGGGGGGCTCTGGCCATGGAACATTGAGGGGGACTCTTAATTTTTGACACTGAGTGGGGAACTCTTGCCATGGGACACTGATGGGGGGACTCTGGCCTTGGGACACTGATGGGGGACTCTGGCCATGGGACACTGAGAGGGGACTCTGGCCTTGGGACACTGAGAGGGAACTCTGGTCTTGGGACACTGAGGGGGTCTCTGGGCTTGGGACACTGAGGAGGGAGTTTAGGCCTTGGGACACTGGAAAGGGACTCTAGCTTTGGGACACTGCAAGGGGACTCTACGCTTGGGACATTGAGGGAGATTTCTGGGATTGGGACACTTGAGGGGACTATCCTTGGGACACAGAGAGGAGAATCTGGGCTTGGGACACTGAGGGGGTTTCTGGGAGACTGAGAGGGGGCTCTAGCCTTAGGACACTGAGAGGGAACTTTGGGCATGGACAGAGGGCAGATTGTGGACTTGGGACACTGAGAGGGGTCTCTGGCTTGGAAACACTGAGAGTTGTCTCTGGGCTTGGGACACTGAGGAAGGAATTTGGGCTCGGGACACTGGACACTGAGAAGGGGGGCTATGACCTTGGGTTACTGAGGGGGGGCTCTGGCATTGGGATACTGAGGGAGGACTCTGGGCTTGGGACACTGAGTGAGAACTCTGGGCTTGGGGCACTGGGGAAGGGGCTATGGCCTTGGGGCACTGAGGGGGGCTCTGGCCTTGGGACACACAGAGGGGACACTGGTCTTCAGAAACTATGGGAGGACTCTGGCCTTGGGACACTGAGAGGGAACTAGTACTGTATACAATCTGTTCAGATGAACACACTGCAAACTGCAATGCTTATATTATGGTGGATTGCTTAGATAAAACTACAGTGCCAATACTAACAATGTGATGTTTATAAAAAAATTGGGCGGGTGTTTTCTTTCTATGCAGTGATCAACTGTACACAGAGAACCCATGAAAGTGGCCAATAGTTGCTGAAAATGTCAGGCTTATGTTTTCAGTGAAATTCATTTATTTAGGAGTTAGTTATTTTATACATGATAGCAAAATGCTGCATTGTTAAAATAACAACTAATTATGTTCTAAGGAACCCAAGTGAGGTATAAATTTAGAGGATGTTAAACACCTCAAGTTAAATAGATCGGTGAGAAAGCTTCTCATAATGGGTGGGAAATTCAGTTAACCTTTGTGCTTTGAAATCCTACTTCATAATTTCATTTGCTCTTCTGAATATTTGTCCTTTTTAGCAGGTGTTTTGTTCTTTTACTGTGGTTTGCTGTAAGTCGTGACCAGGGCTGTAATATTATTAATTTATAAGACACTAAAGCTGCCCTTGAGAAAGCCACAGGATAAATACCAAGTTTATTACAGACTGTGTGATACAAGGAGATTGCTGAGAGATGTATCAAGTTTTATTATAGTCATAATGGATCATCATTGTTTACATGCATCATTTCCTGTAAAGGACAGCACTTTATTCCATTGTTAGCAGCCTAGACTTTGTGGGTGTACTCTGGATGTTCTCTAAAATGTATATCACCTTACTGATAAGATCAATAAACAGAGGTAAGGTTTTCAAAGGATTACAGCTGTTTGGTGGTTATATTAGAAAGTCCCACCTAATGAGGATTTCTGAAGAAAGTGTCAGCAAGAGTAAGGTGGATTTTATTTTTTCTACAGTTTCTGTTGTTCCCCCTCTTTCTTCTTGATGGAAGATGTGTGGGTTATGGCCATACTGACTACTTTATTGAATTTAGTCAATTTAACCTCTTATACAGTGAGGGTCTGGGGTTCTGGGCCATATGCGTTTGCTAGGGTATTGGCTGTATGGGAACATTGTAAATTGTTACTGGCATTGTCTTCCTAGTGTCTGTCATGTATTGCTTGGAAAGTTAAGTATATTTTTTTTTGCCAAATTGCTAAATATTGTGCAGTTATATCGAATAGTGGGCTTGCATTGGTGAATACCCCAACATATATATTGTTAGTGTCAGGGGTTACTAGTCTTAGGACAGATACATGCATTGTATTATATTAAATAGTATCTAAGCTTAGGCAGCTATTTGTCATTTTCATTAGAGAAAAGCTTTATATCAGTGCCACTTTTCTTACAGCTTCTGTCCACACGCCAGATGAGACACCACCATTCCTCATGTCATCTCTCCACACTAGATCCCACCACAGGAAGCACAGCACAGGACCTCTTTATAGTGTACCTCTGGAGAGTGCAGCCACAGTCTCTGCAGTGCACAACATGCATTATGATATCATGCTGGCAAATACTCATCATGCTTGGCAGAAACCCCAGGCAAACTTCACAATAGTTGTATAGTTCATTTGGGGCACTCCTAACAAAGAGGGATGGCTTGACATTCTGTGCCCACAGATTGGGCATGTTCAGACATCCCACCCTGCCATATGAGGCTTCCAGGCAGGGTGGAAAAAATGTTGAGGGGCGTGGCTATGGGAACATGATGTCGGTGATGTCATCTAGGGGGTTGGCAGAGGCGAAATTAGGTGCCAAAGGGGGGGGAGTGGGGTTAGTGGCGTTCTGGGGCTTTCCGGGGGCATGATAGTGGTAATTTGGGGTGGTCTGACAGAAGTGCGGGAGACTCCTGTGACTTCCGAGAGTGGTGGGGTACCTGCATGTTCCCCCAAAATGTATATACCTAATGATGTCACTGAAATATCCTGGACATTTAAAATTCTTAACCATTATTTCATTGCAAACAAAATATTCTTATGTTTCGCTGATATTGTATACCTTCTTTCCTCCAATATTGATTTCCATCCATACAAATAGCTATTTGATGTTATTATTCCCCTCATACAAGCATAAATGATAAACTGCAGCTCTAAAATGACTATGATAATAAAATAGCCACTGTTAACAATACATACTGAGGGCTGTCAGTGGTGTCATTTTTAGAAGACAGTGAAGACAAATCCTTTGCGTGGCTTTCTGTTTCAGAGTAAGATCAGATTGTCAATAGATTAACAATAGCTGTTTTAACACAGAGACTATAGATTATAAAACACTAAAGATAAAGGGAACAAGGAATTATATTTAACTAATAAAAACATCTAATATTATATAGTTATGGGTACTGAGGGTTAAAAGAGTCATTTATATGTTTTTCAATGCTGCTACTCTAATTTCTGAGTCAGGAAAGGTAAGTATACAGGAAGGCACATAAAGATCTATGCTTGCAAAAGTGTCTTTATTGCTGCTGACAATACAACATGTTTCGAATTGGGCTGCCACCCATCCCACATATTTCCTTTTCACCTCAAAGGTAGCTATAACTATGAGAGGTAGCCCCTCTCCTGGTAGGACAGTCCCAGCTTAAAAGATCCTCCGTAAACCTGACCCCCTCAGTGTTTTTTGTCCTACCTGTAGGACAGTTCCTTCTTTCCAGGATATGTCTGATCCCTGATCCCTGGCAGTAGGGTGAACCGAATGCTGCTTCCCCCCCGGGGATCTTGTCCCTTGCCATACAACTTCTATAAGCTGTGATGTGATTAGTCCCTTCACATTGTAAACATATGCTTGTTAAGTTTCTTTCTTCCGGTTTCGGAACATTGGGGACGTTATCCAGGGGCCAACGATCCATGTAGCTCTGTGCCGTGTGTGTGACGTCATAGCGCATCCCTGAACACCCAAGACTTCCTGATCACTGTGTGTGTTTCTGCTCACGGTTCCTTCCCCTGCCTGATTTGGTAAGACCTCTTAAGGCCTAACTGTTGATCTTAACCTCCGGCAGATTCTGAAGTACCTAGAAGTTCAAAAAGCACTACATCTGTCCTTTCATCTTCTGATGAAGGGGAGGTCTCAGAAGATGAGGATTTTTTTTTCTGTTACAGGATCTTGAAAAATTACTCAAAACTGTAAGTCAATCCCTAGATGCTGAAGAACCCCATGAACCCCCTAAAAAGTTTCTAAACTATTTTCAGGATCAATATGGAAGATAATATCTATTCCAGTCCATCAAGCTATTAAAGACTCAATAGTACATGAGTGGTCTTGTCCAGATAAAAAGTTCACTATTCCCAAATGGTTTTTAAGCTTATGTCCCTTTGACTCTGAGAACTCACAATGTATGTTACTAACAACTATCCCTTTAGACGATGGGTCGTGTTTAAAAGATCCAATGGATCACAAAGCAGACTCAGCCCTAAGGAAGGTTTTTCTGGCCTCTGGAGTAGCTATAAAATATGCCATAGCCTCAGCATCTATAGACAAAGCCCTGAGAATTTGGCTTTCTGACCTTGAAAATAGTTTAACTAAAGGGACCAGCAGAGACCAATTTATTAAGGATCTTTCTATACTGGATTATATTTGTGATGCCACCCTATCCAATGTGAAGTTGTCAGCTAGAGCCTCAGCAACTTCCTCAGTAGCCAGAAGAGCGGTACGGCTAAAGCCATGTTCTGCGAATAATGCATCAAAGAACAGATTATGTTGCATTCCTTTCATGGGGGTTGTTCTTTTTGGCCCTGGACTTGAAGAAACTGGTCCCTCATAACATCAAACAGGTGGGTTCTGGAAACAGTACTAAAAGGCTATTCCTTGGAATTTCTAGAACTACCTCCCCCAGATTCATAGCTTCTGGAGTTCCCACATTTCCAGAAAAAAAGACTTGTTCTAATTAACAAGCATTCCTCTTTCCAGTCCCTCAGCCAATCACAGCTGTGACTGACGGTCAAGCCATTTTGTTAGTTCCGGCAAGCAGGGAGCAGGATCAGAGTGCCGCTGGAGCAAGGGGCAAGTACTGTTCGGATTTTTTTTTTAGAAATCTAATATTGTGGCTGGGGGTGGGAAGTGATGCCCTGCACTTTATAAAAAAATATTTAGAGGGAGGAGATACCTTTAAAGGGCTAACTGTGGTCCAAAAATAACTTTAGGTAAATTGACAGGAATTGCTTTCCTGCTTAGTTTTGAAGATATTTACATTTTTGTATGTGATATGGTAGCAGCATTACCAGATCCCCTGCACTTCCTGCTCTGAAACATGTGACAGTCCCTCCTCCCCTTGCAGGCCCCTCCTTGGCCCCTTCCTTTACAGCCGCCATGACCCCTCACACTCATGGGCCCATTCCTTTAAAGCCCCACGTGGCTCCGATCACTCATGCGCCCTGTTGCCCTACCCACTTGCTGGCCCCGTGGGCCCTCCTCCACTCATACCTCAGATCCATAAACCCCCCGTACAGAGACCACAGTTTCTCTTTCAGAAATATAATAATAATAATGGTGAATTAATGAATTTATTTTTTAATTACATACTATCATTTATTCAACATCTATCACCTGAAAGGAGAACTAAACTGTCAGGAAAGTGTGTAGTGGCAAGAATGGGTTAACTATTGGTATTAGTTCTTGCAAAGGACCGATAAAAATGCTATTCCAGTCCCTATTGTTTATATTAGGATTAGTGAAGCATGGAACCAGATCTCCTTTCCAGACAATGTGGGGCCGAACAGTGTATCTGGAATTCTCTACAGCTAGGGGTCTGGAGGGTACCTTAAGAGGTCATTTTAAGGACAGTCATACATGGAAAATAAATGTATTTCGGTATTGGAATATGTAAGACAGAAAGCAATATTATATTTGTGAATGGAAAGTAGGCCCATTAAAATGATACCCAACATGGAGACCTTATTTCCTTGCCCAGGCAAGTTACTAATATCTTGGGAAATATGTATTACACACAGGTCATGTTTGGTATTGGAGGAATTGATAATTAATACAGGAGAGGAATATGTGGTCGATATCCCAGTACAATGTACATATCTTCATTTATATGGAATCTGCCTAAATGTATATGGACATATTATCTTCCCGCCCCTGGACACAGGACTTTTCTAGTAAGTAGTAGGGTCTGTGAATATTTTTATCCTTTTTATTTTATATAACTGTTGTACATATTGTATGTCATTTTATTGTAACACCATTTTAATTTTATTTTTGTATTATGTGCACTGTCCACCTTTTGGAATATTAAATCTAAAATTTAGTAAGTTTTGTCTTTGATGCTCTAAAGAACTCAGTTAGCCTCTATTTATATGTGGTTGAATGGATTGTTTTGCAGTGTAAATGCTAATTAACTCTATGACTGCTTGTGAAGGACTGATGCTAATTAGTTGTTGGAGTGAATGTTGTAGCTTAACCATTTAGCTGCCAGGACAGGGGTGTGCATAGTCAGTAACTTAACTTAAAGTGGTGGCAGCAAGAGTCTTAACTTAAAGTGGTGGCAGCTTGTACCGATTGATTGGTCAGATCACGTGCCTTTTTAATGTGAAATCTTTTCTCCCCAGAACGTGTATACATTGTAAGATTCTTCTCTAGAAAGTTGCATTTTCATACATGCTGTTGCCAGTACAACTCACAGTCCATGTAGTCTTTAAAGAACCTTGTGAGCATGTGCACCTATTGCCATGCCCCCTGACCACACTATACACACGCAGTGTCTAACTGGCCCACAAGGTTACAGGGGAATCCCCCTGTGGGTCAACAGCCCATTCTACCCCTTTATACAGTATCAGTCACTTTACCCCCTATCTCTACCCCTATCTCCACACCTCCTTCCCCAAGTGTGCAGGTCCGTATGTGTTTGGGTCATAGTGGTTTTATAGGATACTACAATAAAAGTGACTTTTTACTTACTCTAGCGCTGTTCCTATTTTGAGGCTGGTGCCTTACCTTTCTCCACTTTCAATACAGTACCAGTGTCTCTACCCCCTTATACAGTACCAGTCACTCTACCCCCTATCTCTACCTCTATACTATTCACTCTACCCCTTTATACAGTACCAGTCTCTCTACCTCTATACTGTACAATTCACTCTATTCATACCCCTTTATACACTACCAGTTACTCTATCCCTTATATCCTTCCACTGGATTTCATCCTATTCTAAGGAGTCTCCCTCCCACTAGATTTCAGGGAGATCTCATTCTAACTCTCATTCTAGCTAAGTCAGTGTGTCAGTGCTTGATTGGGATAGTAACAAAAATGTGGAGCCGGATTGATCTGCTCAGTGACAGTGAAGGTTTTATTTGCTTTCAGAAAGGGACACTATTGAGAAATGCATTGAACAGAGCTGTGCTAAGATCAGGTTCACTTTATTATCAGGTTCACTTTATTTTATTATTTAAAATCGAAATTAGACGATTTTCGAAAATCGAAAGGAGACGATTTTTGAAAATCGAAAGGAGATGGTTTTCAAAAATTGAAAATCGAAAGTAGACGATTTTCCAAAATAAAAACTCGAAAATTCGAAAATGAAACATAACTCAACAATTTCGAACATCTCTATACATGACACATATAGGGGGCCTCATTCTTAAAAGATGCTAAAAGTAGAATGTCATTGCACGAGGCTCAGGGATGAATGGAGGTTTGAAGTTCCCTTTTCTTAAAGGACAACTCCACCCTCATAAGAACATCTTTTAGAAAGAATGGCCTCTTTAAAATATGTTGATATATCATACTTTGTCCTATGAATTCATTACTGTATGTCTGCTATGCTTCTGGATGCTTCATGGAAACTGAGCAATTTAGAAACCTGTACTGAGCCTGGGCATGCTCAGAAGAGGCATACAGGGGATTAACATTCAGTCATTGGCTGTGATGTCAACTGTCAAATCCATAACTGACAATTGCTAACTGGAAGAACCAGGAAGCAGAAACAGGAAACAGGACATTGTGCAGGATTTCAGGTTAGACTTTTTTGGGGGGGTGATTTACCCTTATGTAAGTTTTAATTCGGGGGCTGAACTTGCCCTTTAATTCATACCAATCTATTGTCTACATTAAATGAAATACAAAGAAACAAACTGATCACTTTCTATTTTCTATCAAATTTAATCCCAAATCCCGCAGTCCCCATTCTGCCTGATATTCTGATTCCTCTGTTTGTAGCTCCAATGGAGAATGTCGGCAATGCAAACTTACCTGAAAGAATGGACGCTCCATTATATCCCCAGCTCCATTTACACTTGCTCCAAGGCGCGTTAATCCATCTTTAGCCATAAGCTACAGATAAAAACAATTGGTTACCACAATTTATTAGGGGAAAACCCTAAACAAACCCAAAATATCAGATTTTACCATTTCCCCTAATAACTTACCCCAGATAATAAGGTCCTGATGTCCTCGTTTGCGTTCGACATGGGATTTTTTTGCTCTAATTGGACGCTAAAAATAGAAATGAAATTGTTAAGAAACCCCATTTTATTCAGGTAATAGACCAACAACAAAGTGAAAGACTACACCAGGAATGCGGCCAGCCATATGTTTCAAAACTACAACTCCCAACATCCCTTGGTTACATTGGGCATCCCTGGGCTACGCAGTTTCACTAATATGAAGCCAATGAATGAACGGTTCGTACTCACATGACCGAATAGCATTTCATGGACGATGGCGCCTAATGCAAACCAGTCCACTGATCTGGTGTGTGGTTCCTTTTTCAGTGACTCTGGGGCTCTGTATTGAAGGGCTCCATATGGATGTTTCATTTTGTCTTCAAATCCAATTCCTTAACCAGACACAAAATATTTCATGTTGCCTAAAGACATCTCCTTATTGTCGTTATTTGTATAGTATGTTTATTACAGACCCAGTTACAGAGACCCATATCAAACTGACATTATACAACCACAGTGAATAGATAGAAGGACATTAGTATTTTCATTGAAGGTTGTTATACTAAATGGCACATTAAAGGATGAATGGACCTGTTACTATGGGATTGGACTGTATTGAATCGTACCTTCTTTACAACATCCAAAATCTGCTAATTGCAGGTACCCAGTGTCATTTAATAAGATATTTTCAGGAACTAGATCTCTGGAGAAGAATAAAAGAGAATATTGGAAATAATTAACTGTATCCAATGTTGTTCCCTCTGGTAGAAGACTTTATTTCTCTGTCTCCCAGACAATAATATAATAATAATATATATTGTATCTGTACATTTCCTTTATCGCTTACCTCTGAACAATGTTACAATCTGAACCCCAAGGACAATAATGGCTGTGTAAAATCTGTAAAAATATAAAACTCACATTAGATAATTTATTAATTAATATAACCCAATTATTACCCCGCCTTCCCATAATGCTCTGCTCTGTGTATTATTCCCACTGAAGATTATGTGGAGTCCTCATTTGCGAGCGTAAATCTCCCAGAGATTCATATTCCATGACTAAACACAAATAATGTTTTGTATGGAAGGAGCCGACCCAGCCAATCAGAAAACGACTTTTCTCTTTCTGAGAGAAAAGTCCCCCTGTCATTAAGCTAAGAAATAAAAGAAATGTAATAGAAAATTGATGCAAACCCAGTATACTGGCTAATGAAATAATAGCAATTATAATGAAATAGACATAAATTATTAAAGTCTCTTTAGTCTATGTGTATGGAGGGTCTGTACATAATCTATGATTGACCCTTCCGTTAGAATTGGATTTATACCGACCCATTAATCTCAGGGTTGCTCTGGTGTTTTCCCACTTTTATTGCTTTGATGGCGACTTTGGTTCTGTTCTCTTTCTACTCTCCCAGGAGAACCTGAAAAAAGGGAAACGTTAGTTAAGTTCCATAAAATGAATTCTGAAAAAGGATAATTCAATTTACTGAGTCGCTCACCTTTCCAAATGCTCCTTGACCGAGCCAGTTACAGTACCGGAAATCATTTATACTGGAAAGAGAAAGGAATCAGGGATTCAACATCATTGGCTCAGCTCTTAGTCCTCAGTAGAGATGGCCAAACTTTAGAAAGTTCGGTCCGTTTTCGAACTATATGGAAAGTTATTTTCGAGCTCGTTCGCGCCTAGGTACCATGTACATTTTACTCGCGGATTCGATGCTCGCGTATAGGTTTTAATGGACACTTTATTCGCAGATTCGGTGCTCGCATTCGCGCGTAGATACCATGGACAGTTTACTCGCGGATTCGATGCTCGTGTATTGGTTTTAATGGACACTTTACTCGCGGATTTGATGCTCGCGTTCGCGCCTAGATACCATGGACATTTTACTCGCAGATTCGATGCTCGCGTATTGGTTTTAATGAACCCTTTACTCGCGGATTTGATGCTCGCGTATAGGTATTATATGCATTTTACTCGCACATTCGAACAGTCGAATATTCAATATTTATCGAAAGTCCAAAAATATCGAAAATCCGGGTCTGGGATAGTTCGAGAAGTCCGAATTTGTTCGAATTCGAATAGTTCATCCCTATTCCTCAGTATCATGTGACTCAGCAAAAAATGTTTATTCAAATTGATTACAATTTATTTTTAACTTACAGTAATTCACTAGGCAGATTCCCTTCTTGTCCCATTGCACTGCCCTTGCTTCATTTTGATTGAATGGAGAAGAAGCAGGTCTGGCAGGCTAAATATTGGAATAAAACGCCATTATCTGCAAAGTTCTATGGCCAAACACTAATTCTGTACATTACAATACAAAAGTCCCTTAGGCTGCTCTGTGATACACTGAGGGTATTAGACTTACCATGCAGTCAATCTGCTGTTCCACATTTATGGGATTTTCTATAATATTTCCATTTTCCAATTCAGAACAGAGACAAACTGCAAACACAAACAGTAAATTATGGACTAACTACACCTGTTGTAATGTGGTCATAGTGATGTTACATTATTTAGTAGATCTCAATATTACAGCAAACCCGGGGTTCCCACTAAGATCCATACCTATAGTAAGGTCATGTAGGTAATAATAATGCTCAGATTGATTTCCCCTGTACTGTACCTGGTGGTGGGTTTTCTGTATTTCCATTGGTTGCAGATTCTCGGTCGGTACTATGTTGCCCTTTACAAGGTCAGATAACGCTGTACGTAGTCAAGGATGCTCCAATGAATGAAAAATAAATCTTCAGAATCTTCACTATGGTCAATAATCTCTCCAAAACCAGTGACATTGACAGAATCCTGAATATGGAATAATAATTTTACATGTCATGTTTACAGTGATGAAGAATCTAATGCTCTGTGTATTATCTCTATTATATACAATGGTAATGGACTTACAATGAAAACAGCATCAAAGACACTCCAATGAATGGAATAATCACTGTCACCATCTTCTCTTTGCTGTTCCTCTTCTTTCTGGATTTTCTCTCCTTTCCCATCATTGGCAGAATCAGCCAAATGAATTAGAGGAAGTTGTGAATGTGGGAGACATTCTGAATAAACCCAATAGGAAATATTATAGAAACACCAAATTTAACTATCACCATGAATGTGCAATGGCCAAGTATGTCAATGAAGCATAAATTCCAATAATAAAAATGTTGAGGTTGGTTAATCTGGTACCTGGTCTGTTCTCCTCTTCATCTGTCCACAACATTGAATGGAGAATATTCTCATACAACACCGCTTGTATTTCTTCCAGCGGGAAATCTTTTCCTCTCCAGGAACAATCTCTCCAACTATTTCTATTTCTGGATCTTCATCAAACTTAAAGCTGGAATTCTACATAGGAAAACCAGCAAGAAAATAAACCATCAACAGATATGATAAAGCCATAGAAAACTTGGTACTATGGTAGGGTTTGTGTTCTATTAGTGCTGACTTGATGGGCCTTACAGGAATGGACACAGAGAAGGCCATAAACTCAAGCTTGGAGACTTTTGATGATGATGGGAAATAAGCTACAGACAAAAAAAAAGCAATAATATTTTAGCTTTAAACACTAGAGGGGCTATGTACCGAGTGCCGCTATCGCTCTCTATTGCCCCCTTTAGGTACTGAGCTGATAGTGGCTCTCAGTGCATTGTGACTGGAGTTTGCCTTTTGCGAATCTTTAACACCAGCTATCTGCTGGCATTAGAAATTATGTCCTAAAGTGCTGTTAATGGCTCAGTACATTGGTTGCGTCAGTTACGTGACACAAATTTTGCGTAACGTTTCAAGTGCCGTTAGTTGTGTCTTAAAGTCACGTTAACGATTGATACATTGATTAACGTGACTTTAAGACACAAATAGCCGATACCGGCTCTCAGTACATGGCCCTGTACAGTAGATACAATAACTATAAAGGAATGTTATGTCATTATTAAAAGAAAGAGGTTCTGCAGCAGCCTTACCTTCTCCTTTTTTCCAAAGATCCTGTGGACACTTTTTTGCGAAATTTCTTAAACATCTTTGTCTCTCCTACATTAAAAAATAAGGTAGATTTACATTTCTTACCGCTAGTACTGCTTTAATTAATAAGAGTCTACTCATTCATTATCTAGAAATGGTGCCCTCAATACTATAAGACATAAATATATAGGTAAATAGTTCTCTTCTCACGATCAGATCTTTTATTATCTGCTTTAAATGTAATTAAATCTGTTAAGGAATTAACCTGAATGCAAAAAAATGCACAGGGATTCGACTTAACGGGAAAAAAAGCTTTTGAAAGGCTAAAAAAAGTTTTTTTGAAAGTAACAACGCAGCCAACAACAGGTCTGCACTGCAGCTCAGCAACAAACAAAATGATATCAGTTTGCAGAGATTACACAAAATGATCTACAAAGCCACGCTACTCCCTATTGAATAGATGCATGGCTGTCTTACAGCCCTGTCAACAACCTTCCCCTGACTGTGTATCTGCATAATTTCCACTGTGACATCACAATTACACATAGCAACTAGTTAAACTGCCCTTTGCAACCAGTCAAAAAGTATTTAAGTATCAGTGATATCACTGTCTGTGTTTTAGCATTGATGTCATCACTATCTTTTTTTTTAAAGGGCAAGTCCAGCCCTCAAATGAAAAGGTACATACAGGTAAATCACCTCCCCAAACCATAAACTGTAATAGTTTGAAATCTGAAATATATAAGTCTGAAATCCTGCACAATGTCCTGTTACCCCTGTTACTGCTTTAGGGTTCTTCCAGTTAGCAAATGTCAGTTGACATCACGGGCCATTCTTTCTAAATTATGTTATTATGAGGGTGGAGTTGTCCTTTAACATTGATGGCATCACTCTTTGGCTTTTTAAACATCGATGACACCACTGACTGGTATTTAACATCGATAACTTCACTGCCTTTTTTTAAACATTGATTACAGGGGGCCTTTGTATGTGTCAGATGTGTGTGGGTTGCCCATTTAGAATCTGGCATGCAGAATATAAAGGGGAAACTTGCAGAATTGCAGGGCTTGGCAAACCTTGGGGGAGCAGATAAGCTGGTGAAGGAAGATTGCTTTGTAAGGCTCACTAGGGGGAGTAGGGGAGGGAAGGGTAGGGTCGCTTCTTCTCAGCTAGTTAATCCCAACAGATTTGTCGTCTTAGGTGAAGAAGCAAAGGATAACAGCTCAGAAGTAGCATAAATAGAGGAGGCTAGGGGACCATCATCATGAAAACAAGGGAGGGAGATCTTAGGGCGAGGAAGGATAGGCAGGTGGTATTGGTAGGGGACTCCATTATTAGAAAGGTAGATAAGGTAATCTACTGCCAAGACCCTGCATGCCGAACAGTGTGTTGCCTGCCTGTTGCTAGGGTTCGACATGTGGTAGATCGCGTAGACAAATTATTGGGTGGGGCTGGGAGTGACCCGGCGGTCTTGGTTCGCGCTGGTTCCAATGACAAAGTTAAGACTAGAAGAAAAGAAATTTCATCTTCAGGTTAGGAAAGTTTCTTTACAGTGAGAACGGTGAAACTGTGGAACTGTCTTCCAGCAGATGTGGTTATGGCAAGTTCATTGAATAGCTTTAAAAAAGGCCTGGATAAGTTTCTAAAACTAAAATTGAGAATTACTGGTATTAATACATATACTGTAGTTCTAGTTGATCCAGGGGACACTTTTCAATTGCAATTTTGAGTCAGGAAGGAATCACCCCCCCCATTCCCCCTTTTTTGCTGTTTTAAAGAGGAGGGTGTATGTCTTTATTCAACCTTAATTACTATGTTACTCTCACTGTCTAACTCTTTTAATGTTTAAAATATATACTGAATACCGGACGAACAGACGATCGAGGTCAGTCGCGGCCGGCCTCCCCACACCAGGAGATATTTTCCATGCCATGAATCGATCGATCAGTCGAAAATATATTCTGTTGTGTTCCCAGCCTTACACTTACAGGCCTATGTAACAAAAGTTCTGCAGGGAGATGTAATAAAAGTTCTTATCTTTAAAAATTGTGCTAATTTTGCCCCAACCAATCAGGTGTTATGTACCATTTGAATGCTAACATTTGTTTGATTGGGGCAAATTTAGCACTATTTTTAGGGCCAAGATACTTTGTTATGCCTGTAATTCGGCCAAAAAGTGGTCAATAAATCATCGCCCCCATAGGGGGAGTTGCAATAAATTTCCCTATTACAAACTAACCTGCACTTGTTCCAGCGATGTAGTACCCCTTTGCAACTGTTATTGCATCATGTGAAGACGAGCAGTAAATTGTGGTCTTTTAAAGCAAAAAAGTAGCACAATAGTCATCAATGTGCTTATTTCAAAACTGGAAATGGCTCAGGCAATGCAAAATTATTAAAAACCCTAGCTAACCCGATATTGCATCAGTTAGCATGGGTTTTGCACTTGGAAATTATTACTTTTCTGTTTACTTTTATACTCCAATTTTAGTAATAAAAGCAATACTTGCTCTAATATTTAGGAATACATTTATTGTTTGTTTTTGAGATTTTCACTGGTGCAGGAAAGAACATGGTAATTTTAATTTACCAGCCCACTCTTGTTTTCATTGTGTGCAACAGCGGAGGAAATGTGTTTATAATCATAAAATGGCAAATGTTTGGATTTCATTGAACAAGATGTGATTACAAAATGTGTAAATGGTTTACGGAATTAAAGAAAGTGCTTCACATTAAGCCAGTGGTTTATTGTTTTAGATGTCTTGAATTTCACAGAGGTGAGCAAAAATAAATATTTCTTTCGAAGTATTTTAAACACAAATGCAATACTTAACCCTAAATGCTATATTGATTTCTCTGTTTGTGGGAAGGAAATGTACTTGCCAACCTTCGTTCCCTCTGCCACTGCCTCTTCTGTTTCTTTCGGGAATGGAAGAGCAAAGGAGGCAGGACCGGCAGTTGTGTCTGTGATTGGCTGAAAGTCAGCCAATCACGGACGCAGCTGCTGGTGTTCACAAGAAGCTGTGGGAAGGAAGGTGTGTAAGTACATTTCAGGCCAGATTTTCTTAAAGGGCATGTCCACCCCATTTTCAGAATTTTGCCCAATAGTAGCTTTCCTTCCCCCAGCCCCAACCGCCATAAAAGATTTTACAGGAACTCCCCCGATCTTTACTTACTTTACCTCTTTCACACGGCATACTATCCCGGCCCTCTGCTTGCATGAAACTGCAAGCAGGGGGCGGGACCGGCAGCTGCGTCTGTGATTGGCTGAGAGGCAGCCAATCACGGACGTGACTCACGGTAGTGGAGAATGCCGGGGGAGAGAGCTAAGGTAAGTAAAGTTCGGTGGAGTTCCTGTAAAATCTTTTATAGCAGTTGGGGTTGGGGGAAGGAAACCTACTATATGGCAAAGGGGAATTACGCTAGGGGGAGGGATTGCAAAACAGGAGGGAGAGGGAGGGGGGGAGGGCTGAACTGCGCAGGACAAATTTCTCCCGGAGGAGAGACAGGAGACAGAGTCCTATATGCACTCTGTAGTACTCCTGGTGGTCAGTTTTTCAGATTTTGTGGGGGGGGATTCCAGGAGAACCATTTGGAGCTGGGATGTAAGGTACGGATTTTTATTCACTACACAGTGGGGTCAGTAGTGGGGGAGATTATAGTTTTGGGGGTGGACATGCCCTAAAGATGTCAATATAGCATTTAGAGGCATGTTTATAAAGGCGATTAGCAATACAGCACCTTTACTGATTGGCTTAACAATTGCCAAAACGATTGTTAATTTACAAACGTTTTACCGATCGTAAATCTGTGAAAACAATTGTAAACCTACGACCGCGATCATAGATTTATGATTCCATAGAATAGCATTGTGGTAATTGACTACCAAATGCTCATCAATTAACGAACTCTCTGCCCGTACATTTATGGCTGCCATCATAATTTACCCATAATGCGTGGTATCGCAAATGTGCGATACCGCTCATTTATAAATATGGTTGTTAGGGTTGGAGGGAGGTCCCCTACAGTGTGTGCATTTTTTTTCTTTTAAAATCATGATGGCAGCGCTAAGGGATCCAGAGGGAGGGAGGGAGAGAAAGAGCTGCACAGCTCATGTCAGAGTCCTAAAGAAGGACAGAGAAGGGGCAAATTCCTTATTACACACAGAGTGGCTCCTACTTTTTAGTTTCCTGCACTTTCAGCAGATATCAAGACGAAATGTTGCTGCATTTGCAGATTTGTACATTCAGCCAGTCATGGCCCTCATATTCAGCCAGTCATGGCCCTCTTCAAAAATACATTTCACAAGAAGGAAGCTGTGCTGGAAGTAGCATTTTATAAAAGGTAATGGTTTGCATTCCTAAAGTTTTTTTTTTATCACAGTGGTTCAGCTTTCCTTTGTATAGAGAATGTCATGACCTCAGTCTGTGTGACACCTTTGTTCCTTTATTTTGTACAAGAACTAGAGTTCTCTTTATTTTCCTGTTATGGATGATGCTATCTGAGTCAGAATGGAAGTCTATTGTTAGAATCTGGAAATGGATAACAAACCAAGAAAACAATCAATAAGGATAGAATTAAGGGTGTTCTTTTACATTGAGATCTTCTGCAATATTGCACACCTTATTAAAGGGATGATAAACATTTGTTTTTATTAAGTTTGACAATTTCAAATTATATAGTGAGTAATGTACCCCCTATTGTAAATGGTAAGTATACAAAAAGTCACAGAGGAGTTCCATGACCATTTAAAAGCACAAGGACGTAGGGCGAGTTCTTTTATAAAGGGCATGGAACTCTGAGTATACATCTGTATAATTTGTAGTGGGACATACATTGGGCCATATTTATACATGTGCGGTATCGCAGGTTAGCGATACCACACGTTATTAGTAAAGTTCAGCAGCAATCGTACATTTACGCCGAACGTTCGCTCATAGAATACCATGCAATAGTAAAATACTGCAATGATATTCTATGGGGATTGTTTTCAGACATTTACGATTGCTATCGTAGATGTTTTAACAATCGTTAAAGGTGCGGTATCGCTAAAAAGCGATAATTCACCCCTTTTCTCCATCATTTTAAGGCATCTGCATTTTTCAATTCCACCTTTTTAACACATGTGCCCTGGAGGCTGGTGCTCTCTGAACAGACAGCACAGAAAACACAAATGAGCAATCAACCCCCTGATGCAACCTCCCCGTTCTGCACAAAAAAATCCACCACAGATGGAACTCTTTCTGATTATCTGGCCAGTTACTGAAGGGGATGATTGTTTCTGTCGCTTTCTTCAGCCCAGAGAGTGAAGAGGCATTCAAAGGTCTCACAACTCGAGGGAAGGAGCGTGAGTTTTCTCAGCTGTCAGGGGGTTAGGGAGGTGAGCGGGTCTAAAGAGGGAAGGGAATCTCGTGGCTGTAACATTTTGTGAAACGTTTAAGTATGGGGGAGATTTCTAAAAATTGCCCATTTAGTCTCAAATAGAATTTCAATACAATGTTAAAAATATTTAAATGATATAAAGTATTTACTGTAAATTCTATTTTTAATTAGGAAATAACTATTATTTAGATGCACACCTCAAGGTATCAAGACATGCCAGAGTTTCCCATTATACAATTTAATAAGAAAACAAACCATGGGATAAGGTACAGAATTATCAACCTAATGTACAAATACTATACAGATCTGTTCCCTAGATATACTATGGAGCAGAGCCTTCTTATAACAGAAGGTATCTTGCAGTCTCATACTATACAAATAGCATGGCCCACAAAATCTAAGAAACAAGAAGTAATTTCTTACTCCCAGGTTCTCCAGAGAAAGGGGCGGAGAGATGCAAAATTTCTCCTTTATGTCTTATAGCTAATGCATGTGTCCAGAACCGATGGCTTATTAAAATGCTATACTGCTATACAGCCTAATGTATAGACCCAAACATCTGACCTGCAGACATGACATGCTATAAGAAGGCTCTGCTCCATTTTATACTCTACGGAGGGCTTTTTTTTAATACTACTAAATAATAATAATAGTGCTTTTTCAAATAAACTGGGTGCAAAACCAGATGCATAGATAACTACATAATTGCATTAAAGTGGAATTAGGCAGATTTGGCAGAAATGATTTTAATGTATAATATGTAGATAAAGCCACAGGTAATCCTGCTCTGGGTGTTTGCAGTGAAATCTGGTAGGTGAGAAGAATAATTGTGTATGATGTACAGAGAAAAAAAACATCAATTATGATTACAGGCAAATGACAGAGGAAACAATGGGCAAACATGCTGCATAAGAAGCCTAATAGAGAATGGCACATTATTTATTTAGGAGTTTAATTGTCTTTGAAAGACTGATGATTAAACATATTCTCAGCTTGATAACATGCAGAGTTGGGACTCGTCTGAGATTTCTACATTTTCTAGACCAGGTAACCTATTAAATCTTGCAATAGCATTACATAAAGGATTGTACTACTAAATAGCTAGCTTGCTGTTATCACAAATTGGAAAGTTTGAGCTGCAAGTACACAGGGTGAACATTTAAGGCTTTCGGGCAGTCAGTAAAGGTTATAGCGTACAAGGCTTTTTCTTGTTAATCACATCTTCCACCCAGTCTATTCACTTATAATAAAAATACATGGCTGTTTTTTTCTATTTAAAGGTCAGTCTGTATATTGCTGTATGTTTCTTTTTTTACCTACAGTAAAAAGCAGCCAACCCATAGTTATTAAACGTGTGATTTATTTTTACATTAACTCTGATCACAATCCTCAGACTTTGGCACAAATATCCACATCCTATGTATTTTCTCACAGTGATTCCATGGTTCCTGGGAAGGCTTGAAAATCAAGCTGTTTCCCCCCTTAAAAGTAAATGTACGATGTGTTTAGGCCATTTGGAAGGGAAGTGTGTTTATACTGGGTTCCTATTCCCCTTACACTTTGTAATGTGGTTTGCCATGGCTCCGGAAGAACTATTTTTGTGCAACATGAACTTTTTTCAAGGTAATTTTGGATTAAACTTGGTCCCAGCATAGTATATTATATGTGGATATTGGGATGGTGTTTGCCTGACCAACACTTGGCTGTATCAAAATAAACCAGTTTAAAAGTATGTCAGGAATCACTCACAGCTCCAAATTGCGATTAACATTAACATGCCCATATCTGTTGTATTCAATTAGATCAACTGGACTTGAAATGTAGTTCTTGAAGACGTTTCGCTAGTCATCCGACTGGCTTTCTCAATTCAGAATGACTTGTACAAGAATCTGTGGCAATTATGTACCCTGGAAAATCCCAATTAGCATATCACAGCCAGGTGTTAAGGGTGTGATTAGATAGTGGCTAAGAGGTGTTATAGGAACGCCCAGAGTAAGGTGTTAAAACAGCATTGTACATGGCAGACAGTTGGTGTCGAACCCCCCCACCTTCATTTAGGCTGGTTTCTTTATTTTCACATAAATGGCTCCTTAACCTCTCTTGAACCAGTCACATTCCTTCGCCAATATGTTAACATTACAATCTTCAAAGGTATGTCCTTTATACTTAAGATGCAGATACACGGCTGAGTCCTGACCCGAGGAATTGGCTCTTCTGTGCTGGGCCATACGTTGATGCAGTTGCTGTTTGGTCTCCCCCACATACAAATCCAAGCATTCTTCACTACATTGCACTGCATATATGATGTCGCTTTTCTTGTGTTTAGGTATTGGGTCTTTCGGATGTACCAATTGCTGCCTCAGTGTGTTGTTCGGTTTAAAGCAGACAGGGATACGGTGTTTATTGAAAATTCTTCTTAATTTCTCGGAGACCCCTGCTACATATGGGATGACCATGTTCTTCCTCCTGTCTTGCTTTTCCCTTTCACTGTTGGTATTTGTGTTCTTTTCTTTCCTTCCACTTCTTTTGACAAAGGCCCAGTCTGGATATCCACAAGTTTTAAGGGCTCCTCTGAGATGTTTAATTTCTCTAGCCTTCACCTCTGTGCTAGTGGGGATGTTCTCAGCTCTGTGTTGCAGGGTTCTGATGACCCCCAGCTTGTGATCTAAAGGGTGGTGGGAGTCAAACATCAAATACTGATCTGTGTGTGTTGGTTTTCTGTAAACCTCTACTTCCATTTTACCATTTTCCTTAACTTCTACCAAGCAGTCCAAGAAAGCCAGTTTGTTGTTTTGTACCTCTTCCCTTGTGAATTTAATGTTTTGGTCTACCGCATTAATGTGTTCTGTGAAAGCTTGTACTTCCTTCTGGGGGATTTTAACCCAGGTGTCATCAACATATCTGAACCAGTGGCTGGGTGCTATGCCCTTAAAGGTATTAAGTGCCTGTGTTTCTACCTCCTCCATGTAAAGGTTGGCCACAATGGGTGAAAATGGAGATCCCATAGCACATCCATGTTTTTGCTTATAGAACTTATCCCTGTATTTGAAATAGGTGGTATTCAGGCACAAGTCCAACAAGGAACACACCTGTTCTGGGTTAAGATCAGTTCTGCTGGTAAGAGTGCTGTCTTGGCCCAGCCGTTTTCTCACCATGTCAACAGCCTCCTTGGTGGGTATACAAGTGAAGAGGGATGTCACATCATAGGACACCATAGTTTCTTCTACACCGAGTACTATATCTTCAATCTTGTTGGTGAAATCCTGAGAGTTCTGGATGTGATGCTTAGAACTTCCCACCAAAGGTCCTAAGATGTTAGCTAGATATTTTGCCACCTTGTATGTTACAGAGTTGATGCAGCTGACTATAGGTTTTAGCGGTGCCCCTTCCTTATGTATCTTTGGGAGTCCATATATGCATGGATGCGCATAGATAGAGTATTAGAAATAGATAGATAGATAGATAGATAGATAGATAGATAGATAGATAGGAGTATTAGAAATAGATAGATAGATAGAGTATTAGAGATAGATAGATAGATAGATAGATAGATAGGAGTATTAGAAATAGATAGATAGATAGATAGATAGATAGATAGAGTATTAGAGATAAATAGATAGATAGATAGATAGATAGATAGATAGATAGATAGATAGATGGCAGCTTATAGGCTTACAAATCTTTTGGCCAAAACCTTTTATTCCACAGGAAGTATGGTTGATCTGGGGTGGGGAATGTGAATACTATTCAATGTATTGTAAATAAATGGAGGAATGATATGTAAATACAATGATAATGACACAAGTTAAATCAACATGTATAAAGCCCCTCCCACCTCTGGACAAGCCACATCCCACTTCCGGACAAAGCACCACCCACTTTCAATTCTAAAACCACACCCCTTCCGGCGGCGAGGGGGGCGGCATTTGGAATTTTGTGTCAGGTGGCAAAAAGTCTAGAGACGGCCCTGTATACAGAGTCCGAGCATTGTCAGTTGAAAGGACTTTTAATGAAGTGCTGACATCCTGTTGACCCCTCCCTTCCAGAGCTAGACTGCAAGCAATCAAAGTGTGGAATAAAGTAGCAATATGCTGAAGGGAGGGGCAGAGGGGGAGAGAGGAGGACAAGTGGTGCTGAGATTCTTTACAAGTAAGTTACTGAACTCTCCCTGCTCTCTAACTTTGCTAATTGTTATTTACTTTTTACCTAAAGTTCATATCTCTCCCCCTGCTTAGCTGAGATCATAATCACTGAAGAGAGAGTCAGTGTAGCAGCAGCTGTGGTGAGACCTTCACAAACACAGTGACACTGCTTGTTGTCCTGTTACATTTCAGTTGCTTTAGTCTATATATTTCATAGATTGCACTGTGTGTCTTGTTTGGTATATAGTCTGTATTACTGTATTATATATACTGTATTAGTGTTCCATTTGAGTCACTGGTTTTGTATGTATATAAGATTTTTTGGGGGGGGGAGGGGCTGTTTTATAGTGTGTTATGCTCATATTGCTGGGTTAATGGTTTATTGATTGTGTTTAGCACTACAGCATTTGACTATATGTTGCACATGGTACATATAGTGTGGGTGAGAGAGTGTGTGACAGTACTGCATGGGAGCTTTGGATTGTGTGGGTGTGTGCCTTTGAGTGACAGATGAGGTGTAGCAGCTCCTACAAATCACAGCATATTCAAAGGCTTATATCTCGGGGACTATGTAGAATTTAAAGAAACTAAAGGTACCCTGGTGGATGGGATGACTTATAGGATACATTAGAAGAAATTTAAAAAAAACAATTTTCTCACTATAATTGCCCTTTAACATTCCATGAAAAACATGGTATCAGTTTTTTTGTCTCCATAACAAGTTTTATTCATTAGTCAGGGGAAACGTTTGATTCATTCTTGGTATGTAGAACCTCATGTATGGATCATGTATGTTGGATTCCTGGCGTGTCAAATAATCTGCTTCAAACTAAGTGGGCCCATACACGCAATATTGGGACAATATAGATCGTACTGTACAATACCAGGTTGAATGAGTGACGTGATTACCCAGAATTCCATACTAGTTTAGGGTTAGAATGAACGGAGGGAGAGCTCAGAGAGTCTCTTTGGACCCTTCACACAGTTCCCTATTGTACCTGGTAGTCAAGCAGGTTTCTCATAAAAATAAAAATCCATTTCCAGTGAACCAAGTCTGTGGTTATAACCCTATACACAGACTGTACCATCATCTTATACATAAAGGAGCATGACCACTACTGGGACAAAGCATCATTAGGCATTGTAAGCCCAGCCCCTGAACTTCTAAACACGTTTTTAAGCGTACACCATTTTTCAAATCGACCGCTCGACAATATATGGAAAAAGAATATCGGGCCAACCCTATCTTCACGTGCCCATCTCTCTGCACATTTCAAGGGGAAATCTGCAAAAAGATTGTCGGTACAAGGTGATCTGTTGCAGTCAATTGGAAGTCCAATCAGAAGAACATCTGCCTGTGTATGGCTAGCTTCAGAAAAGATAGATTTTTGTGGATGGGATAAGCTTTGGAGATGGTAAAAGCTTAGGACACAGCTTATGACACATTCCTGTCAAAGAGACAGTGTAGTCTGGAAAGTTTACAAGCCTATAAGATCCAGAGAAGCTAGATAACTCTTAAATAAAGTATAGGTTACAAAGTTAACCCCCGCACTCCTTCTTCTAGTGATTAAGTGCTGGGATGCTGCTATGTTACCATTGCCAATGGCTGCCAAATCAAGTGGGTAAATATGAAAAATCATAGCGCACATCCAGTCTTAGTGTTGCTTACTTAAATAAAGGGCACTTTAATAATAATTAAAAATGAGGGTTATACCTGTAACTATGTACACAGGGACAAAAAGGAACAAGGATTTATATGGTAATATTGTTTATACTATAATGAGGGTTATACCTGTAACATATCAATTAACCCTTTATTACATCTACTGTCCACAGTACTGACCACTGACCTTACACACAGTAACTATATATACAGGGACAGAAAGGAACAAGGATTTATATGGTAATATTGTTTATACAATAATGAGGGTTATACCTGTAACATATAAATTACTTTATTACATCTACTGTCCACAGTACTGACCACTGACCTTACACACAGTAACAATGTATACAGGGACAGAAAGGAACAAGGATTTATATGGTAATATTGTTTATACTATAATGAGGGTTATACCTGTAACATATCAATTAATCGTTAACGGCCGCAAGCTATGTCCTAGCCGGGGGTAACGTTTTTAAGACAAACTTTGAACACCGAATAGTGGCCGAAAAGTTTCAGAATGGCAAACCCCATTCACGTGCCCGAGATCCTTTATTTGCTCAGTGCATTTCCTAAGGAGGCTATAGAGTGCGATCCGCTCCGTTTTATAGAGCACTATAATGATGGGTATACCTGTTAAGGGGGGATACATTAAGTGGTCTCAATCTTCCTACTATTTTAGGATTATATAAAAGTCCTCCATCCAAATAAACACCCAAATCACATCTAGATACGTAACATTTTCGTTATGCTGTCAACAGGAGGAGGGAGCAGAGGTCAGGTATGATCACTTAACCACCTGAACGGAGGAATTTGAACAATTCCCTCAATATAATATCCTCACAGCTTTCAGACATGTGATTGTCGGCTCATTTACAAGAACGCTGCAGGTTTCATTAACCCCCTTGTTTGGAGACACAGTTGCCCCTTTAACAGATGATTATACTGTGTTTAGGTTGATAACATTTTATAATGCATTATTATGAGACATGATGGCTGCGGACTCTTTCTGGATGATAGTTTAAATTACTTTAAAGTCTAATAAGTGTTGCTGGGGACAAACAATTATAAACCCTGGGATACACAGATATAGTGTAAGTTGTTGGTAATTGTTTACAGTGATGCTTATATCTGAAGCTGCAGACGATATATGATTATTTGGATGTAAGTATAAATTGGGTGATAGTCAGCATAAGAAAATTTAGTAAAGCTTTAGTTATACTGTAAAGTAGCAAAGCATAATATGGTCTGCTATATAAGTTTATATAATCCATAATTGTGATATTTTAATGGAGATATGTGTATAATCTTTAATAAAAATCACTCATCTATGTCACTAAGTGACTCATTTTTTATATTTCTTATATCACATTGCTCCTTTCATTCCAGTGTTCATGCCTGAACAACAACTTTTTGCATTGTTTAACTTCACTAATGGAACTCTGGAGCTGCCCCTGTCACTTCATACCATTGGCTCTCTCCTTTTCCCCAAATATTTGTTTTAACTGCATAGTCTGGGCTGGAATGTTCCTTTCTACTGGGTTTAAGTCCAAAGGTAGGTTGGGGAATAGGTTAAATTAAAAAGGTGGAATAGGACAAGGATAGAATGGGGTAAATAATCATATACTTATGTTTATAAAAAATGCCCCCTTTACTCTATATAAGATATTATGCCACCTTGGAGTTCCTGCCCTGTATAAAAGCACTCGGCCTACAGCCTTTTGCTTCTATAGGGTCGGAACTCTAGTGTGTAAGAGTGGCCTCAGCCTTGTGCTTCTATGGTTCAGGAATCCTCGGTGGCGTAATATCCTTATAGTTACACCTGTAAGGGGCGCATTATCTCTTAAATAGTAATATTTGTCCAATTCAGCCTAATCTAGTCTAGGTCCACACAGACACTGTTTTTTTTCACAGTTTTAGAGGAGAATGAAAGTCAATGAAAAATTAAGTTCAATAAATCATTAACCATGGAAATGATAAATGCTGCCTAAACATTATGTACTGCTTCTCGTCTTTCCAAGCCCCTTTGCTTCTGGGACAACTTCGTGTATTTTTATTTGACACCGGCACCATAGAAATTTGTAAACTTTAAAAAAAAAAATTATCAGATAAGGTTGTCATTGGATTCATAACATACTTTTTAAGACTTTCATTTACCTTTAAAATAAATCATTATAAGTTGAATGTGAGTAGATAAGTACTTGTACTCCTGTCTTCTATTGAAGTGGAAAAAAATACAGAGGGCATGTTGATGTTTGTCTTAACAGCAGAAATTTCAGATAAAAAAAGATAGCATGAGAGCTTGGGTGTAGTGTTCGGAAACTTGTAGAGCCAGTTCCCTTAAAATTGCTAACATGATATCCTTACCCATGGCACACTAACAACTTAATACTAACATACTTCAGATTAACTAAATATCAGCTATACTGAAACCACAATTCAGGTGTGTGCTATTTGAGTAGTTTATCCCTAGCTCAAAATGTTATTTACATTTAAAGAAATATAATGTAAAGCACAGTTCCATGAATCATAGGATATAACTGCTGATTATAACAATGCACCATTTACCTTTTAAAGGACATATTTGTGTCAAACTAGTATATCTTTTATTTACAGCATTATTTTGCTGCTACTTTTGTTTTCACCTAGCAACGCTATAGAGTTGTAGTTATTTGGGCATCTTCATTATTTTCCTGAAGCATGCCTGTCTCACTGGGAGGGGGAAGATGTTTTTTTACTAATTTCACAAAGGTGGGAATTGATTAGAAAAACAATCTGCATGCATGGTTTTAAGGACATTATATTTGTGTTTTCCCCGACCATAACTGTATAGTATCAGGAAGCACCTACATTGCTAATTCCTCACCTTTGGGTACTTTACCTAACTCCTGCAATACTTACTCAAAGTCTTCCTCCGCGCTCTTCTTTGTCCCTCTTCTCTTTCCACTTCAGTGACAGTTCGCGATGCCACCCAATGGGAAGACACACCTTCTTGCACGAGCGTGTCCTCACCTGGCTGCATCGCAATCTGTCACTTACAGGGAAGAGAGGAAAAGCAGAGTGCATGGGGAGAATTTGAGTAAGTATTCTAGCAGACACGTGCCCCCATTTTTCTTATTTCCTATGACAATATTGCCTCCTCCTTCACACTGTGGATGATGCATGCATTTTTATTTACCAGTTATTCCATACGTTATGGCGAGTGGCTGGGCGGATTTTAATATATGTTTTTAACATGTAGCCTAATAAGTTCATTTTACAAAACGGAGTGGCGAGACTGTGCTTCACAGTGTAAAGCAGCTAGAAGTGATGGATTTCCATTGATGGACAGAGGAAGGGTCCATGATGGACAGCACCTGGGCCACCTACGTGAACGGTGAGTCTTATTCGCCACCCATTCCCTAGAGAAAAAATATACACCGCAAAACCATATAGGAACTCGGACAATAAAGTGGCGAGGTCCAGGGTATCACACTTGGACCTACGCAGACATTGTAAGTTAACCTATTGACACCACACACACAGTTTATAATTACACTGTTTCCATGCTGGAAAAGGCACGGAAGCAAACAGAAGCACACCAATGGAAAGAAGGCTAGTAAGTAATGTTAATGAGGTAATTTTGTATCCCTGAAGAAGCCCTGCCCCAAAATGGGGTGCAATGCCCATGGATCATGACTTTGATATCAACCACATTTATTCAATTTGGAGCTAGAACGCAACCCTGCGTTAACGGAGTAAGAGTATCCTTTGCTGCTGCCTTTCTAAGCAGGTGGGTGAAGAGGGACGAAACACCCATCTCAGATACCGTGACACACCTGAGACGCTCAGGATGCTGAGCCATACCCGAGGAACCGACGGAAAGCGCTAAGTAATAAGGGAAACACGGCCCACCCACCTATGAAGTAGGAGGGTATGACGAGTAGAGCCCACCTGCCTAAGTCCCCTGTGGCACTCCAGGTCCAGGAAACAAACTGCCAAGAGTACCGTTGGTAAGTAATGTTGTCAGGGCTAACTACTTCTTGGAAACTTGTTTAATATAGTGCTACTTTAGATAACGGGTGTGGATTGTGTACAAATAAGGACAAGTCCCCAGGATAATATTGGAGTCCGTTTAAACTTGGACCCTAGACATTGAACTGGCTACACAGGTATCTATAGATTAGCAACTTTTTTATTTCCAGCAGAACAAGTATCCATTTATAACATGTGTTTAGGGTCGGTTTTAAATTTGCCAGAGTGTGATAATTTGTAACATTATAGACTTGCAGACTGTTAGCCTGCAGGTCCTACTGTGGGAAGATTTGTAAAGTTTTTATTCACTGTTTTTATATTTGCTTATCTTTATGGGTTGATTGCAATAAACTACATGTGTGCAATAAATGACTATTATTATAGTGACTGGTTATGCTAATAGGTTAACTATTGTTATTAGTGACCCAGTTCCAACGAGTGCTAAAAGAGCACTTGAGTTGCCTCTCAACTCGAAGTTTTTTTTGTATAAGTGCTAAGTAATGTTCAGCATCTGAATAACGCTAAAACCTTGCGAGGTTGAGGTTTGGGGGGTTCTTAACACAATATAAAACTTTTTGGGGGGTGGACTTACCCTTAAGTTTATTATTCACCAAACCCCAAGATCCTTTTCCAAAAGAGGATTGACTTTAACATGGACCCAGTTTAGTAGTTACCGTATATACTTGTGCAAAACCAAATTATTTTACCTTAAAATCATATTGAAAGTCTCCTCTCGGTTTATACTCGGGTTCTGATCTGGATGCTGCTGACCAAATTACTATTGCCCTGGGAAAACAGCTGTACCCTGTAACACAGAAAATCCTCTTGAATTTCAGTGGGTAAGGCAATTGTTTGTCCTGCTCACTCAAATCACCCAGACTGCAAGACAAATGGAAAAAAACTATCTTAAGTGTTCAGGCGCCACAAGGTATGTAGGGCCATCTATGTATGGGGCTGTGTACTGGGACTTTCTGTGGGGCTGTGTATGGGACTTCTGTGGGGCTGTGTAGGCACTGCCTATGGAGAAAAGTCAATGCTCGTTTTATACTCGAGTCAAGCTTTTTCCTGGTTAATCAGTTAAAAGTAAGTACCACCTCAATTTATATTCGGGACGGTTTTACCGAGTATATATGGGTATACGCGCACAAGGAATTTTTAAGACCAAAATGCATCACCTTACATTTATAACATTGAATCTTCTCTCCCAAGTACAGCCAAAGTGACATTTATCTGATCTGTTTGCAACAATTGCACATCATCTGTAGCTTTTAATGGTGAAAAAATTTTCTCTAACTTCTATGCTTGCCAGCTTCTGCTTTAGGACTTACATATAAAAGAAGTGGTAAAAAACTAAATTCAAAGGTCTTCAATGATACTTTTGATTTTGACTCTACAAGTTTAAGGCAAGCAATCCTGAAATGTGCATTATCTTCCCCAAAATTAAAGGGCATCTCCACTGGGGAAAAAAATTTGCCATATAGTTTTATTAAAGAACAGGACGTAAGGGAGTTGTCTTACATTCTCACTCAATAAAACCTGCAGGAGCCGGGATAGAAGGTTAAAGAACTTACACGTCGCTTGCTCCTCCGCAGTGTAGTCTGACAGGTCCCGCCAGACTTTACTATCTGTGCTCGCGCATGTGCATAGCATACAGAGTTTTTGTCGGACCATTTGAGTACTCGGCAGAGGAGTGAGTGAAATTCAAGTCCTTACCTTCCCGCCAGACTTTACTATCCTGTGCTCATGCGCGTGCATAGCTACAGAGTTTTGTCGGGCTATTTGATACGCGGCAGAGGAGTGGTGAATTCTGAGTTCCTTACCTTCCTCCCACTCCTGCAGTTTTATTGAATACGGAGGTATACACAGTCTCCTTTACCTCCCGTTCTTATAAAAGCTATATGGCATTTTTTTTCCAGTGGAGATGCCCTTAATTTTTGGAGATAAGCACATTTCGGGAGTGCTGCTTAACTTGTCAAGTTAAAGCATTCAGTACATGGTTTGATATTTTCAATGATCGATAATTGGTGATTGAGGCTAAAAATTGATGTTTTTTTGATTGACCGCTTGATGGTATTGAGCGGTTTAATTTAAAAACTGGTCCTTGGTCAGGCCTAGATCATTTCCCATAGATTTCAAGCTAAAAATTTTGCAGAAGTTTGATGGCGCAAGTGGGTGGAATTTGGACTAATTTTTCATACCAAATTTTGATCACGATAAAGAACGAAAATGATATTACCAAATCTATACCTGTGGGATGTTTTGTGTTTTAGAGCTACTGTAAAAAAAAAAATTTTTTGAAAAGTCTTTAACAGATCTGAACAAAGTTCATAGCACCCCTCACTTTAGGAAATAACGGGAGATTCATAAAAGGTTATTGTTTAATGGTGCTTAGTTTGCCCCAACCATTAGTATCTATCTTAATGGGTTTATGTCCACCCTAAAAACAAAATTGTTATATGCTTGCCCCTGTCCCCAGCCCCACCACTATATTTTTTTTTTGAAGCTCCCAAACTTTACTTACCTCCCCTCTTCCTCCTCCCGCACTCGGCCCTCTGCTTGCGAGAAATGCAACGAGGGCGTACTGCAGTTCGCGTCTGGTGATTGGCTGAGCGCAGCCATCACAGAGTGGTGCGGGTGTTTCATTTCGGCGGGGAAAAGGGAAGGGTAAGTAAGTGTTTGGGAGTATTTCAAGGCATATAAAATATAGCGGTTTGGGCTGGGGGAAGGGCAGCATATATCTAAAGGGATTAACCGCTAGGGGAGGGAATCTTAGGGGGGGGAGGGAGGGGGGAGGAGGGGAGATAGCTGCAGTAGCATGCCAAATTCTTCCGGAGGCCAGGTAGGAGGCACATCCATTGGACTCTGCTATGCCTCCTGGTGGGCGTTTTTGGGACTTTGGGGGGGCTACAGGAGACCTTATGGAGCTGGGATGTGAGGTAAGGATATTAACCTACACTACATGACTGGGGCCAGTATGTTGGGGATTATAGGTTTTGGGGGTGGACCTGCCCTTTAACATTTGAAACTAACCTGCTGAGTTAGCAAATTACGACCATTTAAACTTTAAGAACTTAAATCAGTGTGCACTTTTTTCAGGTAATAAAACCTCAACTAACCGAGCTTGATCACCAACCTGCTGGTCACACTGATAGAGGCCAGCAGTTGGGCAGGCTAAAGGTTCCAGCTCCCACTGTTGTCTTATGAACCAGTGAAGCATGCTCTTCTGATGAAACTGGTTGATGTCAGCTCCATAAGAAACTTCAAGAAGATAAATTATTTTTTAAAACACAATTTTTGGCAAGTTTGGAACGATCCAGAATGCTCGATTGCTGCATTAGTTTCGTCCAACATTTACGTTTTTACTTAAGCCTCTTTATGGAAAAATTGTCACTGTGACTGCGTGCCTCTTTCCAAAGAGATCACCACCACGGATGACCTAAACTGCAGATGTTCTGGTATTTTTTGCTATTTCAAACTTAAATATGGCTGTTATTTTATTCTAATGGGTTTATCTAATGGCAATGGGCTGTTATTTATCTAATGACATTCTTACTGTACATAATTATATTTTTGTGTGCGTAACCAGTCTTGAAGGTAAATTCTATGAGAAGCAACTGTATATTCCCTAGATAATACAATAAACACATCAGGATAACTGATAGAATTAAATTTATACCTGGTATAATAAAGGCCAAACAAAAAAACCAACCTAAAATTGCCACATAATGGCAGATGCTGTAAAAAACTTGGTCTTACGTGAACGGAATCAGGCGATGCTTAAGTCGCTTGCAAAGATTAACTGCATTGCAGTAAATCCTGGTCATGTAGACGCAAGTTTTTTTTTTCAGCATCAGGTACATACGCCACTGTGGTAATGGGCATGCAATTAATCGCAAAATTGTTGCGCAAATTTTAACTAGCCATTACTAAATTGGCTCACCCACGCTTTTTGGAAATGCACGGCCCAGTGCAAAAGTATTTTTGACTGATTTCAGGCAAAAAACTGACTTTATAGCACTTGGCCCCCAAGCCCCAAAATCCTTTAAAGTGTGACTGGATTAAAAGGCAGAAGAAAAATGTTGGGGATCAGGCCACAATTCTGAAATATTACAAAAACCAGAATGTCTAATACAATGCCTAACTGTTACTAAAGATTGCTGTCCTCAATCTAGCATCCTAAAAATGAGCCATAATAATGGCATACGCATTTTGCAACCAACTTTTAGGCCAGGCCATATTAGCGCTTTTTATACAAGTGATCGTATCGTTTTAAAAAAGCACCAATATTGTGGTCCAATTGATTGCTCACATAGGTGCACTGGGCCTGTTGACGCTGTGACTAGTGATTCACATGCTCTCCAATCTCCAAAAATTAAGGATCCAGCAGCAGGCGCCAACAACAGCATGCTTACGTGTGGCACCCAATCCCTTACCTTTGGTAATTTACATAATGATTCTAAAACTTACTTGCATATTATGTATGCCCACAGGTAATGTTAATGACTGCGGCTGTAAAGTAAGCCTGCATCCATACTTTTACCTATAACATCTGGTATTGACTGTCTGAAAAACTCAAGCATAATAAATTTGGCCCCAAGTTTTCTGTTTTACATTACCAATTACATTTTTCCTGGAAATTGGTTGCCCCTAGATGCCTGGGTGCCACCGTGGCCAAAGTAATGATATCTTGTATGACAATCCCCTCTTCTTTAGGGTATAGGAATGCGTCTTGCGCCACCAGTAAACCAATAAGACCTTATCAGTCTATTTTATCTGATGCTCCTTTCTGCCAACAGCATTGAGTAACAGTGTTTGGTGGAAGGCTTTACAAGGTACCTGTAATTGGATAAGTCCAAATGATACCCAGCTGTATTTTTGGCAATGTTGTTTTTACCACCCCCTGGTTAAATAGTTACCCAACTCTTTAATCATGCCACATTACATAGTAACATAATATTTAAGGTTGAATATAGACATAAATCCATCTAGTCCAACCATTTTAGACCTACTCATGCCCTGCATAGCAGTTTATCCAGAGGGGAAGGCAACACCCCCCCCCCAAAAAAAAAATTTTTTTTCCCCTTAATTTTAGTGAAATAACCAGCCAACCATGAGGGTGGCAAGTAACTTAACCGGACCCTAGTCTAGTGTTTATCTTTTAGGTATCCTCCTAGGATCATTAATACCATTGTGTATTAAGTACCCCTGTGAAGGAAACAATGTAAATCAGAATATAAAAAAAAAATTTGTACATTTTTTTAATAGAGATCAGGTAAACAAACCACCATGACCCTATTATTAGGCAGGGAAGTCAATAGAAATTCATTTTAAACAGATCTGAAACTATTTTGAGGAAGTGAAATGCAAGAGCCATAATGCTTAATGAACATTGCCTCCGGTAACTATACATTGTTTGTGCAATGCCCTGGCTTGGCTATACAGTTGTGATGTTGATGTGAATGATAACAGCTGGGGTCTTACCTGTGTTTTTCAAGGGGACAGCACTTGTAATCCTGGTACAGACACTCGCGACTTCTGTTCTCAGATCCAGCTTAAGGTGTGGTCCTAAGGAATACCTGACTGTAGTGCCGGAGCCTGTTCTGATGGAGGGGGTGACAGGGAAGTTAAACAGTCTATTTTTTTTTTGTGTAGAAGCTTTGCATAGCCCAACATAAACACATATAATGACAAGCTCCTCTGGATTTTCAGGGACACCACTAGTTATTTCTAGGTCCCTGAAGCAAAAACCATTCTGGTCCGGCAAGTAAGAATTTGATTGGACCTGGTACAGGGTACATATGGTAGTCCAGGATTTTGCGTGTCCAAAGCTTTTAGTGTATATTTATATTTTATTTCTGATTCGCAAACTGTACACACTTCGTTATACTAGTCAATACAGTGTGTTTGACCCCTGCCAGTCCAACGCTATTGGAAACATATGGCTCAGGCTGTATCATTCTACAGTTGTGTACCTGTACCTTTTTCATTGAAACCTTACACCATAGTCTCTAAGAACAGACCTATTACCTTCTAATTAGCCAAGGCTATGCTTAGTAAAGGGCTTCTGTTGGGCTTTTTGGTGTGCGCTGTGTTAGCACAGTACTCAGCGCACACCAATAGAAGAGGATATGGGATGACCACACTATCTCCACTGCCCTGCGCTGCTGAACCTTTTTTGCGGCGCATGCGATCACCATTTTGGTTGTGCAGTGCTGCGATTCCTTTGATGTAACCCTATCACAGCACATGTGCACCAAAAATGGTGATCGCCTACACAACGAAAAGGGTCGTCAGTACAGGGTAGCTCATGAATCGCACGATTCTTGCGCACTGCCTAGTGGGGTCTAGTCCCTTAGGTATACCTGTTACTGTTAATAACCCTTGAGGAAAACCCTTTAGAGGTGTTTACAGATGTTTTAAACATTAAAAATATCCAGATCTCTCTCTTGTTTTTACAGAATTCTCTGCTGTTCCTCCAGGCCCCCCCTCCACCTGACCTTTCTTTCACTTTGTTCCAGGCAGAGACCGTACAACTTGGAATTCAGTAGCAGTAGGTGTGGGGCTCACTCTAAACAAAATTTTTACATTTTTTAAAAAAAAGCCAATATTTATTTAAAGGGGAATTTAGTAAAAAAAAAATTAATACTTTTTATAAATTTAACATACCAAGATATTCTAGAAATTCTCTAATTTCTTAAACTATTTTTTGGCTACGCCTTGCTCTAGCCCATTTCAGGTTCTCTTTTTCCCAGGACGCTCATTTCAGTAACTGAAATTACAGAAAATTTTAGTTTTTTATCTTGTTACTTTTGGATGGGTCAAAAAATGCTCAGATCTACTGAGCACTCGAAGGGGCCTCATACTCCCCCTCCCCCCAACATCATGGTTTGTCCATAATGGAGCCTGATGTAAACGGTTTGTCCCGGTATAATGGAACTCTTTATTCAAGAAGGAGGTTCACTCTTATCCCCTCCGGTTCATGATCAAAGGCTGCGCTTAAATAAGCCCTACTATGACTTACTGGTAACAATTGTTGTGAGGTAATGGCCATAAAAGACATTATTCAGCATCCTGCATAACTATATTTTATACTTTGAAACTATTTTTATGCACACAGAATACAATAGTAGATATATGTTAGTGAAAAAGTAATTGAAAGTATTGTATTTCCACTAAATTTCCACAAGAGTAATGGAGTGAATACTCCACCCAAAATTTACTTTGTGGCCAAAAATTCCCATTAATAGTCTTGCCTGAAAAGATATTGAAGCTAGCACAAGTGTATTCCAGCCCCCCTGTTGGCAGGCACACAGCCTCCTCTGGAAGTGTGCCATTAAGTTATAATCCTGGGCAGGACATTGTTTTGATTTAGATGATGCAGTTTGATATGTATTGACAGAAAAAAAAAAAGATGATTAGCAGAAGTGTTCCATGTGGGTGCCAGTGGGAATTAATAGCATTTGTTTATTGGTAAAAAAAGAAAACAAAGTCAAAAACAAACCAGAACAGTCTAGTTAACCCTCAAAAATCCAAGGGTTTTTAGTGTGTATCCCCAATATTTTGTTGAAGCACTCATTGATTTAAAGGGCATGCCAGCCTAAATAAAATCCACTTAGAATGTTTAATATCCCCCCCACACACTTTTTGCATTATCCTAAGTTTCAAAGATGCCCCGAAGTTCCTTGCCTGTCCCGGTCCTTTGCGGCTCCTCCTGTGCTCTGCGTCTGACTTCCTGGACTTGTATGGGCACAATAAAGACCTTTGTCTTGCAATGCAATCCCACACCCCCACAATCCCTTTAATCTTGCGGAAGGCCTCATGTTGGTCTCCCTGACTAGTTTCCATCAATGTGGTAGACTCAATCACTTTTGAGCCTGTTTTTTCCACTTGTTGATGTCTTCATTGTGATCCATAGATGTTTTTAATCCTTTAGATCCTTTTTTTGTTTAATGTCTTCATTGATACTTATAATGATGTGATCACTTTGTGGACTATGCTTTTTTAGTATGAAGGCATAGGAATAATCTAGTCCTATCTAAACATATTCTGATCAAAACATTAATAAAGAAATGACTAAAATATTTGGCAAATATATGGCCAACCTTAGAATGTGAGTATGTCTTCAGTGAGAGCAATATGATCAACGATAATTTTCGATCACCGACAAAGTCCGCCTATCGTTATATGAAATTGTCCCACTATAAATGACTCAGATTCGCCAACAGGCTACAAACACTGGGTGATAATCGGTTGATAAACCGCTTACATAAAGTTTACATTTACTATGATTGAAACCCTGGAGCTAGTTGCACAACACCATACATTTTATTTGCATGGGAATTACATGGACAGAATTACCAAAGATATTTACATATAGATAGAGACATATGACTTTGTGTGTTTGTGGGGGCTATTTAGTGGTTTGTGTACACTTCTCATAAATAATCCTGATAATTTTGATTGCATTACTGACACTTGACTGCAACATGTTACATTGTGCAACACAAATTGTATTCTACTTACTGTACATGTCCTCTTTAATGCACAGGACATAATATTACACCATTTATATGTGGGTAATGAGATTAGATTCATGTATGCAGGGGATTGGGGTTAGTGAATATGCATCACCCATCCACCCTTCTGCATGCAGATCTTCAACATTTTTGGTGGCATAGCTAAGGATTTTCCATTTATAAAACTACATTTGAAAGAGGAAGATATTTCTACAAAACATAATTGAAACCTCCATTTCTCTAAACCTATTTTTCATCACCTCTGACACATTGTTGTGGCCAGTACAACATTTTACCTTGTAACAATTTAGTGTGTGGCAGCTGCTTGGTTGTCACTCAGAAACAACAGCAAAGCGCTCACTGTGAGATTTTATACTAGAAAGGAACACGAGCAAGAATCCCCTATAAAGTGCATTCAGTTCATAATTGAAATTGAGGATCGGCTGGGAATCGAAATCAAAACTTAACTTGTATCTTATGCATTAAAATCAAAAATCAAAAGTAAAGCTAAACCAGTATAGAAAAAACCCCTGTGCCACGGCAGGGAAAAAGTAAAGAGAGAGAGACTCAATCCCATTAAGTTTTAGACACACTGTTGTCTCTATGATAATTACCATGTGCTAGATGAAAGACCTAGGCACTGGGTCCCTCCTAGTTTAATAGCAGGGTTCCCTATTTATGGGTCCTTAACATACAGGGCACAACAAGGCATTCATATTAAATACATTGTAGCCTAGTTTAGATGAGCTGCTGATCGACACAAGGTACAGTATGTAGTCATCGCTGAATGTCGGCATCCAGGTAAGACTACCATGTAGTATATATAAGTAGCTTACAAAGTGTGCTCAATGGAAAAGAATCAATACAAGCCCCCGGACCTGTTTTCCTCTCACAAGAGCTTACTCATATCTTACTCTCTCTCTCTTTCCTTTTTTCCCTGCCATGGCAACATGTGGTTTTGCTATTTTTTTAACCAGCTTTACTGTTGTTTTTAATCATAGTTATTACAAGTTAAGTTTTATTTTTTCGATCCCCAGCCGATCCTCAATTCTCAATTAGGACTGAATGCACTTACAGTGGGATAGTTGCTTTGGTGTTCCTTTCTAAGTATAATATTTATATTATCCCATGTTATTTAATTCAGTCTCCAACATATCAAGTTGTGCGGAACAGCGTTGCTCTTGGACACGTGTGAGATTATCAGTGCAATACAGTAGTTGTTTCTTTGAAAACTAGTCCTTTGATTTTGTCTGGGGAAAATTGCATATCTAGATTTAAACACAGAAAGAATATCTGTATACATTGGAAATGGTGGCTTTTCTGCTACATATAGAATTACCGGTATGACAGATTGGTCACCCAACCTCTATCACTACATTGTTATCATCATTACTCATAAGCAGATTTACACCATATTATGCTTGGCACTTGTTTAGTTCTAGTCTGACGGATACACACATTTGAGGTCATGTGAATCATGTCCTATTAGGATTTAGGAAGTTGCACATTGCAGCATTTCCTAGTCACCAGGCTGTCGATAAAGAATTCTCTGTGTCATTCACTGGAAAAACTGCAGTAAAGACCAGACCAGTGATGGCGAACCTTATAGAGGCCGGTGCCCAAACTGCAAACCCAAAACCCCACTTTTTATGCATATGCCAACATAATCATTTAATTTCAATACAGAGTTTTTACTTTAGAAAAAACAACTCAAATAGACACAGACCAACATCGATAGAATCGTTTTTAGATTACCCATTAACCTCTACATTACCACACAGGAGTTTGAAATCTAAAACAGTGACCATTAGCCCTACATTATTAGACAGGAGTTTGAGATCTAAAACAGTGACCATTACCCTACATTATTAGACAGGAGTTTGAGATCTAATATAGTGACCATTAACCCTACATTATTAGACAGAGTTTGAGATCTAAAACAGTGACTATTAACCCCTACATTATTAGACAGGAGTTTGAGATCTAATAGAATGACCATTAGCCCTACATTATTAGACAGAAGTTTGAGATCTAAAACAGTGACCATTAACCCCTACATTTATAACAGGAGTGTGAGATCTAAACAGTGACCATTAACCCTACATTATTAGACAGAGTTTGAGATACTAATAGAAGTGACCATTAACCCCTATTATTGACAGGAGTTTTGAGATCTAATAGAGTGACCATTAACCCTACATTATTAGAAAGAGTTAAGATCTACATAGAATGACCTTAACCCTACATTATTAGAAAGGAGATGAATCAACAACAGAGACTCAAGCAGAGCTGAATGTTATAGCAAGTGACCTCTCTCTGCTACAGACAGCCGCTACACTTTCTCTCTGTTTCTGGTAACTCTGGTGAACTCTGCTATGCATGAGTGCCCACAAGAGGGCTCCAAAGTGCCACCTGCTGGCACGCGTGCCATAGTGCACCACCACTGACTAGACTTAAGAAACTTATGCCTTAACATTGCAATATTGCAGTTACAGTAACAATTCAATTAAAGTGAATCATGTATTTGACATTTTCTGGAGTTCAAATCAGATTTACGTTGTAATTATTTGAGTCATCCTTTTAAGCAGGCAGGAGAACATTTTTTAGGTTATTGAGTGTTGCATACAATCTGTCTTAGTTGCTTGGCAGCATTCATTAAAAGAACACTAAAGCAATGCATATTTTCTTCCATTCATTTGTTTCCTACTGGTAACATTATTATGAATAATAGTGTGGCATGACACTTATTTCATGGGGCTGTGCAATTTTCTATGTTTGTTTTTTAAAACTCAGCGCACTGGATGCAATATTAAAGCTAAGTTTATGTTATTATTCAATCAGAACAATTATTCCTTCGAAACATTAACATCCATGCGCCCTAAAAGATGTGTGTGGCAGCTTGCTTTGGTGTCCACACACTGTAAAATCGTGCAGGCAGTTGGTCTTTGAAAACTAGTCTATCGATTTGAGATGACATGGAATAGGCCCCATTGCAACCTAGTTTACATTCGTAGTGCAGACGAAAAATAACAATAAAAACGTTAGGTTTTATAATGTGGCTCCTTCATAAATGGCCACCAACTTTAAGATTTCATCATCTGATTGCAAGTATTTACATATTTACGGGAACATTTGGACAAATTTTTTGCAAAGATAATTTTACAAAAAAGTTCCACTTTTCCTGTTCCTGTTCATAATGGAACTGAAGTCTATAGAAGTAAGAGGAACACAACTACTCTGGTGACTTTTTATTACTGTAAATTTATACTGCAAAAACACAAACGATCCGGCCGATAAAGTGCCCATGCACGGGCTGATATCGCCGATGGACTTCGTATACATCGTGGGCCGGTCGGCAGCCACGATGGCACCTGTGTATGAACCAAAACTTGTCTACTAATCTTCTAGTTTCTGCAGACATCTAAATAAGAAGCTTACAGGCGATGATAAAATAAAACTGCTGTAGTCAAGTTAAAAAGCTAAAATCTGATTGGTTGCAGCAAATAAACACAGGCACACTTTTGCACATTTTAGCTCCAAATATATTATGGTCAGTAAAAGGTCTATGGTCCATGTTGGGACTACCCTGAATAATAGTTTTAATGAGTACAGTATAACTCTGTAAAAGTTATTAGTGCACATAATCGCTTTGCGGCTCATTGTAATACAAGCATTTCATTGTCACTGATTGATAAAGCATTTTAAGATTTTAAATTTAGCATAGGCTTTGTGAATTGTGTGGAGATTTGGCTTTCCATCAAATGGATTTTAAAAAACAGGTTTTTTTTCTATTAAAGAACAATAGGTGTAGGTGTAACAGTTGCTGAGACATTCTATATTGCCTGCAGCCTTAAGGCCTGTACTAAAGGCCCGATCACACGTGATACGTGTTTAATAATATGATTGACTATCAATATGATAGATAATGGTGTGACAATATGATTGCAAGGATTGCATCTTAAGTCATCATACAGGTAAAGTCTTTATTTTTAATCCTTGCAATGATTGGTGACCCACTAACAATCATACTTCAATAAAATATTAAAATATGGACCGGTTAACGTGGGATCATATGATTGCCAAATTGAAATATTTAACCATTCAAAATCGGATTGGTCCTTCATCAATCCTATATAAAGAGGTGCAAACCTACGTAAAGCCCCATGTGATGACAGAAGAACCAAATTCTTTCCATTTGTGACAGAGCAAAATAGTATTAGATACTAGGTTAGCGCTGCGCGGATGTCACACGCTGCGCGCGTGAACACATTTGACACCGCGTCGCGTGCAACCCGTGACTCACGCACACACTAAATCGTCTGAGGTCTGGTGGGTTGCCTACCTTTAAATGTCCACCCCATAAACTAAATTTTACATGCAGTGCAGGACCCCCCCAACCCCCACTTACGTTTCACATACCTTCCCCAAAGATGCAGCTAAACATACTTACAACCCGGTCGCTCACCCGCCTGGACCAGCCCCCTACCTGCTGTTGCAAAGTCAATATGAGCAAGAACACCAGCAGTGAGGCACTTCCTGGTCGCCGTGTCAGTTATTGGATGTTATTGTTACTGCCGCGCCTTTGAATGACAGTCGCAACCAGATAGAGAGGGGAGGTGCAGCAAGCATATTTTCGAAAATAGAGATCTCGTAATTTCGAGGATATTTTTCATTTTAATGAGTCCGCTCGCGTGATTCGAATTTTTTCGAAAATTGCGCGATCCTGAGCGGACCGGATTTTGTGAAGTTTTGACATCTCTACTGCCATTAGAGTTGTTATCGGCTCGGAACATAGCTTCGTTTGGTTGTGCGACACGCTGTTTTGCATACCGCCTCAACCGCCGTTAGTTATGTCTTAAAGTCTCGTTACCCTTGTACATGCGTTAACGTGAATTTTGACAGAAAAAAGACCTTTGCGGCTTCGGAAACTTAGACCTGTATGTTTTTGGTAGGGGTTGGCAAGCTTTCTCTTTTTTTAATTTTATTTTAAAATATTATTTTTTTCATTAATCCATCACAATATCCAAATTGACCATTTAAAAAAAAGTTTAACTGTAGTCTCCATATTAGTCCTCATACAAGAGCTCTCTCATAAAGAAGCATATGAATTACTCTAGTTTGCTGTCAAACCAAAGTTTAAGGCTTGGTAGATTCTCTCCCCTTCTACTCTGCAACTGTTCTGTGTCTATGTGTAAGGCGCGGGAGCAAACGGCTGTAAGTATTATTGTAAATCTTTATTAAAGACCTAACTCAGCAGCTGGGGGTGGGCAAGAGAGAGGTACAATATTCAAACGATTTTAACTAGGTGAAGGCAGCAATAGAGTGATCCGAAGGGTGGGAGAGAGGGGGGAAAGTGCTCCCCTGGGCATGCCACTTCCCCAGGGCTGTCTCGCCAATGAGGCATATGAGACAATTCCTCAAGGCGGCATCCTGTTTGTGGCCAATAGAAGCGGCAGCCCCCAAACAAAATGTTTGGGGCCGCTGGGAAATGTAGTTATAACCATCTGGAGGGCACCACACACACACACACACACTGTATGGATCCTTTACTGTCTGTTCTCCCTGTATGGGACCTTTACCGTCTGTTCTCACTGCATGGGACCTTTTTGTTTTCCACTAGTATGGACCTTTACCGTCTGTTCTCACTGTTTGGTACCTTTACCGTCTGTTCTCACTGTTATGGGACCTTTACTGTCTGTTCTACACTGTTGGGACCTTTACCGTCTGTTCTCACTGTTTGGTACCTTTATTACCGTCTGTTTCTCACGGTTGTGGACCTTTACTGTCTGTTTCTCACTGTAATGGGACCTTTACCGTCTGTTCTCACTGTTTGGTACCTTACCGTCTGTTCCACTGTATGGGACCTTTACTGTCTTCTCACTGTATGGGACCTTTACCGTCTGTTCTCACTGTTTGGTACCTTACCGTCTGTTCTCACTGTATGGACCTTTACCATCTGTTGCTTGTGAAGGTTCTCATCATCCAGGTCATGGTATATCTGTTTATTCAATGGATCAACTGGACTTGAAATGTAGTTCTTGAAGACGTTTTCGCTAGTCATCCACTGGCTTTTCTCAATTCAGAATGACTTGTACAAGAATCTGTGGCAATTTTTACCCTGGAAATCCCAATAGCATATCACAGCCAGGTGTTAAGGTGTGTGATTGGATAGAGGTGTTATAGGACCGCCCAGAGTAAGGTGTTAAAACAGCATTGGTAACTGGCAACAGTTGGTGTCGAACCCCCCCAACTCTCATTTAGGCTTGGTTTCTTTATTTTCACATAAATGGCCTCCTTAACACCTCTCTTGAACCAGTCACGTTCCTTCGCCAATATGTTAACATTACAATCTTCAAAGGTAGGTCCTTTATCCTTAAGATGCCAGGTACACGGCTGAGTCCTGACCCAGAGGGGCTCTTCTGTGCTGGGCCATACGTTGATGCAGTTGCTGTTTGGTCTCCCCCACATACAAATCCAGCATTCTGCACTGCATTGCATATATATGTCGCTTTTCTTGGGTTTTGGTATTGGGTCTTTCGGATTTACCAATTGCTCTGCGCAGTGTGTTGTTTCGTTTAAAGCAGACAGGGTACAATGTTTTTGAAAATTCTTCTTAATTTCTCGAGACCCCCTGCAACACATATGGGATGACCATGTTTCTTCCTCCTGTCTTGCTTTTCCCCCTTCACTGTTGGTATTTTTGTTCTTTTATTTCCTTCTACTTCTTTTGACAAGGCCCAGTCTGGATATCCAGTTTTAAGGCTCCTCTGAGATGTTTCATTTCTTTAGCCTTTGCCTCTGTGCCAGTGGGATGTTCTCGGCTCTGTTTGCAGGGTTCTGAGGACACCCAGCTTGTGATCTAAGGGGGGGGTGGGAGTTTAAACATCAAATACTGATCTGTGTGTGTCGTTTTTTCTGTAAACCTCTACTTCCAGTTTACCATTTTCCTAACTACTTCTACCAAGCATTCAAAGACCAGTTTGTTGTTTTTGTACCTCTTCCCTTGTGAATTTAATGTTTGGTCTACCGCATTAATGTGTTCTGTGAAAGCTTGTACTTCCTCTGGTGTATTTTAACCGGTCATCAACATATCTGAACCAGTGCTGGGTGCTATGCCCTTAAAGGTATTAAGCGCCTTTGTTTTCTACCTCCTCCATGTAAAGGTTGGCCACAATGGGTGAAACGGAGATCCCAAGCACATCCATGTTTTTGCTTTAGAACTTTCCCTGTATTTGAAATAGGTGGTATTCAGCACAAGTCCAACAAGGAACACACCTTTCTGGGTGAGATCATGCTTGGTAAGAGCTTGTCTTGGCCCAGCCGTTTTCTCACCATGTCAACAGCATCCTTGGTGGGTATACAAGTGAAGAGAGATGTCACATCATAGGCACCATAGTTTCTTCTACACCCGAGTACTATATCTTCAATCTTTGTTGAGAAATCCTAGAGTTCTGGATGTGATGCTTAGAACTTCCCACCAAGGTCCAAGATGTTAGCTAGGCCTTGTCAAAAGAAGTAGAGGAAAGAAAAGAACACAAATACCAACAGTGAAGGGAAAAAGCAGACAGGAGGAAGAACATGGTCATCCCATATGTAGCAGGGTCTCCGAGAAATTAAGAAGAATTTTCAAAAAACATTGTATCCCTGTCTGCTTTAACACCGAACACACACTGAAGCATCAATTGGTACATCCGAAAGACCAAATACCAAAAACACAAGAAAGCGACATCATATTGCAGTGCATTGAAGAATGCTCTGATTTGTATGTGGGGGAGACCAAACAGCAACTGCATCAACGTATAGCCCAGCACAGAAAGCCAATTCCGTCGGTCAGGACTCAGCCGTGTACCTGCATCTTAAGGATAAAGGACATACCTTTGAAGATTGTAATGTTAACAATTGGCAAGGAACGTGACTGGTTCAGAGAGGTGTTAAGGAGCCATTTATGTGAAATAAAGAAACCAAGCCTAAATAGAGGTGGGGGGGTTCGACACCAACTGTCTGCCATGTACAATGCTGTTTTAACACCTTACTCTGGGCGTTCCTATAACACCTCTTAGCCACTATCAATCACACCCTTAACACCTGGCTGTGATATGCTAATGGGATTTTCCAGGGTACATAATTGCCACAGATTCTTGTACAAGTCATTCGAATTGAGAAAGCCAGTCGATGACTAGCGAAACGTTCTTCAAGACTACATTTCAAGTCAGTTGATCTAATTGAATACAACAGATTTAACCATCTGTTCTCACTGTATGGGACCTTTACCATCTGTTCTCACTGTTTGGGACCTTTACCATCTGTTCTCACTGTTTGGGACCTTACCGTCTGTTCTCACTGTACGGGACCTTTACCATCTGTTCTCACGGTATGGGACCATTACCGTCGTTTCTCACGGTATGGGACCTTACTGTCTGTTTCTCACTGTATGGGACCTTTACTGTCTGTTCTCTCTGATGGGACCGTTACTGTCTGTTCTCTCTGTTTGGGACCTTTAACTCTGTCCCTCTTTACATTGTTTGGATATTGTTAAAAGGAATTACATATGGTTCGATTGCTTTAGATAGTTGTTAGGGTTAGACTAGTTATGGTAAGTTAGGGCCTTATTAAAAGGAACCTTGACGTGGTGGCAGGTTCTTTGGGCAACCTTCTTTATTCTTCTGTTATTATGGAGTTAATTAATTCTATTTAAAAGAACTGTACAATAAATGGTGACAAGTTCAAAATGACCTAATGGCTACCGCACTCCCACTGACAAACCATGCTCACACACAAGCCACGCCCAGTTGCGCTGCATGTAGGCGGCAATCAGGGTTTGGCCCATGTGGCAAAAACCCTAGCGACACCCCTTGCACTGTCCTCTCAGAGGCAAAGGAGAGCAGAAACTTTTGGACAGAAGAAACCTCCTACTCTATAGATTCCTGGACTTTGAACAAGCACTGCAGAAAACCAAAGGAGCAGGGATGTAAGGTGAGAACTTTTTTTATACTAAAAGTGTGAGGCAAATTTTAGTTTTGGGGGTGGACATGACCTTTATAAAGTAATTAAATGGTTCATCTGACCAAATTAAAATAAAGAACATTACATTTAAAAGTATGAGGATTTACTGAAAGAAGCAGATGTTCTGAATACCCTCCAACATTCCCTTTAATGTGAGAAATGCATTGCACAGAGTTATGCTAAAATCAGTGATTATCCTCCCACTGCAGCTTGGTACTATGTTTTGTTGAATGGGGAATATTTCCACACATATGAATATGTTACCTCCTGTTCTTCAGTTAATCTAGCAGGAGCCAGGTGTAAAACTCTGTAGGTGTCACTCCTGGCTCCTGTTAGATTAATGAGAATGCTAGCTACCTTTACCTCTTCTTCTTCAATTTATGCAATAAGGAATAGTTCACTTCTCTCAGTGAACGATTCCTTTAAGTTAAGTTCTCCTTTAACGGTATTAACTGTACCTTGATTCTAAAAATAGTGTTGAATACAACAATAAAAAAATCTGTATAGTTTTTTTTTTTACAATTTTTTTTTTAATCTAGTACCTTTTTAATTTCGCTCTCTTTTATTAATACCCAGATCAACTTTTTAAGCTTGAGTATAGTCAGAAATTTATTTTTGAAGATACTACTTAAAGTAATTTGAAGGCACTAACAAAAATAATACATGGAAAATCCATGTGAGGGTGAGGCTACACTGCAACCCACAGGAATCGAGCATCAAATCGCGAACGTTATCACATGCGATTGTGTTGCGTGATTCTTGTGCGGTTCACGTTCGCGTTTGGCGCATGCGTTTTCACCTTTTTTGTGTTCTGGAACACATGAGTTAACGCACCAAAAATTGGTGAACGCAGGCGTTACCAAAACGCTAATGGACGCGCAATCGCATGCGCAATCGAAAATTGCAGGAATTTTCGCGTTCCCGCGATTTCCGCTAAATTGAAACCGCGAAACGTGCAAAAAACGCGCTAGTGTGTGCTACCTGAAAGTGACTTCTTTGCATTGTTTCATAGACTCTTAAGCTGGCCATTCACTACAACTACCTACCCCAATGTTCGAAGCGATGTTCAGCCCAATCGCCTGCCCTGATCATGATATTGCAATCACAATATCAATTGTATTATGATCATAAACTCGATCCGGCTAGAAAACTGCTTCTTCACTCAACATTACATGATCATAGCTACTTGTAATGCAATTATTATCATTCCTACAGTAATCCATTCATAATCATTACTACAATAATGGTTTTCTTATCTTTAGTACAGTCATGTGTTTATCATAATTCCTACAGTAATGCATTTTTATAATTTCTACAACAAGTGTATATTATCATTACACAGTAATGAGTTTACTATATTCCTAAAGTAATGTGTTTATTATCATTAATACAATGTTTTCTTATTATTCCTACAGTAATGCGTTTATGATCATTACTACAGTAATGTTTATAGTATCATTCCTAAAGTATGCATTTATTATCATTCCTACAGTAATGTGTTGTAACATTTCAGGTAGCACGGACCGTTGTCTCCCAGGAAAGACAGCCTTTGGGCACAATTTAAAGGGCATCTATAGTGAAAAAAACACATCGCCCCTTTGCAAGTTAAATTCATGTACTCTGTGCTGCCTTAATCCTATCTCTGTAAGTGACTTGTATAACCATGGTGTCAGATCTGTGTGCAGCACTCCCCCCTCCCCCCCTCTGTTACCTCCTCCATGTCTCAACTAACTCCGGCTAACCGACAAGCTTATCATGTGCATTAGGAGTTAAAAGTTCAACATCCTGAAAAACACACCCATACATGGCCAATAGAAAGCAAGCTGTCCTGGAGACACGGATCTCTCCGTTTCCTGATCTCTCTCTTTGTGACCCATCATCAATCATGAAGTCTATCAAAAGGGGGGTCAAGTGCAGCCTTACTCTGCCATCAAAGCTACCTCTCTCCTCCCCCTGCTAATGCTATTATCTTTATGTTTATTACAGAGCTGGAGGAGGGAGGGACTTGAGCAGGGAAGAGGATCACGTCACATGGATTTGAATGACAGTACTAGTAGGAGTACAGGAATGCAATCAGTATTCTAATTGTGTATCTCAGGCCAGAGAAGAATCTGAACAAAGTGATGACACTCTGGGGTTGGGGGGAATTATAAAACTCATGGAAAGAAAGAAAGTTCATTTTCTCTACTATAGATGCCCTTTAACACACAAAAGCAGGCAACAGCTTTGGTTTGATTTCAAACTGACCTCTTCAGATTATTTAGGGTATTAGCTCACCAAATAATAAATCCTATGACACCTCGGCCTTTAATACAAAATAAGTGTCCCTGACAGTTGAAAACTCACAGTCCAGTACTCACACAGCTCTGTGCTCTCCCTGAGAAATTAGCTGTTGTACCCAGTCTCCTACTGGGGTTTACAACTCTGACACTCAGAGGTACTGGTCTGCCTCTTGCAGACCCCAGCTCTTCCCCAAAGCAGGCTAAACCTGTCCTTTATTAGTGAGCTCTCCAGCCACAGGAAAATTGATCTAAACTGGACTTGACCAGCACTTAACCATTTACCATTAGTGTCTTGGGCCAAAGTAAAGCAAACTTTATCACATTTAAACCATTTTATGACTTTCTTACATTTATACACCTTTAACAGTGTATATTATCATACTACAGTAATGTTTTATTATCATTCCACAGAATGTTTTATTATTTTCCAACAATAATGCTTTTATTATCGCTCCTACTAATGCATGTTTTATCATTCCAACCGTAATGCATGCTTATCATTCCACAGTAATGTGTTTATCATTCCTACAGTAATGCATTTATTATCGTTCCTACAGTAATGCATTTTTATATATCTTCCTACAATAATGATAATTACTTTCTTTTCTCTGCTGATTCTCTTAAATGTTGCAGAAAGTGTGCTGGCAGGCAGGCAGGCAAGGGTCACCATGGGTCACACATATTATAATTTCTTCTGCTTCTGGAGTGACAGATCTTTCCCTTGTAATGCTGTGATTAAAATGATGATTTCTCAAATCTACTGCTCAGAATCTGAAAAAAGTTTTGGAGGAGTGGAAATCATGCTTGTATCTAAAGGTACTATTTTAAAAAATTCGTCAAGTAAAATACCATTTTTAGTGATCCTGATGATCTTGTATGTAGCCTTGAATTAAGATTTTTTTAAAATACATAATTATAATTCTTTTAAAATAAGTTTAACCCTAAATGAAGTAGTTTTGTAAAATATCTTGGCTAGCATGGCAAGATCATGCATTAGTTTAGATAAGGGGTTCCCAACCCCTAAAATAAACTTTTTACTATTTTATGGCATCTCCTCTAACCCCCAACTGCCAATTAACTTTTGTAAAGCATAGTTCCCCCGTGCTCTGCTCCTGGCTCTCTGCTAGCAAGAAGCAGCAGAAGGGGTGGGACCGGCAGCTGCATCTGTGATTGGCCTGGCATCCATTCATTCAGATTGGATCAACAGAATCAACAATGCGGCTTCTGCCTATGCAGACAGCCTTGGTATGCAGGACTATAAGTATATGTCGGCGATTGGGGTTGGGCTGGGTATCCTACATTCAGAAATACATTTTAAATGGTATGGAATGGAGCAGACGAAGGGATCTGGAGGGTAGGATGGGGAAAGGGCTCCTCTGCGCATGTCACAGTTCTCGGAGAACAAGGAAGAAAACCAGATTACTCATAGACACCTCCTACTCCACTTTCTTAACTTTGGACAACACGGCAGGAAACATTTGGAGAAGAGATGTAAATTAGGATTTTTGAGCAATACAAAGTGAGGCCAGTAGTGGGTTAAATTTTGTTTGGGGGTGGTCATGCCCTTTAAAATACTCGCTAATCCATCCAAGGCCTGCAAAGGAAAAACACAAGCAAAAGGTTTGCAGATATGAGAGATTTCTGTCCTCTACTGGACTACCTTAATAAAATCTACTTTATTGACCTCATCTATTTGCAAAGTGCATAGGTTTGTTTGTAGCTATGTATTCAAAATCAAATGATGACTGTACAAGTGTCAATGTTCCCCAAATCACATACAGCCACTTGGGCGTATATCAGTATTATTCTTTAACATGGATCACAAATAAGTAGTCAAGGATAGTGGTGGAAACTCTAATGAATTTTGACGTCTCTGAAGAGTGCTTTGAAAGCATGAAACGCATCAGTAGGACCAGTGTGGCGTTTTCTATGTTGCAATGTAAATAAAGCCTTTTTTAAATCTACTATGGACGTTTCTGACTGTTTGATGCGCTGCTCATGGTGGAGGGACCAGTATGTAATACAAGGACAGTGTTGGAACGTGCAATATTTAATCAAGCTAAGGTTTATGGAGTCAAACCCCAGCTTTTTGACCAGTGTGCAGATTATGGCAATTAGCATTTCTTGCATTTCTAAATTCGAGTATGCTAAAATGGATACCTATAAGAATGTCCTACTTTCTCTAATCATAGGAGCCTAGAGGGTGGAACAGAGTTCTAGCTATTATAATAAGTTTAAAGTGTAAAGTATCAGGTGCTTAGAATTCCTAAAAGGACAGAGGACCAATACAATCAAAAATCAATGTTATAGGAAAGGAAGGGACCTTAAAGTTAATCCTGCATTTATTTGTTTTAATTATGTATTTGACCAGTAATAAGTAATTTCCATTAAAAAAATGGCAGATTTTAAAGTGGGAAATCATATTAAAAAGCCAGTTTGTGCATTGTATAGCATGTTCTTTGTCGGATGGTCGGTTGTATATCTTGTTGATTTTGGTTTATTTTGTAGACCCTCAACACATGTAAGTCAATTTTTCTTTTTGCTGGATTGACACATGAAACTACAGTATCTATGGCATTTCCAGGTGCATGGAATGAATGAAAGTAGCCCATTGGAGAGCTGCTATTTCTCTTTACAGGATAAGTATACTGAACACCTGAGCTAAGTCGTTGGGATAAGAGTGGGGTTAAATTTACCCACATTGCTTTTTGTATATTAAGTCTCCCAAGATTTCTTAGCCTAGTCCTATAAGCTATATGTTTCTATTTCAGCTCAGACTGGAGAATGATTTTGGACAAGTCAGAATAAAATTGCAAACCGGTGTAAAATTCACCACCCAATTTTAGTGTCCCTGGGCTGGAAGGAATGACTAATGGCGGCATGATGGCTTAGTGTTTACATTGATGCTTCGCCGTTTAGTTAAAGTTTAACTAATTATAAACTATGTTCAAGGGCAACTATAGTGAAAAAAACTTTGTCTGTATACAATGTATAGATCACTTAGTATAGCTGCCTTACTTTCATGTTTCTGTGTGGCTTCTTTCTTTTCTTCACACTGGCAGAAGTTTGTACCAAGCTGTGTAGTCCCCCTCCCCTCTCTGTCTACTCCCCCTCAAGCAGTGACGGGCTGTATACAAGTCCGAGCATTGTCATTGAAAGGACTTTAAATGAAGTGCTGACATCCCGTTGACCCTCCCCTTCCAGAGCTAGACTGCAAGCAATCAAATTGTGGAATAAAGTAGCAATATGCTGAAGGGAGGGGCAGAGGGGGAGAGAGGAGGACAAGTGGTGCTGATTCTTTACAAGTAATTTACTGAACTCTCCTGTTCTCTAACTTTGCTAATTGTTATTTACTTTTTACCTAAAGTTCATATCTCTCCCCCTGCTTAGCTGAGATCATAATCACTGAAGAGAGAGTCTGTAACAGCAGCTTGTAGTGAACCTTCCACAAACACAGTGACACTGCTTGTTGTCCTGTTACATTTCAGTTGCTTTAGTCTATATATTTCATAGATTGCACTGTGTGTTTGTTTGGTATATAGTCTGTATTACTGTATTATATATACTGTTATTAGTGTTCCATTGAGTCACTGGTTTTGTATGTATATAAGTTTTTTGGGGGGGGAGGGCTGTTTTATATTGTGTTATGCTAATATTGCTGGGTTAATGGTTTATTGATTGTCTTTAGCACTCAAGCATTTGACTATATGTTGCACATGGTGCATATAGTTGGGTGAGAGAGTGTGTGACAGTACTGCATGGGACTTTGATGTTGTGTGTGTGTGCCTGAGTGACAGATGAGGTGTAGCAGCTCCTACAAATCACAGCATATTCAAAGGCTTCCATGTCGGGACTATGTAGAATTTAAGAAACTAAGGTACCCTGGTGGATGGGATGACTTATAGGATTCATTAGAAGAAATTAAAAAAAAATTTCTCACTATAATTGCCCTTCAGTATTATATAAATAAACACATGTATGTTAGCTGACAGTGTTATTTCAATCATTAAACCCGTCCTAAATATCCAGTAGGGGATGTACAGTATCCACATCTCATATCTAAAGGGCTCTACCTGATGCCAGACATAGGAAATATGCCAATAACTGACTGAACATGATGATTATTGTGTTTTACTATATAGCGGTAAACACATTTGCATTCCTAAGGCAAAGCAAAACATTAATGCTAACTAGATTGTTTAACTCAGAGATCAAACAATATCAGTATGCAAGCCATGTTAAGGGTGGGCTTGACACCCTATTAAATGTGTAGGATCTTAGATGTATTAAAATATTGTTTGCTAGAATGGATTTACCAGCCTGATCGGGAACACTGGATAGGTAACAACCATTTTACCACTGTGTTAATTGTTTTAAAAGTAAAATAATAGACCATGAAAGTATATTTGTCCACAGTAAAGTAGAAGACAGTAATGCAATAACTCTGAATGGATCTTGCAGTCACTTGCCCTATAATTAGCCAGGAGGTAAAAGAATGTTTATCCTAACGTGTGCAGATTTAATGGAGCTTCCTTGACACGTCCTGATCTGCTTGTCTAAAGCTCAATAGGCCCACCACACCCTTTATACATATTTACTTTTATATAACAGTACTTAAATTCGGCAGCAATCCAGCAGTGTCCCTCCATTATGCGTCATGTTCTGGATTAACTAATTGTTTGCTAAAACATAGCACTTTTATTTTTGATACTGATGATGTGTTTATTCGTTTCAGGAATTTGGAAAATCACCAGGTGATTTTGAAGAAGCTTTAAAGGTTAGCTCTGTGCATAGATATAAAGGAAAATATTACATTGGGTAACAGGGAACTAAAATGCATTTAAGGATATCACCACCCATCTGTAAGTAGTGTACCCCAGCCCACCCCCACCTGCCATTTTAATCCCTAGAAATAGACTTACCGTATATACTCGAGTATAAACCGACCCGAGTATAAACCGAGTACCCAATTTCCCCTAAAATATCATAAAGTTTGTGACTCGAGTATAAACCGAGGGTAGTAACTTGGCATTCAGCTAATTCAGCTAATATAACAGCTAATAAAGCATGCTGGGAGTTGTAGTTTCCAAACATCTTGAATGCCACCCTCACCCTCCCACCCAGTTCAGTTTCTACCTCTTCATACAGGAGCTGTGGGCTCTCCTCCATCCAAGGGTTTCCTGTTGCTGGCATTAAAGGTAAGTGTCTTCTCCATTCTGGCAGCAGCGTCCTCTCCATTCCGGCAGCAGCGTCCCTCTCCATTCCGTCATCCGCGCGTTCATTCCCTGTACGGACGCGTCGGCCGGCGCGCCAGTACATGGAATGATCGTGATCCCTTGTTAAAGCCTCATATGTGTTGTTATCGGCCAGGAGCATGATCACCTTATCATCATGGTAGTCTGAGGACCACTGTGCATCTTCCTTTATCTGCCGGTAGAATGGTGATACTGGAATCTTTCTTGAGGGATGTTAAGGCTCTTCTTTCCTGTGTAGTCAGGTTAGATGAAGGAGTTTTAGCACTGGCTAAGGCTGCCACAGATTCTTGTACAAGTCATTCTGAATTGAGAAATCCAGTCGGATGACTAGCGAAACGTCTTCAAAAGCAGTTGATCTAATTGAATACAACAGATATAATCAGCTTTTAGCTATGATATCAGTTCTAATCAGCCTTTAGCTATGTCATCAGTTATAATCAGTGTTTATCTATGTCATCAGTGATAATCAGTGTTTAGCTATGTTATCAGTTATAATCAGTGTTTAGGTGATAATCAGTGTTTAGCTATGTTATCAGTTATAATCAGTGTTTAGCTATGTCATCAGTTATAATCAGTGTTTAGCTATGTCATCAGTTCTAATCAGTGTTTAGCTATGTCATCAGTTCTAATCAGTGTTTAGCTATGTCATCAGTTATAATCAGTGTTTATCTATGTCATCAGTTATAATCAGTGTTTAGCTATGTCATCAGTTATAATCAGTTCTTAGCTATGTCATCAGTTATAATCAGTGTTTAGCTATGTCATCAGTTATAATCAGTGTTTAGCTATATCATCAGTTATAATCAGTGTTTAGCTATGTCATCAGTTATAGTCAGTTCTTAGCTATGTCATCAGTTATAATCAGTGTTTAGCTATGTCACCAGTTATAATCAGTGTTTAGCTATGTCACCAGTTATAATCAGTGCTAAGCTATGTCATCAGTTATAATTAGTGTTTAGCTATGTCATCAGTTATAATCAGTGTTTATCTATGTCATCAGTTATAATCAGTGTTTATCTATGTCACCAATTATAATCAGTGTTTAGCTATGTCATCAGTTATAATCAGTGTTTAGCTATGCCCCCACCCAATAACAAAAAGACATTCATAGAGTATAGGGCGCCAAAGTAAATTTACTTGGAATAGGTAACTGTCCATGCCACCATTTTCCCCCCAGTACACTTTAATAACCCCATCAAACACTTTCTGGTCAAACCTCCTAAACTTAGTCACAGCTTCCTTGTGAAGATTTCAAACGTTTTGTACAGATTGTAATTATATGGTTAGGACTTCTAATGAAATGTAACTGCTTAACAAGTTACTGCATTCATTAGCTTAGGATGGGGCATGTGTGAGGAACATAAAAGTCAGTGTCTAAAACAGTGGGCATGTCTGTGGTACTGGCATGCTGGGAAACAAGACACATACCAACAAGGTATATTTCTTATCAGAGAGGTGAGACCCAAATTCATGTTTTATAAATCAGTCTTCGAATGTATATTGTTTAGAGGTTTTAGTTGTCCATCAAAGGGCAAGTCCACCTTCTCAACCAAAATACCAAAAGGGTAGTTGGCAAAGAAAACATTCAACTTAAATGTATGGTCACAGACATCTGACTTACCAAAAATCATTCAAGGAGGGCCGCCGTGCGCCAGCCCCAAAAATAAAGCTGTCAAGATAAGTAAGAACAAAATTTCTGATACATCTGCTTACAGATTAGAAAAATATGCTAATACTCATCTAGTACACTCTCTAGCAATTATCTAATATTCTCATATTGCACTCTCTAGTACTCAATTTAGTACATCTTTAGTACTCCTCTAGTGCACTCTCTAGACTCCTTTATTACTTCTTAGTACTCCCTCTAGTACACTCTCTATATTCCCTCTAGTAATCTCTAGTACTCCCTCTAGTACACTCTCTAGTATTCCCTAGTACACTCTCTAGTACTCCCTCTAGTACACTCTCTATATTCCCTCTAGTACACTCTCTAGTTCCCTCTAGTACACTCTCTAGTACTCCCTTAGTACACTCTCTAATATCCCTCTAGTACACTCTAGTACTCCTCTAGTAAACTCTTATATCCATCTAGTACCATCTCTAGACTCCCCTAGTACACTCTCTAGTATTCCCTTAGTACACTCTCTAGTACTCCATATAGTACACTCTCCAGTACTCTATGTGATACATTCTCTAGTACTCCTTCTAGTACACTTTCTAGACTCCCTCTAGTACACTCTCTAGCACTCCCCTAGTACACACTCTAGTACTCCTGTACACTCTCTACACTCCTTCTAGTACACTTCTACTACTCCCTCTAGTACACTCTCCAGTACTTCTTTTATTACCTCTTCTAATACTCCTCTAGTACACTCTCTAGTACTTCATCAAGAAGGGCATGTTCCTCCCGAAAACACTAATCCTCCCACATTTTCTTTTACTGGTACCTGACCAATCCACTGATACAGTTGAAACAATCTTCAATAGCTTCAATAGTTCACACTGCACCATTCTCAAGCTTGATACAAGGTATTGCCATATCTGGTCCTGACCTTCATCTGCCATTGGAAATAGGTAAACAGAAAGCAATATCTGTGCATGTCCTGTTGTAAAGTGGAAAGGCGGCTGGGAGAGAAGGCCCGTGTGAGTAAAAGGATGAAAATAATAGTTGACACACGAATGCAGTAATTCTGTGGGCCCGATCACTGCCTTATCTTATGAATATATTGTGTGTTGTTTTTCTTTATTTACAAGGTTTTTATGTTTGTTGCAACTAGATAATAAGGTTTTGGATAACAAATGATGAAACACCCTTTCTAATGGTCCAAAAAGTGTTGGGTAAATTTTAATTCCCAGGTTTCCATGGTTGTGACAGGGTAAGGAACAAAATGATTATTTGTTTATTGTGGGTCTAGGGATGTGTCTGAAACCCTTGGGATGTGGTTTAGGCCAGAACCTGGTTTGGGGGGAACTAGCAGTTTCGGGTCGGAAATCTCATTGGTCATAGTGAAAGTGAACTTTTAACGCAAATCTGTAGAAGGATTTTCTCAGGTTTCTACATAGAATCTTTGTAGTTTTGATGCGGAAATTCTGGTTTCTACTGTCGAAATTCTGAGTCTAAGCTGAGACTAATGATTCTTGTAAAATGAATCCCAATATTCCTAAAGGGCATGTTTCCCCCAAAAAAATAATTTAACCCTCTACTGGCCCCACTTTGCATATATGTGCTGGCACATTTTATAATTTCTGCTTCTTGAGTGACAGGTCTTGTAAATGCTGTGAAAAAATGAGCATTTTTTAAGGTTTTCAAAAAATATACATTAGAAACGCAAGATCAGCCGCATGTGATTGGCTGCGTGCAAGCAGGAGGCTGGATCGGATTGCTGCAGAGAGAAGGGCTCTGTAAGTAGAAATTTGGGGATTTTAAAGAAATATTGTGGTGGTTGGGGGTGGGTAGGTGTTACCTACTTTACCCCCAAAGTTGTTTTGGGGGTGGACATGCCCTTTAAGAGTGCACCCAGGCAGTGGTGCACCTGTTTATACTGTAAACTGATCCCAATATTCTTGAGTGCACCCCTGCAATGGTGTGCCTGTTTATATTGTAAACCGAATCACAATATCCTTTAGAGTGCACCCCAGCAATGTGTGTGCCTGTTTATATTGTAAACCGAATCACAATATCCTTAAGAGTGCACCCCGGCAATGGTGTGCTGTTTATATTGTAAACCGAATCCCAATATCTTAAGAGTGCACCCCGGCAATGGTGTGCCTGTTTATATTGTAAACGCAATCCCAATATTCTTAAGAGTGCACCCCGGCAATGGTGTGCCGTTTATATGTAAACCGAATCCCATATTCTTAAGAGTGACCCGGCAATGGTGTGCCTGTCTGTTTATATTGTAAACCGAATCACAATATCCTTTAGAGTGCACCCCGGCAATGGTGTGCCTGTTTATATTGTAAACTGAATCCCAATATTCTTAAGAGTGCACCCCCGCAATGGTGTGCCTGTTTATATTGTAAACTGAATCCCAATATTCTTAAGAGTGCACCCCGGCATTGGTGTGCCTGTTTATATTGTAAACTGAATTCCAATATTCTTAAGAGTGCACCCAGGCATTGGTGTGCCTGTTTATATTGTAAACTGAATCTCAATATTCTTAAGAGTGCACCCCGGCATTGGTGTGCCTGTTGTGAGAGGGGGAACACGTAGCGGGTGCTTAGCTCCCTGGGGTGAGCAAATGAAACCAGTCCAATGGCTTTTCCTTCAAACAGTGGTGTGTTTATTGGTGCTATTTGCAGCTATATACACAGGTGCATAACAGGGTGCTTGAACACAAAACAAAATTCAAAACAAAACCCTAGCCGTGTCTCGGCTCTAACTTTACAATATATTCAGTCCTGACTATAGACTTAAAGGGCAATTATAGTGAGAAAATTGTTTTTTTTTTATTTCTTCTAATGTATCCTATAAGTCATCCCATCCACCAGGGTACCTTTAGTTTCTTTAAATTCTATATAGTCCCCGAGATATAAGCCTTTGAATATGCTGTGATTTGTAGGAGCTGCTACACCTCATCTGTCACTCAAAGGCACACACCCACACAATCCAAAGCTCCCCTGCAGTACTGTCACACACTCTCTCACCCACACTATATGTACATGTGCAACATATAGTCAAATGCTGTAGTGCTAAACACAATCAATAAACCATTAACCCAGCAATATGAGCATAACACACTATAAAACAGCCCCTCCCCCCAAAAAAAATCTTATATACATACAAAACCAGTGACTCAAATGGAACATTAATACAGTATATATAATACAGTAATACAGACTATATACCAAACAAGACACACAGTGCAATCTATGAAATATATAGACTAAAGCAACTGAAATGTAACAGGACAACAAGCAGTGTCACTGTGTTTGTGAAGGTCTCACTACAAGCTGCTGTTACACTGACTCTCTTTTCAGTGATTATGATCTCAGCTAAGCAGGGGGAGAGATATGAACTTTAGGTAAAAAGTAAATAACAATTAGCAAAGTTAGAGAACAGGCAGAGTTCAGTAACTTACTTGTAAAGAATCTCAGCACCACTTGTCCTCTCTCCCCCTCTGCCCCTCCCTTCAGCATATTGCTACTTTATTCCACACTTTGATTGCTTGCAGTCTAGCTCTGGAAGGGAGGGGTCAACAGGATGTCAGCACTTCATTTAAAGTCCTTTCAACTGACAATGCTCGGACTCTGTATACAGCCCGTCACTGCTTGAGGGGGAGTAGACAGAGAGGGGAGGGGGACTACACAGCTTGGTACAAACTTCTGCCAGTGTGAAGAAACGAAGCCACACAGAAACATGAAAGTAAGGCAGCTTATATTAAGTGATCTATACATTGTATACAGACAAAGTTTTTTTTTCACTATAGTTGCCCTTTAACAAGCCTGGTGCTTTGTTAGTCTCTCTGTAAGAAATGACAGTTTTTATTTAAACCAACCTTTTAGCTCCAGTCAGACTCAACCTGTCTGCTCCCCAGGTTACAGAGCCATCAATGAGCACAGGGCTTAGCTATTTAACATATTTCACCTCCTGAATGCTAATTAATGAATCCACTGGATTCCTGGAGTGGATTACAACTCCCTGTAGGCAAAGGAGAGAAACCTGGGTGATATATAAACTCCGGCCAGGACTTTTCCAGCCTCTCTGTTAGACGCATTGCTACATACCCTCCCCCCTTGTTTCAACCCCAAGGTTGGAACACACATAGAAAAACATGAGTGTACTCGGGACAGTGCATCTGCATTTCCCATCTGTGCTCCTGGTCTATGTTTTACAGTAAAGCTATAGTCTTGCAAAGTAAGAAACCAGCGGTTTACCCTTCTATTTGTCTCTTTCTTCTGTGCCATCCATTTAAGAGGAGCATGATCAGTTACTAAATCAAAGTGACGCCCCAACAAGTAATATCTCAACGCTTCCAGAGCCCACTTTATTGCCAGACATTCCTTTTCTATCACTGCATATTTTCTCTCATGCTCATTTAATTTTCTACTTAAAGGGCATCTACACTGCAAAAATGACCTAAAGTATATTTTCAGAGAGCGCTATCCTGTGTACTTTTCCCATATACTTTCATTATTTTTTTGGAGCAGTTATCTGGATATTTTCATTTTTATGTTTCTTATGGGGGCAGCCATTGATTCTTCTCCTCCTATAGTGGGCAGTGTGTTTGTAGTCTATGGAGATATGTCCACCAATCAGAAGGGGTTTGCATAATGGTTAAAATAGCATTTGCTCTATTTATTTATTAAACATGCAGAATCAGTTAAACATGTAAACAACTGATTTGCAAGTCCCACCTGGGATTCTGGGATTTTATATGAACCCTTTCCCTTCTTCTATAGTCATCAGAACTACATGATCTGATATTGTTGTGTGTAAGTAGCATTTTGATATCAGATTGAATCATTTTATCTGTGTAACTACATATACAGATTTTAGTAAATATTTCAGACCTTCTTCATTTTATATATCAGGTTATATTTGTAAGATAACCTGCTTTATTGTTAGTTAAAGATATATATTTATATACAAAGAAAGGGAGAGACAGAGAGATACAAGATTATCCAGTGAATGAAGGACACAACAGTTGTTACAAGCAGAGCTGCATTTATTACAGACTGGTTGCTTTTACACTGCAATTATTCACACTCAGCTTTGCTGCATGTGTTTCTGATATCCCTTTGATTACCATGTTGCTCTCTGGACTGGTTTGAAATCCAAATCCCTCTGTTCTATCAATGGAGATTATTTCTGGTGAACAACTATTCAGATATTCCAATACATCAATAGCTCTGTTACTCAGATTTACTGTTAGGTACTTGGTCAGGAGAAATCAGATTTTTTTTTCCTGCAAATTTTATCTTAGATACAGACAACCAAATACTGAGAACTAAACTGAGAGCCATCTGAACTAAGGGTTGCCCATTCAAGCTACCCAGCCAGAATCACTCAATAAGCTTATATCCCAGTACATGCCTTAGTACAAAGACATAACATTTCAGATGAAATGCTAAACTGAAAATAGGACCCCTTACTGAACATTCACTATTTGTAGTGCCTATTAAACCCACCCCCAAAATCTGATTGGTCTGGAATCCAAGATCCAATCAGATTTAGGATTGTATCTAGACCAATCAGACTTTGGAGGTGTGTTTGGGAAACACTATAAAAAGTGAGAGGTCTGAATTACAGCTTAGTATGGGCTCAGTAGCTATACTGGCATGTCATTGAATTGTGCTTAGCTATAACAAAGTAAGTTAGGGAGAGTTTTCATCACAGCTCCCTTACTCATCATGCAAATAAGAGAAGGAGAGACTTCTGGGTATTCCCAGCTGGTGGTTAAAAAAGGGAGGAGTTAACAGCTAATTAGTACTAATGTGCCCACCGGGCAAAACAGAGGGTGGAGTCTTAAGATATGCAGATCAGCATGTACTTCAAAGAATTAGAACTTTGCAAGGTGATTACAATGGTTGTGGTGTAAATTCAGACATAATAACCAGATCATTTTATAGCAAATTAAGAAGCCTTTCACTGGAATGCTAATTGTTTTTTGGGTGAAGATTCCTTTAAGTACACAATAGGATGCTCTTCCCCATTCTGTTATGTGACAACACTGCTCCAAGGCCCACATCGATGCATCTGTCTGAACTACAAAGTCCTTGGAAAAGTCTGGGGAGTACAAGATTGGCTGTTCACAAAGGGCCTTTTCAAGACCATAACTGACCTTTCTGCCTCTGGAGACCACTTATCATCACTGAGTCTTTTCCTTTTGTAAGGTCAGTTAAGGGGAGCAAGGGTTGCAAAATTTGGGATAAATCGTCTATAAAACCCAGTAATGCCAAGAAAAAGTCTGACCTGTTTTTTGTTTATAGGGCGTGGCCACTCTTGGATGGCTGCTGTTTTCACTAATTGTGGTTTTATTACCCCAGACCAATAGTGTACCAAGATATTTGGCTTTTCTAACCCAATGGCACATTTTTTTGGATTGGCCGTGAGTCCTGCCTTTGGATAGCTGTAAGCGGCTTGAACACGTGGAAGGTGGGACTCCCAGTCAGTGCTATGTACAACTACGTCATCTAGGTAGGTGCTGAATATTGTTGGTGGGGTCTTAAAATTCTGTCCATGGCTCTCTGGAAGGGGCAGGCCAATTTTGTAACCCGAATGGCATCACCTTGTATTGAATGATCCCTCAGGAGTTACAAAAGCTGTTTTTTCCCTGGCATTTTCGGTCAGGGGTATCTGCCAATAACCTTTAGTCAAATCTAACGTGGTCAAATACCCCTTACTCATCATGCAAATAAGAGAAGGAGAGACTTCTGGGTAATTCCCAGCTGGTGGTTAAAAATGGGAGGAGTTAACAGCTAATTAGTATATTAAGTGCTGCATGCTGTGTACCTGACTGGAAAAGCTCAATGAGCTGGCTTCAGCCATGGTGGTTTTCCATTTATTCTTGTTTATTGCACTGTTTTGTTGACAAGCGTCAAAACAGAGTTAGTGTGAGATCTGATTAAACCCTGAATACGGCATTGATGAAAACTTCTCCTTCCAACCTCTGGTTATTTGGAGGACCCATGGGAAGGCATTCAGTGAAAATAAGAATTACCAAGTGAAAAGGAATTGATCAATATCAATCAATGTTCTAAATTCTTGAACTTGAAATATGGTTTTGTTTCTCCTGGTCAAAAACCTTACAAAAGATTTGCCCAACACTACTGCAGATGTCATTGGACCACATTGGACCAGCATTTTCCTATAAACACTCTCCACCAGTAGAAGAAAATCAGAAGGATTGTGGGAGTTAAAAAAATCTTATTTCACTTTTTTACAATGACCTGTAAAATTGCACAAGTCTCTCTAGGCTCATAATTAAATAAACTCCTTCTAGGCATCAGTAAACTGTCAAAGAATAACATTTACTGAGGGACCAAGTAAGTTGGGAGAGTTTTCATCACAGCTCCCTTACTCATCCTGCAAATAAGAGAAGGAGAGACTTCTGGGTAATTCCCAGCTGGTGGTTAAAAATGGAGGAGTTACAGCTAATTAGTACTAATGTGCCCACCGGGCAAAAACGAGGGTGGAGTCTTAAGATATGCAGATTCAGCATGTACTTCAAAGAATTTAGAACTTTGCAAGGTGATTACAATGGTTGTGGTGTAAATTCAGACATAATAACCAGATCATTTTATAGCAAATTAAGAAGCCTTTCACTGGAATGCTAATTGTTTTTTGGGTGAAGATTTCCTTTAAGTACACAATAGGATGCTTCCCCATTCTGTACTGTGACAACACTGCTCCAAGGCCCACATCGGATGCATCTGTCTGAACTACAAGTGCCTTGGAAAAGTCTGGGGAGTACAAGATTGGCTGTTCACAAAGGGCCTTCTTCAAGACCATAACTGACCTTTCTGCCTCTGGAGACCACTTTATCATCACTGAGTCTTTTCCTTTTGTAAGGTCAGTTAAGGGCGCAGAGGGTTGCAAAATTTGGGATAAATCGTCTATAATAACCAGTAATGCCAAGAAAAGCTCTGACCTGTTTTTGTTTATAGGGCGTGGCCACTCTTGGATGGCTGCTGTTTTCACTAATTGTGGTTTTATTACCCCACGACCAATAGTGTACCCAAGAATTTGGCTTCTCCTAACCCAATGGCACATTTTTTTGGATTGGCCGTGAGTCCTGCCTTTCGGATAGCTGTAAGAGCGGCTTGAACACGTGGAAGGTGGGACTCCCCGTCAGTGCTATGTAAACTACGTCATCTAGGTAGGCTGCTGAATATTGTTGGTGGGGTTCTTAAAATTCTGTCCATGGTTCTGGAAGGTAGCAGGCACATTTGTAACCCGAATGGCATCACCTTGTATTGAAATGATCCCTCAGGAGTTACAAAAGCTGTTTTTTTCCCTGGCATTTTCGGTCAGGGGTATCTGCCAATAACCTTTAGTCAAATCTAACGTGGTCAAATACCGAGCCGTTCCCATGTTGTCAATGAGCTCATCCACCCGGGGCAGGATATGTGTCAAACTTTGTCACAGAATTTAATTTCCGAAATCGTTGCAAAACCTCAGCTACATCTGGTTTTGGGACTAACACAATGGGACTGGACCAGTCACTATTGGATTCCTCAATTACCCCTAAATCCAGCATTTTTTAAACTTCGTCCGTGACCGCTTGTCTCCTCGTTTCTGGTATTCTATAGGGCTTAAGTTTGACCCGATTCCCGGTTCAGTAACTATTCATGTTGTATTACTGTAGTCCGGCCAGGTAAGTCTGCAAACACGTCTCTATTTCTCTGCAGAATTCTCTTTACCTTTGTTGTTGAGAAATGAACAGTGTTGGCAATTGTCACTTCAGGAATTTTAGAGGCTTCAGTACACACCTGAGAGGCTAGCAGGGTGGTCTCTGCTACTAAAGACACTCTGTCTTTCCATGGTTTCAACAAATTTACGTGATAGATCTGTTCAGTTTTCCTTTTATTAGGTTGATAAATTTTGTAGTTTACTTCCCCAACTTTTTCTATGACTCATAGGGCCCCTGCCACTTAGCCAAGAACTTGCTCTCAGCAGTAGGCACTAACACCAGACTCTGTCCCCAGGTGAAAAAGTGCGGACCTGAGCACTCCGATTGTAAATTCTACTTTGGGCTTCCTGGGCTTGGGTCAAATGTCTTTTCACAATGGGCATTACGGTTGCAATTTATCTGGATCTGCGAAATGTGATCAATAACACTTCTGTGAGGTGTTTTTTTCCTTCCCAGGTCTCCCTGGCTATGTCCAGTAGGCCTCTAGGACGTCTCCCATATAATAATTCAAAAGGGGAATAACCTGTGGAGGACTGAGGAACTTCCCTAATAGCAAACATCAGGTAGGGAAGAAGACAGTCCCAATTTTTCCCATCCTTATCAATGACCTTTTTTAACATGCTTTTCAAGGTTTTATTAAACTGTTCCACCAAGCCGTCAGTTTGCGGATGGTACACAGAAGTTCGCAACTGAGTCACCTTAAACAATTTACATAGCTCTTTAGTTACTCGCGACATAAAAGGGGTTCCTTGATCTGTAAGAATTTGCTTAGGGACACCAACTCTGCTAAATACATGGAGCAATTCCCGAGCAATATTCTGGCGATGTATTGCGTGAGGAATGGCCTCAGGATAACGTGTAGCATAGTCTAGAATTACAAGAATATGCTGAGGCCCCTTGCGGACTGGGAAGGGGCAACAAGGTCCATAGCTATTCTTCAAAGGGTACTTCAATAATTGGCAGTGGAACTAATGGACTTCGAAAGTGAGGCATAGGTGCAGACTTCTGGCAAACAGGACAGGACTTACAAAAATTTTCAATTTCTTTCTGTACCCCAGGCCAGTAAAACCTTTGCAAACTCTTTCAGTGGTTTTTTCAATGCCAAATGACCACCCAACAAGTGCGCATGAGCAAGCTCCAGTACCACTTTCTGTGTGATTTAGGTACCAGCAACTGTTCAACAATTTCCTCATCATTTTTTTTATACACTCTGTAGATTAATTATCATTACTAGCAAAATAAGGAAAACACAACCTGTCCTCTGGTTGAACGGTTTACCGTTAATCATCAAAACATTTTCCCACGCTCTAATGAGGGTAGGATCTTTTCTCGTTCTGTACCAAAGTTTTCTCTATGAACATTCAGATCAACCAGCTCCAACCAACCTCTTGGTCAGAGGAGGGTCTGCCTATCTTCGCTGGCAGTAGGGACTCCCCAGACTCCTCCAGTTCTCCTGCCATAACAGAGAAAGGAAAAACTGGAAGTTTCTGGGAGGATCTTCCTTGCGTAAGTTGTTCCGGAGAACTCAGGGGTTCTGATTCAGACATGGGTATTAGATTGGACAGTCCCACAGTCCCCAAAATTTTGGGAAGTCCTTCCAATATTGCATCGTGTAATAAGGGGGAACTACACCAACAACATGATTTACAGTACCCAATGCAGTCATTCCAAATGCAACCGTTGCTATGGGATACTCTCGGGTATCCCCATGAATGCACACTACAGCCATTCCCAGGCTGGAAGTCTCAGGGCCAATCACATCAGCCTTGATCAAGGTTATCAAGCTCCCAGAGTCCAGTAAAGCAGTGACATGCTTACTATTCACAGATACAGTACACATGTGGTTTCCGATGGCTGGCATGGTGGTACATGAAAGAGAAGAAACAAAGACTGCCTCCTATCTCTGAAAGAGAAATCACACTGCATTGGTTCATCAGTTAAAGGACAGTTTGCAGCCACATGCCCAAGTTCACGGCAACGAAAACATTTCACAGTTTCCAAGTTAGGACTGCGGAGAGGCCCACGATTCCCAGGTATAGGACGCCAGTCTCTCGGCTTAATACAACATTCCTTCCCCCTGAGTCTTTACCATGCTTACCACCCACTTCCCCAGAACAGTCTTACTGGTTGCCAGGGGATACGTGGTTTTGGGTGGAAAGTCCGTGAGCTTGCAGGGGAGGCAGTCAAGTCCTCAGTGTGAAGTACCTCTCCACTAGTTCCACCAGATGACGGCTGTTGTTGGATCTCTTGGCTCACCATCTTTGCAGAGAAACAGGTAGAGACCTTAGATAGTGATCCATGACCACTCTTTCTACTATCTGGGGCCCCGTCAGAGATTCCGGCTGTAGCCACTTTCGAACCAGATGGATAAGATCGAAATTTGTGACGTGGAGGTCTCCCCACTTGGTAGGACCAGCTGCTGACCCGCTGTGCCCGTACAGCAGAGGTAACCCCCAGCCGGGCTAAAATCTCCTGTTTCAACTTTTTGTAATCCGCCGCATTTTTAGGTTCCAAGTCGTAACAGCTTTCTGCGCTTTCCTGTAAGCAAGGGGGCCACCAGTCCAGACACTGAGCCTGAGGCCAGCTTTCCCTTTCGGCTGTCCTCTCAAAGGTCACCAGAAAAGCCTCTGGATCATCCTCTGCAGTCATCTTGGACAGGAAGCGACCCACATGGATGGCTGAGTGGTTATCCACCTTTAGTCTGAACATGAGAACGCTGTGCAAGTTCCTGCACCACCTCTGTAAGAGTGTTTCGATCCTTTTCAGCATACTTGCCAATTTCAAAAACAGTTTCCTGTGTCTGCTCCTGCACAGCCTGATCTGTGTGCAGTTTGTGTCTGCACCACATGTATCATGTCCGATACTGGGTATTCGCTTGCTGCTGTGCGCAATTGGCTTGCTGCAAGGCTGCATTAGACAACACCAACTGTTTTCCAGTTCCTACTTATCTTTGCAATTCAGGTACTGGCTCCTTGTATAGCACTGTGTTATAAAGTGCCCGCATCCTCACCATAGTAGTGAGAGGGGGAACACGTAGCGGGTGCTTAGCTCCCTGGGGTGAGCAAATGAAACCAGTCCAATGGCTTTCCTTCAAACAGTGGTGTGTATTGGTGCATTGTGCAGCTATATCACAGGTGCATAACAGGGTGCTTGAACACAAACAAAATTCAAAACAAAACCCTGCCGTGTCTCGGCTCTAACTTTACAATATATTCAGTCCTGACTATAGACTTAACAAGCCTGGTGCTTTGTTAGTCTCTCTGAAGAAATGACAGTTTTTATTTAACAACAACCTTTAGCTCCAGTAGACTCAACCTGTCTGCTCCCCAGGTTCAGAGCAATCAATGAGCACAGGGCTTAGCTATTTAACATATTTCACCTCCTGAATGCTAATTAATGAATCCACTGGATTCCTGGAGTGGATTACAACTCCCTGTAGGCAAAGGAGAGAAAAACTGGGTGATATATAAACTCCGGCCAGGACTTTTCCAGCCTCTCTGTTAGACATCCTGCTACACTGTTATATTGTAAAACTGAATCCAATTTCTTTTAAAAAGACAAGGGGAGCCAGAACAGAATGTTACCCTCTGGAGTGTAAGGGAAACTTTTTACAGGAAAATGCACAAAATGTAGGAATATCCCATTACTTATGTAGTGGTAATAGAGCCCTCTCTGTGCACTCTACTTGTGCATTAGAAAACAGGTTTTGCTTTTATGATAGTGGAACATTTTCAGATAAAATTGATATCTGCTTCCTGAAATTTTTGGTGGGACAAATGACTTATACAAAAAATGTCCGTATCATTTGATATAATGAAAGAAGGTGGTAAATCTAAGAAAATCATTACCTGTTCCACCTATGTTGTCCACACAGAATATGATTATTTGCTGTACTAAAAACCCCACATGCACTGGATCCTATTATTTCACCACAGCCTGATATACATCTAGGCTACACGTGTACCTTACGGAAAATGTTTTATGTACCAGCCTAATTAGAAACACAAATTGACATTAAGATCTATAGATCTGACGTTGTCATCTGATAAGCCACCATACACTTTTTCTAGTTCATCGTGTTTTCTTATTCTCTTAGGCTGGGTAAACACCATACGATATTTCCAGCTGACCAACTGATAGTGTATTGGCCAGTCGGCCATAAATATCGCACATGACCAAACTTGTTGACAGTTCGCCTATATCGGACGAACAGACAAGCAGGCCTGTTGGTAAATCACAGTGATTGTGTGGTTCCCTATGGGAAACTCCCTATGGCAAACTGCCGTCACTATTAGTGAATGCTCGGTCTGGACAAAAAAGTACCCTATGAGACCCAGACTTACTAATATTGTGAAATGTCCACCTATATATATTATGATAAAACACCACACGCCACATTAAGTTGAAAAAGAGATGTGATCCAGGTCATCAAGGTAAAGTAAAGCTGAGGTTTTAATTTAACCCTTACTTTTTTAATACTACAGTTCCCCTCTTTTTTCATGGCAAATTAAATTCATTATATTAAGTTTTTAATTGGGCCTTTATTATGCCCCCAAATCTAGGCTATTCAATAAAGTTCTATTGGTCTTCACACCTCAGATCCAGGTGCATTTTATTAAGAATATGACAAAAGTTGATTACACCAAGATAGCAGTGCATTTTACTAAAGGTGGCCATACACATGGGCGATATTCAGCAAGTCGTTGGATCCAACAGGATTGGCTGAACACCAGACATGTCAGTTAGGGAGCATATAACATTGTGGACATGTATGGATACAACAATGACCATTCCTTATTAGCATATATGAAAAGATTGTATCTGTGTTTTTGCGCATCTGGCAAGTTGACGCAATTTTTCAACTGAAGGTGCTGTGTATGGGTACTAAGACTTAACTGCAGAACAAAAAGAGGAACCAGAACACTATCAGATGAGCAAGTAATAAAAGGGGAGAACCCCTATAGTTGATTTAGACACAAAACAATCCAACGTTTCAGGGGGATGTATCCACCCTTCCCAGGAATAACCCTCAGGTAAAGGGTGGATAGTCCCCCTGAATTGAAACTGCATTTAATTTGCCACCCAAAAAGAGGGGAACTGAGGATACGGCCCCCTGAACATTGGATTGCTTTATGTCTGGATAAACTATAGGGGTTCTCCCATTTATCACATGCTCATTCGAGTAGCGTTCTGGTTCCTTTCTGTTCTGCAGTGACGATTGGCCCTTTGCAATGGGGTTTGAACAGAGCAGCATCGGAGATAACTAACAGGTGTGTGAGTGTGCCATCTATTATTGTTTTAGACTCTACTAAGGAGTAACCACACTGGCAGGGACAGTAACTATGCATATAGTTCTAACAATGCACCAGCAGTTATTGTGGAATTATATGGGCTGTGGAAAAACTACTCGTGATGAAATCACAAAATATCTCCTTCTGTTCTGCCTCTCCCTTCTCAAATTGGCAGTGAAATAGAGTGATTAATGCTTGCAAATATTGTGTTATCGTGACAGCTGTCGTCTGGCAAAAAAGCTTTTCCAAGAAACGTGTATCCAATTATTTCACAAGTGTAGAGAATGTTATCAACCTATCTTATCACATAATGGCATATTTATCAGGAGGAAGAAACAGCACTAATTAATAGGTGGAGAAAGTAACAAGTCTCTTGAGTAGATGAAGGCATAGGAACAGTATTGACAGATTGTAAAATGAGCAGAACATAATATTATATTATTTCAGCACTGACAAATTATTTTTCCAGTCATTTTTGCCTAAAGGCCTGTACACACTCAGAATTCTGCTCTGACGTAACGCCCAAGGGCAAGATTACACTTGTATGGCACCCGGTCGGCCAACTTAACAAGCCCACATACATCTGTTGTATTCAATTAGATCAACTGGACATGTTTTAGTTTAGTTCTTGAAGATGTTTCGCTAGTCATCCGACTGGCTTTCTCAATTCAGAATGACTGTACAAGAATCTGTGGCAAATAGTACCCTGGAAAATCCCAATAGCATATCACAGCCAGGTGTTAAGGGCGTGATTGGATAGTGGCTAAGAGGTGTTATAGGAACGCCCAGGGTAAGGTGTCAAAACAGCATTGTACATGGCAGACAGTTGGTGTCGAACCCCCCCACCTCTATTTAGGCTTGGTTTCTTTATTTTCACATAAATGGCCTCCTTAACACCTCTCTTGAACCCGTTACATTCCTTTGCCAATATGTTAACATTACAATCTGTAAAGGTATGTCCTTTATCCTTAAGATGCAGGTACACGGCTGAGTCCTGACCCGAGGAATTGGCTCTTCTGTGCTGGGCCATACGTTGATGTAGTTGCTGTTTGGTCTCCCCCACATACAAAGAGGGGCTTTCCTTCTGATATGAAATTTTAATCTTTACACTTTTGCTATCCTGTTGCACCCTTCTGGCTGTCTGATCCTCCTCAAGATGCCTCTTTTGTGTTTTGAGGGGGGTGTAATACAAGAACCCGCTTAATGCATATTACCTTGCCTGAGGCTTTCAGACTAGAAGCCTCTGGTGTGTTGCCAGATTTAGGATCTGGCCTTTTTCTTATCTTTTCTTGGGGAATATATATCCAACATAGGGATCCGAACCAGAAATTTCCCTATTGTATTTTTGAACTGGTAAGAGCACTAGGTGCCCTAAAGATTATAGATTGGGTACCTATAATATCAGGGGATTGTTTTAAACACCTGATGATTCCCGCTGTACATACTTACCTTACCAGCTCTATGTCTAGGGGGGGAGGTTTATGAATTTTTACTACCTCCACCCACACATTCTGTTCGCATACCGGATGATTCCTACTCTTCTTAGTTTTTAAGTGGTGTTTTTTTCTATATATTTTAGTGCATATCTAATAAAGTTATATTTTAATTACGTATCGCCGTGTTACTGATGTTTACTCAGTTAGGGTAATAGTTTAAGAGGGGGATACTTTTTCTTTGATTTTGTGTTCCTATTATCATGAAATTACCAGTTTGCTGAATCAGTGTCACAAAGTGTCCAGTTTGCTATAGCATTACCATGTAGTTCAAGTTCGCTGCACCAGCGTCATGGTTTCCCGTTTGCTGTACCAATATTATGAATTTTCCAGTTATCGTAATAGTATCATAAAATTCATAATTTGCCAGAATTTAGTTCACTGTACCAGTACCATAGATTGTCCACTTAGCTGTACCAGTGATAACATACATTAAATTTCTATCTATTGTTTTATCCGTCTATACTATCTGTGTGTGTCTCTCTCTCTGTCTCTTTCTGTGTCTATCCATTTATTCTTGTTTATTGCACTGTTTTTGTTGACAAGCGTCAAAACAGAGTTAGTGTGAGATCTGATTAAACCCTGAATACGGCATTGATGAAACATTCTCATTCCAACCTCTGGTTATTTGGAGGACCCAGGGAAGGCATTCAGTGAATAAAAATTACACAAGTGAAAAAGGAATTGCATCATATCAATCAATGTTCTAAATTCTCTGAACTTGAAATATGGTTTTGTTTCTCCTGGTCAAAAACCTTACAACAGATTTGCCAACACTACTGCAGATGTCATTGGACCACATTGGACCAGCATTTTCCTATAAACACTCTCCCACCAGTAGAAGAAAATCAGAATGGATTGTGGAGTTAAAAAAAATCTTATTTCACTTTTTTACATGACCTGTAAAATGCACAAGTCTCTCTAGGCTCATAATTAAATAAACTCCTTCTAGGCATCAGTAAACTGCTCAAAGAATAACATTTACTGAGGGACCAAGTGCATAATAAAGCACTGCAAGTAGACAATGGAGTCTGTCCTTCTTTGGGTACTTACCACCGCTCCAAATTTATTTTATCACAAAAACATGGAACCAGTAAAATGTCTTCACTGTATGATATGGACAGTAATGCTCTACATTGTAGATGCAGATAAAAGGAACTAGAATTTAACCTATATGGCGGAGCTTTATCGCACATCTCTGTTGCATTTGTGTGGCGAAATAGCCCTCGTTAAAATCTTGCACTAAAGAAGCGCAGTGACTCTGGGTAAATTAGCCACTGTATCTTTAGTGAGTGTTCTTTCTACGTTTTTATATTTCTATTTACAGTAGATTCAGAAGACTGCCTGTTATTCTGCTTATGAGTTGTTAGGGCGGCTAATCTCCCTTTATTTAAAATCTATAATTCTGGGAGGTGGGGGAAAGTTTTCTACCTGCTATGTTTTGTTTAAAGGCATGTCCACCCCATTTTCCAAAATTTTCCCAATAGTAGCTTTCCCTCCCCCAGCCCCAAGCACCATAAAAGATTTTACTGGAACTCCCCCGATCTTTACTTACCTTACCTCTTTTCCTGGCATACTAAACCGGCCCTCGCTTGCATGAAACTGCAAGCAGGGGGCGGGACCGACCTGCGTCCGTGTAGCTGAGAGGCAGCCAATCATAAATGCGGCTGCACAGAATGCTGGGGGAGAAAGGTAAGGTAAGTAAAGTTCGGGGGATTTCAGTAAAATCTTTTATGGCGGTTGGGGCTGGGGAAAGGAAAGCTATTATTGGGAAAGGGGGTTTAACACTAGGGGGAGGGATTGCAAAACGGGTGGTAGAGTGGTAGAGGGAGGGAGAGGGAGGGTGGGAGGGAGGGGGAGGCCTGCAGTGCCATGCCAAACTTCTCCCGGAGGGCAGACAGGAGGTGGGCAGTTTTTTGGACTTTGAGGGGGGATTACATGAGAACCATTGGAGCTGGGATGTAAGGTAAGGATTTTATTACACTACATAGTGGGGCCAGTAGTGGGGGGATTATAGTTTTTGGGGTGGACATGCCCTTTAAAAGTAGCTTAAAGGGAAATTAAACCCAAATTTTCATACTACCATCATCTAGAAGCAATAACAAAAAGTACATTCATAGAGTATAGGGCGCCCAAGTAAATTTACTTGGAATAGGTAACTGTCAATGCCACCATTTTCCCCCAGTACACTTTAATTAACCCCATCAAACACTTCTGGTCAAACCTCCTAAACTTAGTCACATGCTCCCTTGTGAAGATTTCAAACGTTTTTGTACAGATCTGTAATATAATTGGTTAGGACTTCTAATGAAATGTAACCTGCTTTAACAAGTTACTGCATTCATTGCTTAGGAGTGGGCATGTGTGAGGAACATAACAGTCAGTGTCTAAAACAGTGGGCATGTCTGTGGTACTGGCATGCTGGGAAACAAGACACATACCAACAAGGTATATTTCTTATCAGAGAGGTGAGACCCAAATTCATGTTTTATAAATCAGTCTTCGAATGTATATTGTTTAAGGTTTTAGTTGTCCATCAAAGGGCAAGTCCACCTTCTCAACCAAAATACCAAAAGGGTAGTTGGCAAAGTAAAACATTCAACTTAAATGCTACGGTCACAGACATCTGACTTACCAAAAAATCATTTCAAGGAGGTACCGCCGCTGCCCAGCCCCAAAAATAAAGCTGTCAAGATAAGTAGAACAAAATTTCTGATACATCTGCTTACAGATTAGAAAAATATGCTCAATACTCTATCTAGTACACTCTCTAGCACATTATCTAATACTCTATATTGCACTCTCTAGTACTCAATTTAGTACACTCTTTAGTACTCCCTCTAGTGCACTCTCTAGTACTCCTTTTATACTTCTTCTAGTACTCCCTCTAGACACTCTCTAATATCCCTCTAGTACTCTCTAGTACTCCCTCTAGTACACTCTCTAGTATTCCCTCTAGTACACTCTCTAGTACTCCCTCTAGTACACTCTCTATTATTCCCTCTAGTACACTCTCTAGTATTCCCTCTAGTACACTCTCTAGTACTCCCTCTAGTACACTCTCTAATATTCCCTCTAGTACACTCTCTAGTACTCCCTCTAGTACACTCTCTAATATTCCATCTAGTACACTCTCTAGTACTCCCTCTAGTACACTCTCTAGTATTCCCTCTAGTACACTCTCTAGTACTCCATATAGTACACTCTCCAGTACTCTATGTGATACATTCTCTAGTACTCCTTCTAGTACACTTTCTAGTACTCCCTCTAGTCACTCCTAGACACTCCCCTAGTAACACTCTAGTACTCCTAGTACACTCTCCTACTCCTCCTTCTAGTACACTCTCTACTACTCCCTCTAGTACACTCTCCAGTACTTCTTTTATTACCTCTTCTAATACTCCCTCTAGTACACTCTCTAGTACTTCATCTAAGAAGGGCATGTTCCTCCCGAAAACACTAATCCTCCCACATTTTTCTTTTACTGAGTAAGCCTGACCAATCCACTGATACAGTTGAAACAATCTTCAATAGCTTCAATAGTTCACACTGCACCATTCTCAAGCTGATACAAGGTATTGCCATATCTGGTCCTGACCTTCATCTGCCATTGGAAATAGGTAAACAGAAAGCAATATCTGTGCATGTCCTTTTTGTAAAGTGGACAGGCGGCTGGAGGAGAGAAGCCCGTGTGAGTAAAAGGATGAAAATAAATATGTTGACACACGAATGCAGTAATCTGTGGGCCCGATCACTGCTTATCTTATGAATTATTGTGTGTTGTTTTTTCTTATTTACAAGGTTTTTATGTTTGTTGCAACTAGATAATAAGGTTTTGGATAACAAATGATGAAACACCCTTTCTAATGGTCCAAAAGGTTTTGGGTAAATTTTAATTCCCAGGTTTCCATGGTTGTGACAGGGTAAAGGAACAAAATGATTATTTGTTTATTGTGGGTCTAGGATTGTCTGAAACCCTTGGGATGTGGTTTAGGCCAGAACCTGGTTTGGGTGGAACTAGCAGTTTCGGGTCGGAAATCTCATTGGTCATAGCTGAACGGAACTTTCAACGCAAATCTGTAGAAGAATTTTCTCAGGTTTCTACATAGAATCTTTGTAGTTTTGATGCGGAAATTCTGGTTTCTACTGTCGAAATTCTGAGTCTAAGCTGAGACTAATGATTCTTGTAAAATGAATCCCAATATTCCTAAAGGGCATGTTTCCCCCAAAAAACTATAATTTAACCCCTCTACTGGCCCCACTTTGCATTACTGTGCTGGCACATTTTATAATTTCTGCTTCTTGAGTGACAGTCTTGTAAATGCTGTGAAAAAATGAGCATTTTTTAAGGTATTTTCAAAAAATATACATTAGAAACAGCAAGATCAGCCGCATCTGGATTGGCTGCCGTGCAAGCAGGAGGCTGGATCGGATGCTGCAGAGAGAAGGGCTCTGTAAGTAGAAATTTGGGGATTTTTAAAGAAATATTGTGGTGGTTGGGGGTGGGTGGTGTTACCTACTTTACCCCCAAGTTTGTTTTGGGGGTGGACATGCCCTTTAAGAGTGCACCCAGCAGTGGTGCACCTGTTTATACTGTAAACTGAATCCCAATATTCTTAGAGTGCACCCCTGCAATGGTGTGCCTGTTTATATGTAAACCGAATCACATATCCTTTAGAGTGCACCCCAACATGGTGTGCCTGTTTATATTGTAAACCGAATCACAATATCCTTAAGAGTGCACCCCGGCAATGGTGTGCCTGTTTATATTGTAAACCGAATCCCAATATCCTTAAGAGTGCACCCCGGCAATGGTGTGCCTGTTTATATTGTAAACCGAATCCCAATATTCTTAAGAGTGCACCCCGGCAATGGTGTGCCTGTTTATATTGTAAACCGAATCCCAATATTCTTAAGAGTGCACCCCGGCAATGGTGTGCCTGTTTTATTGTAAACCGAATCACAATATCCTTTAGAGTGCACCCCGGCAATGGTGTGCCTGTTTATATTGTAAACCGAATCACAATATCCTTTAGAGTGCACCCCGCAATGGTGTGCCTGTTTATATTGTAAACTGAATCCAATATTCTTAAGAGTGCACCCGGCAATGGTGTGCCTGTTTATTGTAAACTGAATCCCAATATCTTAAGAGTGCACCCCCGCAATGGTGTGCCTGTTTATATTGTAAACTGAATCCCAATATTCTTAAGAGTGCACCCCGGCATTGGTGGCCTGTTTATATTGTAAACTGAATTCCAATATTCTTAAGAGTGCACCCAGGCATTGGTGTGCCTGTTTTATTGTAAACTGAATCTCAATATTCTTAAGAGTGCACCCCGGCATTGGTGTGCCTGTTGTGAGAGGGGGAACACGTAGCGGGTGCTTAGCTCCCTGGGGTGAGCAAATGAAACCAGTCCAATGGCTTTTCCTTCAAACAGTGGTGTGTTTATTGGTGCTATTTGCAGCTATATACACAGGTGCATAACAGGTGCTTGAACACAAAACAAAATCAAAACAAAACCCTAGCCGTGTCTCGCTCTAACTTTACAATATATTCAGTCCTGACTATAGACTTAAAGGGCAATTATAGTGAGAAAATTTTTTTTTTTTTATTTCTTCTAATGTATCCTATAAGTCATCCCATCCACCAGGGTACCTTTAGTTTCTTTAAATTCTATATAGTCCCCGATATAAGCCTTTGAATATGCTGTGATTTGTAGGAGCTGCTACACCTCATCTGTCACTCAAAGGCACACACCCACACAATCCAAAGCTCCCCTGCTACTGTCACACACTCTCTCACCCACACTATATGTACATGTGCAACATATAGTCAAATGCTGTAGTGCTAAACACAATCAATAACCATTAACCCAGCAATATGAGCATAACACACCTATAAAACAGCCCCTCCCCCCAAAAAAAATCTTATATACATACAAAACCAGTGACTCAAATGGAACATAATACAGTATATATAATACAGTAATACAGACTATATACCAAACAAGACACACAGTGCAATCTATGAAATATATAGACTAAAGCAACTGAAATGTAACAGGACAACAAGCAGTGTCACTGTGTTGTGAAGGTCTCACTACAAGCTGCTGTTACACTGACTCTCTTTTCAGTGATTATGATCTCAGCTAAGCAGGGGAGAGATATGAACTTTAGGTAAAAAGTAAATAACAATTAGCAAAGTTAGAGAACAGGCAGAGTTCAGTAACTTACTTGTAAAGAATCTCAGCACCACTTGTCCTCTCTCCCCCTCGCCCTCCCTTCAGCATAATTGCTACTTTATTCCACACTTTGATTGCTTGCAGTCTAGCTCTGGAAGGGAGGGGTCAACAGGATGTCAGCACTTCATTTAAAGTCCTTTCAACTGACAATGCTCGGACTCTGTATACAGCCCGTCACTGCTTGAGGGGGAGTAGACAGAGAGGGAGGGGGACTACACAGCTGGTACAAACTTCTGCCAGTGTGAAGAAACGAAGCCACACAGAAACATGAAAGTAAGGCAGCTTATATAAGTGATCTATACATTGTATACAGACAAAGTTTTTTTTTCACTATAGTTGCCCTTTAACAAGCCTGGTGCTTTTAGTCTCTCTGTAAGAAATGACAGTTTTTATTTAACCAACCTTTTAGCTCCAGTCAGACTCAACCTGTCTGCTCCCCAGGTTACAGAGCCATCAATGAGCACAGGGTTAGCTATTTAACATATTTCACCTCCTGAATGCTATTAATGAATCCACTGGATTCCTGAGTGGATTACAACTCCCTGTAGGCAAAGGAGAGAAACCTGGGTGATATATAAACTCCGGCCAGGACTTTTCCAGCCTCTCTGTTAGACATCTTGCTACTACCCTCCCCCCTTGTTTCAACCCCAAGGTTGGAACACACATAGAAAAACATGAGTGTACTCGGGACAGTGCATCTGCATTTCCCATCTGTGCTCCTGGTCTATGTTTTCAGTAAAGCTATAGTCTTGCAAAGTAAAGAAACCAGCGGTTTACCCTTCTATTTGTCTCTTTCTTCTGTGCCATCCATTTAAGAGGAGCATGAGTTACTAAATCAAAGTGACGCCCCAACAAGTAATATCTCAACGCTTCCAGAGCCCACTTTTGCCAGACATTCCTTTTCTATCACTGCATATTTTTCTCCATGCTCATTTAATTTTCTACTTAAAGGGCATCTACACTGCAAAAATGACCTAAAGTATATTTTCAGAGAGCGCTATCCTGTGTACTTTTCCCATATACTTTCATTATTTTTTTGGAGCAGTTATCTGGATATTTTTTCATTTAGTTTTCTTATGGGGGCAGCCATTGATTCTTCTCCTCCTATAGTGGGCAGTGTGTTTGTAGTCTATGAGATATGTCCACCAATCAAAGGGGTTTGCATAATGGTTAAAATAGCATTTGCTCTATTTATTTATTAAACATGCAGAATCAGTTAAACATGTAAACAACTGATTTGCAAGTCCCACCTGGGATTCTGGGATTTTATATGAACCCTTTCCCTTCTTCTATAGTCATCAGAACTACATGATCTGATATGTTGTGTGTAAGTAGCATTTGATATCAGATTGAATCATTTTTATCTGTGTAACTACATATACAGATTTTAGTAAATATTTCAGACCTTCTTCATTTTATATATCAGGTTATATTTGTAAGATAACCTGCTTTATTGTTGTTAAAGATATATATTTATATACAAAGAAGGAGAGACAGAGAGATACAAGATTATCCAGTGAATGAAGGACACAACAGTTGTTACAAGCAGAGCTGCATTTATTACAGACTGGTTGCTTTTACACTGCAATTATTCACACTCAGCTTTGCTCATGTGTTTCTGATATCCCTTTGATTACCATGTTGCTCTCTGGACTGGTTTGAAATCCAAATCCCTCTGTTCTATCAATGGAGATTATTTCTGTGAACAACTATTCAGATATTCCAATACATCAATAGCTCTGTTACTCAGATTTACTGTTAGGTACTTGGTCAGGAGAAATCAGATTTTTTTTCTGCAAATTTTATCTTAGATACAGACAACCAAATACTGAGAACTAAACTGAGAGCCATCTGAACTAAGGGTTGCCATTCAAGCTACCACCAGAATCACTCAATAAGCTTATATCCCAGTACATGCCTTAGTACAAAACAATAACATTTCAGATGAAATGCTAAACTGAAAATAGGACCCCTTACTGAACATTCACTATTTGTAGTGCCTATTAAACCCACCCCCAAAATCTGATTGGTCTGGAATCCAAGATCCAATCAGATTTAGGATTGTATCTAGACCAATCAGACTTTGGAGTGTGTTTGGGAAACACTATAAAAAGTGAGAGGTCTGAATTACAGCTTAGTATGGGCTCAGTAGCTATACTGGCATGTCATTGAATTGTGCTTAGCTATAAGTGCTGCATGCTGTGTACCTGACTGGAAAAGCTCAATGAGCTGGCTTCAGCCATGGTGGTTTTCCATTTATTCTTGTTTATTCACTGTTTTTGTTGACAAGCGTCAAAACAGAGTTAGTGTGAGATCTGATTAAACCCTGAATACGGCATTGATGAAACATTCTCATTCCAACCTCTGGTTATTTGGAGGACCCATGGGAAGGCATTCAGTGAAAATAAGAATTACACAATTGAAAAAGGAATTGCATCAATATCAATCAATGTTCAATTCTCTGAACTTGAAATATGGTTTTGTTTCTCCTGGTCAAAAACCTTACAACAGATTTGCCCAACACTACTGCAGATGTCATTGGACCACATTGACCAGCATTTTCCTATAAACACTCTCCCACCAGTAGAAGAAAATCAGAATGGATTGTGGGAGTTAAAAAAAATCTTATTCACTTTTTTACATGACCTGTAAAATTGCACAAGTCTCTCTAGGCTCATAATTAAATAAACTCCTTCTAGGCATCAGTAAACTGCTCAAAGATATTTACTGGGGACCAGTAAGTTAGGGAGAGTTTTCAGCACAAAGCTAGATGAATATATAGATAGATGATAGATAGATGATAGATAGATAGATAGATAGATAGATAGATAGATAGATAGATGATGCCTAGGATTTACTGGGCATATTCAATGCCAATGGATGAAGCGAACTGTTATAAAAACATTGTGGGAGCTGAATAGCAAAAATAGGGGGGAGATTGTATTGATGAAATGTGTGTGAAAGCAGAGCCTACGTTCATACACAACCTCTTCACTAGTACACCGTTCACAGCCAGCAGGACGTCTTATACATTCAATAGGCAGTTCATTGGAATGGGAAGTTCAATTTAATTTGAACGGCTGGCGAGAGAAACGGAAAAATGCAGTGAAGAGCGTTTAGATCTTCCCTGCGTACTGTGATTTTAGGTTTTTAACTAGGTTAAGGCAGAGGCGACCGTTAAACACGACTTTATAAAAAGTCAATTGGCTACGTAGCTGAGGGATTTTATGAGGGGATATTTCCACTGCAACTCCCATTGAAAATCCAGAGCCTTATGTATTATAGGAGTTATTAATAGGCACTTACCGCCAATGTCGTTCTCATTGTTAACGGTTCAGCCGTAAAACCAAAGCAAACATACTGTTAAACTAAAAAAATCTACAAAGAAAGTTTAAGTCTAGCAAATGAGATATTAGCTTACCCTACGAGCGCTCACGCGATGTTCATCGATCCTGCCCGAACCGCTTCTCCCGATCGCTATATTTGACTGACATGCGATCGCAAAATCACATTCATTTTCGATCGCATGTCGGTAGAATTGTAAGATCGGAAAGGTAGAAGCGGTGGTTTGGCAGGATCGATGAACATCGCGTGAGCACGCGGTCGGGTAAGTAATATACATAGATGTATGGCCACCTTTAAATTGTATTCCAGTAAGCAGAACATCATTCCAGTAAGTGGAACATCATTTCCATAGCAGAACATCATACAGTAAGCAGAACATCATTTCCAGTAAGCGAACATGATGACTCCTGTAGATGGCGCAGTTATTAACTGCAGCAAGGTTAGAAAAACGGTCAGCACACTAAAGGCTTGTACACACGTGCAATTACGGGTGGCCGACCCGCGAAGCACATGTGTAGAGAACGGCCGTTTTGGCAATAATCGGCCAGTTGTATGGGCCACTTTATTGGCCGAAACAGCTGTTCGTTCGGGGATTGTTGCCCAATCTGCTGGGCAGATATCTCAAGGAGCGGCCATTTCGGGCGATAAAGTGCCCATACACGGCCCAATTATCGGCTGAGGCGGCTGTTCGTATACATCGTGCGTCGCGGGTCGGCACCCGCGATCGCATGTGTGTATGAACCATAACTTATTATTACACCATCTAATATTACCCCTTACTAATGTTACCTGACCCCAAAGAAATAAACTCCCTGTGGCCACCAATAACCATGGATAGGTGAAAAAGGGGGTTAATGTTGGATTTTATTTCCCTCTGTTTAGGTAGGTATCTTCTTAAGTCTGATGAAGGTGCTGTCAGGCACTGAAACATCACGTGTTCTCACTAAACACAGTTATGTATAAGACTGGTGTGCGCTCTGGACTTTTCTCTCCTGACTTCTCTGGTTGGTTCATCTATTTTTTTACATTTCTGTTTCATACTTACCCAGCACCCACCAATACTTGGTGTCCATTAACTAATATCCTATTGGATAACAATAGAGTGTAATACTTTCCTTAAGTTTGGCTCTTAAGGTTCTGGTCTTCCAGATCCCGGACTTGGCCAATAGGGAGATGCATTCGTTGCTGAGCGTGTTGCCATAGGTCAGGCCACTGACACTAGTGGGAGGTGGATTGGATCGGACCCTTAAAGGTGAACTTTAGGTAAGTATTACACTTAAACCATTGTGATCCAAGGAGGAAAGGAGGACAAGGAAGTAGCAGGGACAGGTTGACACACAGACAGCTCCTTAGCAGGGACAGGTTGACACACAGACAGCTCCTTAGTAGGGACAGGTTGACACACAGACAGCTCCTTCTCCTTAGTTTCTGGGACAGGCACTGCAGGAGAACCATAAGGAGCAGAGATGTAAGGTAAGTTTTTTTAACACTACACAGTGGGACCAGTAGTGGGTTAAATTTTAGTTTTGGGGGTGGACTTGCCCTTTAATAAATGCAGTTAGCAGGGCTGACAAACTGATTTAAACTGCATTACTGTTGACTCAGCCTTGCTCCATGTGTTTTTATTAGGCGTCCTCTGATTTTTCACTAATCTGGAAAACCTAGGGTGGGGGTCTCTGTACAATACAAGAATTGAGGAAGCACTCCAATAAGGCTAATTTACAACTACATTTAGCGGAAGTGCTACTGATCTGGTCAAAACAGTTATACAAACATAGAAAAGATAATCAATGCACATTCCTAGGCCCCATACAATATCATATTATCTGCACACTGGCATACTTTAATATAAAGCACTGGATGGCCTCTTCCCTCATTTTAAAAAGCCAAAGGGCTGAGGGGGAAGGGAGAGAGCCTGTTATATGGATTCAGTGTGTAAGAATGAGAAATGCAAAAGTTTTCTAATGGTAATTGAAGTAAAAGGTTAGACGTTAGGACCTTCCAGACTGGGGTTACCTTGACATGGTTGGAAGGCTTTTCATTCATGTGATCACAGTAATGTATACTAAAACCCCTTTGTTTATAAAGTATGCCAGTGTGGACCTTTCAATCCCAAAAACCAATCATTGGACGGGGACACCAGTGTTACCTTGTCGTGCTGGGTAGTTTTGCAAGAGTCACTGGTAAAAAACAGCTTACTGCTGGAGTGACTGGAAAGGCAGGGTTTAAACTTCCAAACTTGGTTTTACTAGCAGAGGTCCCAGAGCCAGCAAGTAACAATTCCGACATAAGAATAAAGTTAACAAACTGCTATCTGCACCTGCAATTCTGCACCTGCCCTATGCATGAGACACAGATAAGTGTCTGCATGGGACAGAGAAGAAGTGATTTCATTTTTGGTCTTTGAAACCAATCTTCTGTGCCATAATTATCTATGGGATGTTGGATGATTTGTGATATAATAACAATCTACCACTTTGATGTGGTTCAGCTAGAACTAAGCAGGTATGTTGATTGCCATTTAAAACTACCCATCATTGTACTTAGCAGAGTGCCGACATGGAATGCTGGGAGGTTGTCGTTGTCAAAACATAGCATAAATATCTACACCATTTAAAAAGGGTATAGGTATTTCCAATGCAGCTCCACCACTGCTCCCTACCCTAATCCTCTTTATGGTACCTGCTCATTGTAACTTTACCTTTGCTCCCATACTGCAAGTTTAACTCAGTTGTGTAGAGATTTGAAATGTATATTCTCAGGTCCATAGTCAGCTATCCCACCCCCTCCGGATCGTCCCGGGAGTCCACTGATTCTTTGGTGGTCTCCCGCACTCCTGCAAGACCACACCAGACTCCCGACTTGAGGGGAGACCTAGTCTCCTCCCTGGGCACGTCCCATTTCAAAGGCCATGCCCACGGAACACCCCACGGAACACCACAATCCCTCCTAACCCCGCCGCCACCACCCCTACGATCGATTTGGCCCCGTCCTGCGTACATCTGGCCCCTAACTGCACTAGTTATAAAATCATGGACGGTTAACCAGTGGATCTCCAGCTTCTGAAAATATACCTTACCAACCGTTCTTCAATTAAACTGAAAACACCAAACTCCTTTCTCCGTGGAGATAGTCTTTAAAAAAATCCTTACCTTACAATCCTCTCCTTATGGTTCTCCTGCAATCCATGTCCAGTGAGAGTATGGGGCTGTCTTTCTGTCCAACGTTGCGCCTTCTGTCTTGCCTCCTGGGGATGGTGACATGCACACTGGAGCCCTTTCACCTCCCTTCCCGATCCCTCTCTTCAAATAACTGCCGTGGCGTAAAAACCTACATGCATTTGTAGGGCGTACCCCACCACCCCCAACCGCTCAGCTAGAAGTGTTTAAAAATCTTTTCCATACTGGACTTACAGCTCCCGGCTGCCAGCGGTATCTGTTAAAATCACTCGATTTTGTGGGCAGCCTATGCCAGACTGACAAAAATATTCAAAGCACCATTTCATGTTTTGCTTTCTCTCCTAGAAAACTTCTCCAAGTCTTAAAGTCATGTTTGTTGCATAAAACAATAAAGAAAGGTAGAGGAGCTCCTCCATTTTTCTTTATTGTTGGATTACCTTAACCCTAGGGTAGAGGGTTTGAGGATTGGCACCTACCATTGTCTGGCATAGCCAACATCGTGTTTCAAGACTAACCCTGGACTATTTTGTTGAATATATTAGTCACACTTGTCTTGAGGACAAGACAAATAAACGTGAATCAGTAGAGGATAGGGGAGAATAGCATCAATCGTACCTGCTTTTTTATATTTTAGGGCATTTCACTGGGTAGAATACAGGCCCCTTCATAAAACAGCCATGGCGGGTACATTTCCAACCCTCTGGCAACTCCGATTGCAGTTCTCTCTCTCACATCCAGGCATCTTGACATTTAGCTTCAGGGTCCAGGGTGAGCTGAACAAACATCAAACACTATTACAGCAAAATATTAAAACAAAATTCAAATAAAATGTCAATTTATAAAAACCCCCCCCCCAAAAAATGGGTTATGAACTACAGTAGTTATTTATATTATTATATTACTGTCGACCTTTCCCTTTCAACATTACTATAGAGGAAATCTATGAGGTGATGAACATGCCCTCCACAATGCTGTATAACCCCAGATTACTGGCTCTATTTAGGTGACAATTGAATGACCTCCAAGCTGAGAACTGAGCTTCTTCTGTCACGTGTCACTAGATACAAAATAACTTTGATTTTATATTGGGTATAAAGCTGTGTAAACGTCATAATTGCTTCCTCCTGACCGCCGTTTGCACGTTCTGACCAGTCAGCCAGAACTGTCGATCAGTCAAAGTAACCCGCGGCCCGCAGGTTTACCTGCAGTCCACGTGATAGTCCGGGGTTTACCATGCATATTTGGCCTGATACCTGAACTGTCAATCGATGCCTGAAATATGTGCTGTTGTGTGTACCTAATTTCGTGTAGCAAACAGAGAAGCATTGTAAGTAATATTCTCATTGTACTATGGTTCATATCAAGTCATCTTGATTGCTTAGTACACAATTGAACACCTTCTTATTATAGTAATTAGGCCTTTACTTCTATCATTTGGCATCCTATAGGACGCACAGCATACTTCCATTACGTGTCTTCTCTTCCTGTAGGACCTGCTAATGAGAAACCAATTTGGAAGTTTTATAGAATCCATGACATAATAAGTGAAGATGACACAATATCATACATCACCATCAATTACAGTTAATGAGTACCTGGTTTACACTTTCGGGCTGGAACACACAAGCTCCATCTTGTATACCAAAGGCTTTGTGGTTTACACTTCAACCTTCTTATTGCAAACACCTGTCAGTCCCCTGTGTCTGGTGTCACACTGATGTCGCATCCAACACTTTTGACCATTCAGCTCCAGTAGGGAGCAAAATGCGGCTTGAACAACGGCAAAATATAGACAGATGAAATCTGGTAGGTGGGAAAGGCCTAAAATATTATACAGACGTACAGTGTCCCAGACAGATGGACTCTTCCTACATGGTTGGTCCTGACTCGTACTACGATCTAGGTGAATTGCATATACGAAAGGCTGAGTCCATGTACCTATCTTCTATTCCTACATAAGGAGGACAAAAAAACCTGCCAAAACAGAATTGGATTTGGTACATTAAGAATTCTAATAATGTAATTAATCAGAGAGGATATACCCATGTTAGAAACACAAAGTGGCCAGGCCAGGTGGGTAGAGGGTTGGCATCTGTGCCCGATTATCGCACCTAGTGCGGTTAACTTTTTAGGGGTCGAAGTGGCAGGTCTGTCACAGGAAACTTTCATCAGAGACCTCAGCAGAACCTGTGATTGGGCCATGCGTAACTTATACAATCACAAGTCTAAATAGCAGGGAAATGGCAGATCTCATGGTGTCGGTTCACGTTCTAAACAATGACTGAACCAGGAACTTTTTCAGGTTATATAATCTATTAGTGGGCATTAATGTCTGAAATGCAAATCAAAGAAATGGTTTTATGGTAACATGAAATTCCCATTCACTCGTACACACACCCCCCCCCCCCCACACACACCCACACACACACACACCCACACACACACACACCACACAATACACACACAAGAGATGAAATATTCTGTGTCAATTTATATATAAGAATATGATTAGATAGATAGAGACAGACATACAGATAGATGATAGATAGATAGACCGGCAGACCGACAGTGATAGATAGACAGACATACAGATAGATGACAAATAGATAGATAGATAGATATGATAGGACAACAGACCAGACAATAGGATGATAGATAGATGACAGACAGGACCAGATAGACAGAAATATTATAGATGCATATATATATAGACCGATAAGATACTGTGGATGCATACACAGAAATAGATAGATAGCAATTAGATAGATAGATAATAGATGATATATATACGATAAAGATAGATGAAAAGACAGACAGACAGACATATAGATGATAGATAGATAGATGATAGATAGATAGATATATGATAGAATAGAACATAGACAGATCAGATAGAAATAGAAGATAGATAGATATATAGATAGATAGATATATAGATTTTTTTTAAAGATTAATGATAGATCAGAGGTAGATAGATAATAGATAGATATCCAGAGACATGTAGATAGATGATAAGCAGATGAAGATAGTAGATAATAGCTAGAAGATAATAGATAGAGTATATAGATAGATAGCTGTAGAGGCTAGTGATTATTTATGGCAAAGAATCTAAGTTGACTTCATATCTTTTATATTATAGTGATAAGGGTCAGGGAGCATTATAACATACAAAAGTGCTTAAAGTTTTAATTTTTGTGTGTGTTCTTTACTAGACAGAATTAGTTAGCTGATTACCTGCTAGCTGTGGAGACATTGAATAGGTCAGCTCATTCCTATGGATTACTGGCATATTCAATGACCAATGGCTGGCAGAAAACTGTTACTACAAACATGTGGGAGCTTGAATAGCAAATAGGGGAGATTGTATTATGAAATGTGTGGAAAGCAGAGCCTTACGTTCATACCAACCTCTTCACTAGTACACCGTTTCACAGCCAGCTAACGTCTTATACAATTCAATAGGCAGTTCATTGAAAGGGAAGTTCAATTTAATTTGAACGGCTGGCAAGAAACGGAAAATAGCAGTGAAGAGCTTATCAACGAACTCTCTTATCATGACTCCCTACGTACTTTGTGATTTAGGTTTTTAACTAGGTTAAGGCAGAGGCGACCGTTAAACACGACTTTAATAAACGTCACTTGGCTACGTAGCTAGGGTTTTAATGAGGATATTTTCCACTGCAACTCCCATTGAAAATCCAGAGCCTTATGTATTATAGATTATTAATAGGCACTTACCGCCAATGTCGTTCTCATTGTTAACGGTTCAGCTGTAAAACCAAAGCAAACATACAGTTAACCTAAAAAAATCTACAAAGAAAGTTTAAGTCTAGCAAACCCCTCACCCGCACAGAGAAAAGTGTAAAAATTGTCATTTCCAGTAAGCAGAACATCATTTCCAGTAGCAGAACATGTACACCTTAGATGGGCGCAATTGATTAAAGGGGAACTGTGGTCCAAAATGACTTTAGGTAAATTGGATACAATTGCTCCTATTGCGCCCTGATATTTTTTTGCAATGTATTTCATTGTTTATTTTGCATAGTTTTTAAGATATTTACATTTTTGTGTGTGATATGGCAAGCAAAATCATCAGGTCCCTGCACTTCCTGCTCCTGCTCTGAAACTGTCAGTCAATCGTTCCTGTGTCTTCTCCTCCCCTTCGCAGCCCCCCTGGTCCCTCCCGCTCATGGACACCCATGGTCCTCACTCTCAGGTGCCGTGGCCCCGCCCACTCAAGATGCCGTAGTTATTTAACCCCCCCGCACCCCCCCGACCCCCCCCCTACAGAGAACTCTGTGGAAACAGCCTTTCTTGCAGCGTGAAACAGAGTGATAACTCTGCCTGAAAAGGCGTGTTTTCACACAGTGAAAGAGAAGGTTGTAGATTACCTTACCTTCTCTGTCAGGACTTCACACAGGCAGAGAGAGAGGTTACCTTCTGTCTCCCTCACACACTGAGGGAGTCTGAGGCTGTGCTCGCCTGCGGCACTGTGGCAGGAGAAGCATTAGGAATGTCACATGTCAGCCTCCCCCCATTAACTTCTGTGTCAGTCATTTTTTTTATATCTTGGGCGTGGAGCACGTAGAGAGGATGGTTCATTGGCTCGTTTTAAAGGTAGGAAACTGCCTTTCATTTAAGCTTAACGTTTTTGAGAACACAATTTTCCCCTTTAATTGCAGTCAGGTTAGAAAACTGTCAGCACACTAAAGGCTCGTACACACGTGCGATTGAAGGTGCCGACCCGGCGAACACAATTGGTATGAACGGCCGTTTTGGGCGATAATCAGCCCGTGTATGGGCACTTTATCGGCCGGAACAGCCGTTCGTTTGGGGAACGTTGCCCGATTCGCTGGGCAGATCTCCCAAGGAGCGGCCGTTTTGGGCGATAAATTGCCCATACACGGCCCAATTAATCGTCTGAGATGGCCGTTTATACACATCGTACCTCGCGGATCGGCACCCGCGATTGCATGTGTATGAAACATAACTTATTACTTACCCCTCTAATTATTAACCCCTTACAATGTTTACCTGACCCCAGAGAGATCCCTATCTATAACACAGGGAAATAAACTCACTGTGGCCACCAATAACCATGGATAGGTTGAAACAAGGGGGTTAATGTTGGATTTTAATCTTTCCCTCCACAGTTCATTTTTAATATACTTCTGCTTCCTATCCTTGTAGATAGGTGTCCAATAGGAATACTCAGATTTATCTGATCAGCCAAACAATTGATTCTTAGGGGAAAATAACTAAAGTAATTCAGCATCTTTGAATTTTGCTAGCCACAAAAAAATATATACCATTGTACATTGTATATATATTGTATATATATTGTATCTACAGCCTACAAATGATTTACTGCATTAACCAACCAGTTACCTTTTTTTTATTGGTCTAGTGTAGTAAATAATAAATTAATTAAGTTAAAAACCACCTGTATACTCCTTAGTGTTAGCTAGAATAAAATATTAACTGCCTAACAAAGTATGATGAGTCCACAGGCTCATAGGGATCTGGGACAGTGCATCTAAAACAGTGATGATGTCACAGTAAAAGCATTAAAAGGCTGTTGCTGCTTTACGATCATTTCCTTTTTCAGAAGCAGACAAAAAGAAAAGATGGTCTCAATATAGAAACAATCTTCTTGTATAAAATGGTAAGTTATTTCCATTTTTTCCTATTACTACTATATCTTCCCCATATAATTTAGGAATAAATATAATTATACATTATACTAGTAATAATATTCTCACATTGCTATTACAGCCTAATCATTGTAAGGAGGATTTACAATGAGTTTCAGAATATCTCTTTGTGGGTAAGTAGTTATGGCAGCTCCCATTCATATTGTTAAATCCATATTAACCACTGTTAATATCACAACATATTTACATGAGCCATCCCTCTAGTCACATGACCCGGCCCCTAGTCTGTTATTGTCACATGACCCGGCCCCTAATGTGTTATTGTCACATGACCCGGCCCCTAATGTGTTATTGTCACATGACCCGGCCCCTAATGTGTTATTGTCACATGACCCGGCCCCTAATGTGTTATTGTCACATGACCCGGCCCCTAATGTGTTATTGTCACATGACCCAGCCCCTAATGTGTTATTGTCACATGACACACCCTCACAAACCTTCTGTTTCCATGGCAACCATAACAAAATCATCAAATAAGTTAGCATTATGGTCGCAAAAACATACAAACTAACAATACACACACCTACTGACACCCCACAACCCAATCTTCTGTTTCCATGACAACCATAGCCGTATAATAAAATAAATGTATTTCATCAGATGGTATAAGATGTCAATGTCTTTAACCTCCTAGAGCAAGATTGAGTGTTAAACCTGCAGCGCAGACACACACACGCACACAATTCCCTACCATAATGCGGCCTGTCCAGCCTAATTCTTGTTGATACTAACTTGCCCTTCTATTTATATACTTTCCTGGATAGTCTATTATTAGTTGGGATGATTCATGGATTAGATTACTAAGTTGGATCATTATAGTAATGGCATTAATATTGTCTATGTTTATTAGATGATAATTTACATTATATCTAGATTATTATTATTATGAACTATTAGTATTATTGATACTTATTATTATATTATTCATCATTATTATTGATATTGATTCTACTACTGCTATTTTATTATGTATTACTGCTATTATTATCAGTATTACTTGCTATTATTATGTGACTATTATTATTATTATTTATACTGTATTAATTGTTGCTATTGGTATTATTATTCTGTCCTATTATATTGTATGATTAATTTAGATCAGTATTATGAGTTTATTATTGTTATATTTATAATATTCATTATTTATTATTATTATATTCAATTATTAATGTTATTATCTTGGTGTGATTATGTATTGTATTATTGTGTATTATATATTATTATACTATCATTATTATTACATACTAGCTATATATTATTATTATTACTTGCTATTATTATTATATATTATTACTGCCATTACTTATTATCTTATTAGTTATTCTTTATTATTAATCTATGTTTATTTATTATTCATTATGTTATTATTATTGATCATTATTATTGTTATTATTTCCCTCTGTTTAGGTAGGTATCTTCTTACGTCTGATGAAGGTGTTGTCAGGCACTGAAACATCAAGTGTTCTCACTAAACACAGTTATGTATAAGACTGGTGTGCGCTCTGGACTTTTCTCTCTTGACTCTTCTGGTTGGTTGATCTATTTTTTACATTTCTGTTTCATACTTACCAAGCACCCACCAATACTTGGTGTCCATTAACTAATGTCCTATTGGATAACAATAGAGTGTAATACTTTCCTTAAGTTTGGCTCTTAAGGTTCTGGTCTTCCAGATCCCAAACTTGGCCAATAGGGAGATGCATTCATTGCTGAGCGTGTTGACATAGGTCAGGCCACTGACACTAGTGGGAGGTGGATTGGATCGGACCCTTTAAGGTGAACTTTAGGTAAGTATTACACTTAAACCATTGTGATCCAAGAAGGACAGGAGAACAAGGAAATAGCAGGGACAGGTTGACACACAGACAGCTCCTTCTCCTTAGTTTCTGGGACAGGCATTGCAGGAGAACCATAAGGAGCAGAGATGTAAGGTAACTTTTTTTTTTAAAACATTACACAGTGGGGCCAGTAGCATTACTGTTGACTCAGCCTTGCTCCATGTGTTTTTATTAGGCGTCCTCTGATTTTTCACTAATCTGGAAAACCTAGGGTGGGGGACTCTGTACTGTGATGTAGATTTGATAGGCGTCCATTTGTTTTACACTGATCTGATAACCTTGATTGCTGCTGACTCAGTATTGATGAATCTGTTTTCTATGGACGTCCTCTGATTATTCACTGATCTGGAAACCCTACCCTGGGTACTTTAATAGGGGTGATGTTTTCCTTTAAAAGTGTCATAAAATCAGATATTATGTTAATCTGGGGCCTGTCTCCCAATAGGCGCATTTCCATATGGATTCTGGACCTTTTTTGTTTTTGTGGGCTGTTAAAGAACAGTAGTAAGCCTGTAAGAAATTCTCTATAGGAGGTCACACATTCAGAGATTATTATTATTGGATGATCTAGCGTTTATACTGATAAACATTCCCCCCTATGTCTGATAATGAATATGGAGCCTTATTGGATGGTATGATCTTTGGGCACCACTCACAATATGTTTATCATACAGAGTATTGGACAACCAAGCTGTGGGTGTGTATGGTGTCATGTCTTGTGCAAACAGGGAGCCTCTCACCATAAATCTACCACAAAAAGTCCACTAAACAGACAACTACATGGTCCTATTATTCAATCATGCAGAACATCCCACCAGGAATATCACCCAGTAAAATTGTATCCTCTTCAAATCAGTATCAGTATTGCTGAATGGACAACAGGCTGATATGTGGGACTTTTCACAACAGGTGTCCCTTTTTATAACCAAAATGCAGGTTGGGTGACCTTGTTGGCTTCCCTATGTTAATTCCCTATGGAGGTAAAGACTTTGTTACATATTTCCCACCCAGGAATATGGGAGCAATAAAAGAAAATATAAAAAGTTGTGAAAGTCATTCTGAGATGAAACAAGATGGAAGTCATTAGAAGAGGAAAATAGATGGATTACCCTGTATGTAATGTATGACTATGTAATTGTAAAGTGCCACAGAAGATGTTGGCGCTATATAAATCAACAATAATAATAATAATGGAAGTCATTCTGAGAGGAAACAAGATGGAAGTCATTCTGAGAGGAAACAAGATGGAAGTCATTCTAAGGGGAAACAAGATGGAAGTCATTCTAAGAGGAAACAAGATAGAAGTAATTCTGAGAGAAAACAAGATGGAAGCCATTCTGAGAGGAAACAAGATGGAAGCCATTCTGAGAGGAAACAAGATGGAAGTCATTCTGAGAGGAAACAAAAACAAGATGGAAGTCATTCTGAGAGGAAACAAGATGGAAGCCATTCTGAGAGGAAACAAGATGGAAGTCATTCTAAGAGGAAACAAGATGGAAGTCATTCTTAGAGGAAACAAGATGGAAGTCATTCTGAGAGAAAACAAGATGGAGTTCATTCTGAGAGGAAACAAGATAGAAGTCATCCTCAGGGGTGTCCCTATGGTTTTTGGCACCTGAAAATACATTTGAATGCCGCCCCTAGACCAAGACCGCTGCGGAAAGTGGGCGTGGTTTAATGTGTGGGCGTGGCTTAATGTGTGGGTGTGGTTTAGCACGTGGGCGTGCCAAATTTCATACTTTTTTTGAAAATGGTTATTTATACGCTTCTCTATTTTTAGAAAACACTAAAAACATGTTGGTGCAACTGGTACATTACATTAGAAAGCCCTACCATACTCTGTAGAATAAAAGATGTTGGCCAAAAGATTTGTAAGCCCTGCTACAACGTCAAGGTAGACTCTTTCAGCAGGGCCCTAACTATTATCTAAATTATATATTTTATAAATAGATTATATATAATTATATAGATTATCTTTCTCTGCTATCTATCTATCTATCTATCTATCTATCTCTGCTATCTTCTCTGCTATCTATCTATCCATCTATCTATCTATCTCTGCTATCTATCTATATTATCTATCTATCGATCTCTGCTATTTATCTATATCTATCTATCTCGATTATCTATCTATCTCTGCTATGTATCTATCTATCTATCTATCTACCTCTGCTATCTATATATCTATCTATCTCTGATATTTATCTATCTCTGCTATCTATCTATCTATCTATCTCTGCTATCTATCTATCTCCTCTATCTGTCTGTCTATCTATCTCTGCTCTGTCGATCTATATTATCTATCTATCTATCTCTGCTATCTATCTATCTATCTCTGCTATCTATCTATCTCTTCTACCTGTCTATCTATCTATCTATCTATCGATATTATCTATCTATCTCTGCAATCTATCTATCTAATCTATCTCTGCTATCCATCTATCTCTACTATATATCTATCTATCTCTGCTATTTATCTGTCTGTCCAACTATCTCTGCTATCCATCTATCTATCTCTGTATGTCTGTCCATCTAGCTATCACTCCATCTATCTATCTAGCTATTACTATCTAATCTATCATCTTTCTATCTACCTACCTACCTATCTCTGCCATCTATCTATATATCTATCTATCTATCTCTTCTATCTGTCTATCTATCTATCTATATTATATATCTATCTCTGCTATCTATCTATCTCTTCTATCTGTCTATCTATCTATCTCTGCTATTGATCTATCTCTGCTATCTTTCTGTCTATCACTATTATCTATCTATCTCTATTATCTATCTATCTCTGCCTATGTAACATCTCTGACTATTATCTATCTATCTATCTATCTATCTATCTCTATCTATCTATCTAATCTATCTATATATCTATCGATCTATCTATCTATACTCTCTGCTATCTATCTTGCTATCTTCTATCTATACATCTATCTATTTGCTATCTATTTATCTATCTCTGTCTATCTATCTATTAAGATATCTGTTGTCTATCTACTATGTGTCTATCTATCATTCTATCGGTATCTTCTATCTATATATCTGTTCTATCTATCACCTACCTTTATATCATTCTATCTAGTAACTATCGTCTATCTATCTATCTATCTATATCTATCATCTATCTATCTATATATCTATCATCTATCTATCTACCTACCTATCTATCTCTGTCTATCTCTGCATCTATCTACTCTGATATTATCTATCTTGCTATTATCTTGATATTTATCTATCTCTGCTATCTATCTATCTATATTATCTATCTATCTCTGCTATCTATCTATCTATCTCTTCTATCTGTCATCTATCTATCTCTTCTATCTGCCTATCTATCTATCTCTGCTTCTTTCGATCTATCACTATTATCTATCTATCTATATTATCTATCTATCTCTGCGATGTATCTATCTATCTTGCTATCTATATATCAATCTATCTGTATTTATCTTGCTATCTATCTATCTCTGCTACTATCTATACTATCATCTTCTGCTATCTATCCTATCTATCTATCTCTGCTATCTATTTATCTATCTCTGTCTATCTATCTATTAATATATCTGTCTGTCTGTCTATCTATCTATCTGTGTGTCTACCTATCAATCTATTGTGTATCTATCTATCTATCTGTCTGTCAGTCTATCACTCCATCTATGTCTATCTAGTATATTTATCTATCTATCATCCATCTAATCTATCATCTATCTACTTAATCTATCTATCTATTAACTATCTGTCTGTCTACTATCACCTATCTATCTACTATCTTCTATCATCATCTTCCTTTCATCGTCATCTATTTTATCTGTACTGTCGATCTATCTGTCTGTCTATCATCTACCTACCTACCTATCTCTGTCTGTCGGCATCTATCCATCTATCTCTTTATATCTATCTATCTATTATAACTAATCTATATCTATACTCCTATCTAGCGCACCCACACCATCACCATCCATCCGACACACTACTATCACTATCTATCTATCATCTATCACATCATCTATCTATCACTATCATCTATCACTGAGCTATCACCTATCTATCTATCTATCGTATCTATCTATCTATACTATCTATCTATCTCTGTCTGTCTGTTTGTCTATCTATCCATCTATTCTCATCTATCTATCTATCTTGTCTGTCTGCCTACCTAGCTATCTATCTACGAATCTATCTATCTCTGTTTGTCTGTCTGTCATCTATCATCTATCCCTCCATCTATCATCTCTGTCTGTCTGCCTACTACCTATCTATCTTTCTCTGTCTGTCTGTTGTCTACCTACCTCTGTCTGTCTGCCTACCTACCTATCTTTCTGCCTACCTATCATCTATATCTATGTCGTTACCTGTCTACCTACCTATCTATCTCTGTCTGTCTACCTACCTACCTACCTATCTCTGTCAGTCCCAGTCTACCTACCTATCTATCTATCTATTGGTTGGGGCACAATTAGAAGCAGCTGAACTGCAGTCTGCAGATATCACGAGGCATGCCTGATTGATGGATTGTCCAGCCAAGTGATGCCTTCTTTGTGACCTTAAGCTGAAGCTGCCCCTGCGCCTGCCCGCGAGGCGCGATCTTCGGTAAGGGAAAATTAAAAAAAAAATATATCTGACAAGTTGCCGCCTTTCTTGTTGTCAGCGGCACGCGCGGAGGAGTTGTTTCACGCTGCTTCATGGTAGGGCGGCACTGGTCATCCTGGAGGAAACAGAATGAACGTTGTTCTGAGAGGAAACAAATAGAAGTCATTCTGAGGAGGAAACAAGATGGAAGTCATTCTGAGAGAAAACTAGATAAACTTTGTTTCTGATAGGAAATAAGATAGAAGTCATCCTGGAGGAAAAAAGATGAATGTTGTTCTGAGAGGAAACAAAATAGAAGCCTTCTGACAGGACATAAATGGAAGGTATTCTGAGAGGAAACAGGATGGAAGTCATTCTAAAAAAGGAAACAAGATAGAAGTCATTCTGAGAAGAAACAGATGGAAGCCATTCTGAGAGGAAACTAGATGGGGTTCATTCTGAAAGGAAACTATATGGGGTTCATTCTGAGAGGAAAACAAGATAGAAGTCATTCTGAGAAAGAAACAAGATGGAAGCCATTCTGAGAGGAACTAGATGGAGGTCATTCTGAAAGGAACTAGATGGGGTTCATTCTGAGAGAAACAGATAAGAAGTATTCTGAGAAGAAACAGATGGAAGCCATTCTGAGAGGAAACTAGATGGAGTTCATTCTGAAAGGAAACTAGATAGAAGTCATTCTGAGAAGAAACAAGATGGAAGCCATTCTGAAGAGGACACTAGATGGAGTTCATTCTGAAAGGAAACGAGTGGGTTCATTCTGAGAGGAACTAGATGGAGTATTCTGAGAGGAAAACATTTGGAAGTCTTTCTGAGAGGAAACAAGGTGGAAGCCATCCTGAGAAAACAAGATGAACGTTGTTCTGAGGGAAGAAAACTACGGATAATGGTAGTGTTTCTATTGATATTCTTCTATTGAAATATTGTTAATCCTTAATTTTGTATCCTTCTGATTCCTTCTAGTCTTTCTTTTTATGCTCAGATGTTGACATTGTTTATCTGTGGGATGGAACATTCTGCCACTGGGATACACAGAAACTTTTTGTTTTCCAGTAAAGGCGAATCCTATTACAGTAACTCTGTGGGGTACACGTTGTAGACCGAAGGAATAACATTCATTGAACGTCAGGTTACTGGAAAGCGGTGGGAACAAGGTTCAAATGCATGTTGGGAGGATAGGTGACATTAGATTGTTGCTATAGGGGATACAGTGTTTGATTGCTGATGACCGGAAAATAATCCTGGTTCACAGTCCCAGTCAATGTTAGGGGGCAAATGGGGTTGATAAGGTTTACTTTATCACAGTTGTCAATACACTTCTTACATCCCATGGTACATCTGCTTCAAATCGCAAAGCAGTACCCAGCTTATAGAGAACATACAACTAGTATCCATGTAAACTAACAGTTGACAAACCTTGACCATAGGTCTACACAAAAATGTTGATGCCTGTTTACCAATGTATGAATTTTTCATGCATGATTCAGGTATTATTGATTAAAGGAGAAATAAAGCTTAAAGGGCCCATATTACATTGATTAAATAGGTGCAGGATTCCCCAAACACCAATCCTTTCCCTAATGTCCTTGAAGAAAGATACATCAGTGAATCTCTGCAGACAGATGGCACATCACGGCTATGACAGATGGCTGCTACTCGGAAGGACAGGAAAAAAAAGAGAGGTAGGAGGGATGGATTGGGTGGTGATTGCTTGCTTCCTGGACTTTGGCAAAAAGGGTAACTATTGCATTCTTGGGGTGTGGGGTAATGACATAAACTCAACAGTTATTTTGGGCTGGGTAGATATGTCCTTTAACATACTCATTGATGCCACCTAACTGGCACCTTTTTTCTACACTCATAAGCATTCACTGTAAACAAGGCCTTGATGTCCTACACGCCTCTTCTACTGCTGTGCACACTTATATCTAACTAGCTCACAACAGCAGCAGAGGAGGTGTGACCACGCCAGTGAGGGATTGGGGTTTTGTAAGTAAAATGTCTGGGAACATTTTTGAAAGGTTTAAGTAAAATGAAAATGGGGTTTGTTGAGCTGAGCTACGTTAAATTGTGGACATTACCTTTAAAAATCCTGGCTGCAAATGGCAGGGTTGGGTTGAAATGCACCATGGGCAGTCTTGCTATGGGGCCCGTGATTTCTAGCTGCGCCCCTGAAAGGAGCTGTATATGTTTGGATTGGTAACATGAGTATTGCCAGATTTTTGTAATAAGACCCCTGGCCACAAGATGGAGCTGGTGTTGAAGCTGATTTGTAATCAACGTTGTCATTTGTGTGGTGATATAGAGGTAGGAGGGTGGGGGAATCTGTAATTTTTTACAATTGTGTGTTTTTTTAAGGCTAATGCCATGGTTCCCTGATGTTCTACTTTGATTCGTATTAACTTAAAATTAACCCAGAATATTTATTTTATATGTTTATAGAAAGTTGTACACTCCCCCCCATTAATGTCAATTAAAGGGAATGTACAGTGTAAAGAAAGTTCAGTCCATTGCAAGCTGTACCTTAATCACACACTATGTTATTTATTTTTCTAAGCCATTGAAAGCTTACCTTTCCCACTTTACTTGCTGGCTCTTCCTGCTCACTGTAATCTCGTTCAATCCAATACTCCGTGAGATTGCCGGAGGTGAATCCAGTTCGGTCTGATAGTCGTGACTGCCCTGCCATCTGTAAATACCATTAATTAAAAGGTGGATTGGATTAGCAGAGCTCCGCCTCTATGTGTATAATGTAATGATGTTTAATAGCTAACACTGTAGCAAATGAATATTGGTGGCATTGAGCTGCAGTCATCTATCAATGTGTGACTATATATGTGGTTAATCTTTTGAAATGTTCCTGTGAGCTTCTTGCGCACTTCAAATTAAGTGTTTTTCTTTTGCATGTGTCATTTTATGTGAGTGTGGCATCTGAATTGTGTTTTCTGGGGGACATTGTGTGTGGATAATTCATTTTGGTCGATTGCAGTACTTTTAAATGTAGGGGTTATTGTTGACCAATACAGTCACTATTAAGGGGATATTGCAAAATGTCCAAATGTTTGGGTGTTTACCCTAAAAAAATAAATTAAAGGGCATCTCCATCACAAAATTAACTTTTGTTTTGTAGTGTAGGTGACCCCCTCCCAACCCTAACCGCCAGGTTTAAATCTTAAAAAAGTGCAGATAAACCTCCTTGACCTCCTTAGTTCCCTCAGCCTCTGCCTCTAATGCTACTTAAGGGAATGGAGTAGCATTAGGGTCCGGACAAGCAGCTGCGTCTGTGATTGGCTGAGAGTCGAGGGCATGGAGGTTGGTAAATCTGTTTCTCTGCCCTTTAAACATGGTGGTTAGGGTTGGGAGTGGGTCTTCTACACTACAGAAAAAAGTAGATTTGTTCACCACTCACTGCAAAGACGAGAGATCCAGAAGGTGGAAGGACTCCCCTACACATGTCAGAATGCTCCAGGAGGACAAGGAAGGGGCAGATACATTTTTACACACAGGAAGGCTCCTACTCTTCAGTTTCCTGGATTTGAACAGACACTGCAGGAGAACCATTAGGAGCAGACATCTAAGGTAAGGATTTTTTAAAACTACACAGTGGGGCCAGCAGTGGGTAGTTTTGGGGGTGGACATGCCCTTTAATGTGAGAAGATGTCCTACCCCATTTTTGAAGGGAAAGTTGATATGATACACTTTAAAGTTAAAAAAGGGAAGTTAATATGATACACTTTAAAGTGTATAATATCAACTTCCCCTTTAACTTAATTTGCCACAGTGTTAGCCCTTAAAACATCATTGCATAGATGCAGTACTCTGCTAATCCAGTCCATGCTTTACTTTAAGTGTAATATACAGATGGCAGGGCAGTCCTGACTAAGGGGCATATTTATAAAGGAACGATGTTAGCGCAAAAAAATTACCGCCGCACAACGCGGCCGCGAAAATAGCGCTATCGCCGTATTTATAACGGCGAGCGCTATTCCCGCGATAACCTATCGCGGCCGCGATGTGCTTGCGGTAATTTTAAGCCCCTTCGCGGCGATACTATATGTATGCCGCGAAGGGACTTAAATCCCTTCCCGACGCCGCTCCTAAGGGGCGGGGCATACGCCCACCCCGCCCACACCCCCGCGGCGGCAGCGGCGACCACCCGCCGCCGCCGCCACTTCCCAGCAGCCCCTCCCAACCCGTTCCCCGTTCGCGGCAATCTCGGAACGGGAGGCTAGAAGGGGCTGCCGGGAAGGGCCGCAGCAGGTGGTCGCGACCACCCGCCGACGCACCCCCTCCCCGGCAACCCCTCCAAGCCCCCCGCCCCGGCCGCTCCCGGGGAGGGGGACGGGAGGGAGCCGCTGGGGGGTGGAGGCTCCTCCAGCGGGGCCCTGAGAAGGGCTTTTGGGGCTTAGGGGGTCCCGCAGCTCGAACCGGGACCCCCTCCCCGGCCCTTACAAGGGCCCTTGCGGCACTGACAAGTGCCTTTGGCGGGGGTCCCGCAGCTGAACGGGACCCCCAGTGCGCTCTTAAAAGAGCCCTTGGCGACGTCTTCTTTCTTTCCAGTCCCGGCGACACCAGCTCCGCCGAGGCCGCCGACTCCACCTGCGGCCGCCAGGGGTACCCCGGCGGGCGCCGGCGACTCACGAGGCCGATGTTGCCGGCGTCTTGATCCGACGCGACGTTTCGGGCTGGCGACACCAACCCCACTCAGGTCGCCGATGCAAGGCAGACTCACTGCGGCCGCCAGTGAGCCCGCTGGCACCGCCGCCTCAGCGGAGCCGATGTTGCCAGCCGCTTCTTTCTTCTTTCTTCAGCCATCTAACTGCGATGGCATCTGAGTTCCGCGGCGGAAAGCTCCTCTTATATATGGTTTGCAGAAATCCATAATCCGTTTCTGATTGGTCAATTTTTAATACTTGCTTATTAACCAATCAGATTTCTGGAAAGTTCTGAAATCTGATTGGTTAATGTAAGCAAGTATTAAAAATTGACCAATCAGAAACGGATTATGGATTTCTGCAAACCTATATAAAGAGGAGCTTTCCGCCGCATCGGCGACCTGAGTGGGGTTGGTGTCGCCAGCCCGAAGACGTCGCGTCGGATCAAGACGCCGGCAACATCGGCCTCGTTGAGGTCGCCGGCGCCCGCCGGGGTACCCCTGGCGGCCGCAGGGGTACCTCTCGGGGGTCGGCGGCCTCGCGGAGCTGGTGTCGCCGGGACTGGAAGAAAGAAGACGTCGCCCAAGGCTCTTTTAAGAGCCGCACTGGGGGTCCCGGTTCAGCTGCGGGACCCCCGCCAAAGGCACTTGTCAGTGCCGCAAGGGCCCTTGTAAGGCGGGGAGGGGGGTCCCGGTTCGAGCTGCGGGCACCCCTAAGCCCCAAAAGGCCCTTCTCAGGGCCCCGCTGAGGGAGCCTCCACCCCCCCAGCGGCTCCCTCCCGTCCCTCCCCGGAGCGGCGGGCGGGGGGCTTGGAGGGGTTGCCGGGGAGGGGTGCGCGGCGGGTGGTCGCGACCACCTGCTGCGGCCCCTCCCGGCAGCCCCTTCTAGCCTCCGTTCCGAGATTGCCGCGAACGGGGAACGGGTTGGGAGGGGCTGCTGGAAGTGGCGGCGGCGGCGGGTGGTCGCCGCTGCCGCCGCGGGGGGTGTGGGCGGGTGGGCGTGTCTCCGGGGCGGGTGCGACCACCCGCCGCGGTTGCCTGCCCATCCCCGCCGCGGGAGGTTAGTATCGGCTGACTTCGCCTCCTTCAAGGTGACGAAGTAAAACAGCCGATACTAGCCGAGCGAAACCAGTACCGCCGCTTTATAAATAGAAGCGGCGGTAACGGGTAAGTATCGGCGCGAAAGGTTAACGCTTCGTTAACTTTTCGCGGCCGTTTTCGGGCCTTTATAAATCGCGGTAAACGCGATGATTCATGCGTTAATGGCCGCGAAAACGCCGCGAAAAGTTAACGAACCTTTAAATATGCCCCTAAGTTACCGAATGGGATTTCCCTCCAACAGTCTCAAAGGAGAGGGAGATTGAACGAGATTACAGGTGAGCAGGAATGGCCAGCAAGTAAAGTGGGAAAGGTAAGCTTTGCCAAGGCTTAGAAAAATAAGAGCAACTTACCGTAGTGTGTTATTTAAAGGTACAGCTTTTCAATGGACTTAACTTTCATTTACACTGTACATTCCCTTTAAATTGAGTTCAACTTGTTGGTCCTGCCCTCCGTAATAGTATCTATGTGGCCCCTTGTAAAATAAACTGACACACCTGGTCAAGTGTAACTACTAAAAATTTCTATGTAACAAATAATTTTTTAAAGATCCCCCTACACAAAGTCCTGAGCATTTCTACTATGTAACGGATAAGGAGAACATACGGAACTGTATATTCCCTTTAGTACAGGGAGCCGACCACGGGTGTAGGATACTTTCTGGCAGTTCCCAGCGATTCTGATGCCGACAGGGGAACTTTATTCGGTCTGGAAAGGCTTTCAACTGCAGTGCACCCTTTATCGAAAAAGGGGGCAATTCTGACAGATTCCTTTATCGTTAAAGTGTGTTGCCCAGCTTTAGTAATATACAGGGTTATTCAATAAAGTTTTATCATTCAAAATGGTGCTAATTTGCCCCAACCAATCAAATGTTAGCTTTCAAATGTTAAATAAGATCTGATTGGTTGGGGCAAAATTAGCACCATTTTAAAATGATAAGAACTTTTATTGAATCTCCCTGAAAGTATTTTTTGACTATAGTGTGTCAATTCTCTGTATAGGAAAGAGTATCTCAGAAGGTGATGTATAATTAACTGAGAAAACACATGATTAATTAATAATTAAAATAAACAGACCATACATTGTATATGGTGTATTCTATGCTTCTATATAAACACCTATAATTGGTGCTTGTGTATTTTATAATGATGTTATATAAGATAAGCGCATGACCTTTAGACAGATCCTTTACAATTTATCATCCCTGATAATTTATGTCCATAAACATGAAGTTTCAATGAGGTTTGGGAACAGATACGTAAGTCTTAGTTATGAAGTCAATATCTGCTGAGTTAATATTTACGATCTAAACCTGGGAAAAGAAAATGAAGTGTTTGCCCAGGTTAACTGCTGATTTATGGTTAATGTCCTAGGTAATTCCCGGGGGGGTAGTAATGGTTCAAACCTTCATTTCTGGAGTTTGCAACAAAGTACAGTACATGTTAATGAGTATAAATCACCTGCTTTTATGACTATTGCACCAATGGCAAGATCCTATGATGATATCATGAGATAGTCCCATGACCCTGCACATTACTTAGAATTAGTATAAAACACAGCACAGAATAAAAATCGGTGCAGGATTCAATACTAACAGGTCTCAAGCATGGCCCATTATACATCTAGATTTTTTTTCCCAAAGGGTATCTCCACTGGTCAAAGGGTATCTCCACTGGTAAAATACATTTTTCTATTCAGTTTTATTGAAGAACAGGAGGTAAAGGAGCTGTGTCTTACCTCCCGTCAATAAAACCTGCAGGAGCTGAGAGAGGAGGTAAGACACAGCTCCTTTACCTCCTGTTCATCAATAAAACTGAATACAAAAAATTTATTTTACCAGTGGAAAACCATTTAAATTTAAGGAATATCTGAAAGGGCATGTCTGCCCCATAAATCTATACACACCCCAAAACTGCAATACTTACCTTTATCATGTTCCTGAAGCCCAATCTTCAGTCTGGGGTTTTCATGCCTCTTGAAGAACAAGTTGTCCTGGTTATGACTGTCTGTGCAACCAGGAAGAAGACTGAGAATTACATAAGAGGACATCGATCAACAGACTGAAGATTGACCTCCAGGAACATCTGTCAGGTGAGTAACTATTGTGGTCTTGGGGTTTGGAGCATTTCAATTCTCTGGGTACAACATATTATCGATACATGCCAAGAATTCTTGCCAGTTGGGTTCAACAATCCTAATAGCTACTCTATTGTGCTTGGAGAAAACTAAATTGTTGCATGCTTGTCAAGTTCTCACTCATCCAGGGCATGTTATATATGTTGAGTTGATCATTTGATCTAACTGAATACAACAGACCTAAATGGTAGATTAGTTTATTCTTATATGTTGGTGTTATTTTTCATCATGTATTAGAGGTGTTATCTCATTCCACTAACCTTAACAGGGACACTAAACTGATGAAATCATTTGCATCTGTATCTATTTATTCACAGGAGCTGATTCCCCCTTCTAACCAACTTATGCGCTCAGTACTCCCCCCAATGGGGTTAACTCTTGTCGGGCATGGGTAGGTTTTCAGGAGATCACTGGGTGCTAAAAAGCAGTTATGCTGGAGTGACTGGAAAGGCAGGGGTTTAAACTTCCAAACTTGGTTTTACATAGCAGAGGCAGAGCCAGCAAGTAACAATCTCCCATAGAATAAGTACAAACTGTATCTGCACCTGCAATCTGCACCTGAACTATGCATGAGACCAGAGAAAGTGTCTGCATGGGATCAAGATGAAGAAGGGATTTCATTGGCTTTGTAAATCCTTCGGCCATAATTATCTATGGGATGTGGATGATTCTAGTGATTGATAAAAACAATATACCACTTGATGTGGTTCAAGCTAGTGAACACAGCAGGGTATGTGATGGCCATTTAAAACACAATCATTGCTCCATTAGAGAGTGCAGACAGGGGAATGCTTGGAGGTGTAGTTTTCAAAAATAGCAAAATATCTACACCCATCCATTAAGGTATGGTATTTCAATGCAGTCACTGCTACAATACCCCATATCCTCTGTATGGTACCTGCTCATTGTAAATTTAAGTCTCCCATAATGCCAAGTTTTACTCAGTGGGTTAGAGATTGAAATGTATATTTTGCCGGCCATAGTCAGCTATCCACCCCTCACGGATCGGCCGGGAGTTCACTGATTTGGGGTGGTCCCAGCCTCCTGCAAGACCACACCAGGACTCCCGGACTGAGGGGAGACATGAGTATCATTCCCTGGGCCCGCACACCACTTTCCCAAGGCCATGCCCGGAACACCCCAGGAACACCCACAATCCCTCCCTAAACCCGGGCCTCCACCACCCCTAGATCTTGGCCCGTTCCCTGGTGACATCATGGCCCTAACTGTCATAGTTATAAAACAGGACAGGTACCAAGTGGATCTCAGATGTCTGAAAATATAACTTTACCAACCGTTCTTCAATTTTAATTAAACTGAAAAACACCAAACTCCATTCTCAAGTGGAGGATAGTCTTTAAAAAAATCCTTACCTTACAATCCTGCTTCCTTATGGTTCTCTGCCATCCATGTCCAGTGAAGAGTAGTGGCTGTCTTTCTGTCAAAAGCGTTTGCTGCTTCTGTTTTGCCTCCTGGAGGGATGGTGACATGCACACTGGGAGCCCTTTCCACCTCCCTCCCGACCCTCTCTTCAAATAACTGCCCTGGCGTAAAACCACATGCATATTGAGGCGTACCCAACCACCCCCAACACGCTCAGCTAGAAGTTTAAAAATTCTTTCCATACTGGACTTACAGCTCCCGGCTGCCAGCGGGGAGCGTAAAATCACTCGATTTGTGGGCAGACTATTGCCAGACTGACATAAATATATTCAAAGAACCATTTCATGTGTGGCTTCTTCTCTCATAGAAACTTCTCTCAAGTCTTAAAGTGCATGGTGTTGCAATAAAACAATAAAGAAAGGTCGAGGAGTCCCATTTTTCTGTATTGTTGGATTACCTTATCCCTAGGGTAGAGGGTTTGAGGATTGCACCTACCAATTGTCTGGCAATAGCCAACAATCAGTGTTTCAAGATAAACCCTGGACGATGTTGTGACTATATTAGTACACGTCTTGAGGACCAAGACAAAATAAAAGTTAATCAGGTAGGAGGAAAGGAAATAGCATCAATGACGTAACCTGGCTTTTTATTTAGGGCATCACTGGGTAGAATACAGGCCCCTTCATAAAACAGCCATGGCGGGTTACATTTCCAACCTTACTGGCCAAATCGATTGCAGTTCTCTGCTCACACCAAGGCCATTGACCATTTAGCTTCAGGGGGGGAAGGGTGATGCTGAACCAAAAAACATCAAACACTATTAAAGCAAAAGTATTAAATTAAAACAAAAATTTCAAAGAAAAAATGTCCAATTTTATAAAAATCCCCCCCCCCAAAAAATGGGTATGAACTACAGAGTTATTATCTATTATATTACTGCCTCGACCTTTTCCCTTCAACATTAAGAGAGTAATCTATGATGGGATGAAACATTGCCCTCCAACAATGCTGTATAACACCCAGATTTACTGGCTCTATGTAGGGTGACATTGAAGACCTCCAGTGAGAACTGAGCTCTTCTGTCACGTCTCATAGATAAACAAATAACTTATGATTTTTAGATTGGTATAAAGCTGTGTAAAGTTCATGAATTTCTTCATCCTGACCGACCGTTTGGCACTTCTGACCGTCAGGCCAGAATGTCGATCAAGTTCAAAAGTACCCGCGGGCGAAGGTTACCTGCATCCACGATGATAGGCCGGGTGGTTACCATGCAATAATTTTGGCCTGATTTACACTGAACTGTTCAATCGATGGGCCTGAAATATTGCTGGTGTGTACTAGATTTAGTGTACAAACAGAGAAGCCAATGTATTATTCTCATTGTACTATGTTCATATCAAAGTCCTCTGATGCTTAGTACAAATTGAAACCTTTTCATTATTATAGTAATTAGGCCTTACTTCTATCATTGGCATCCTAGATAGGCAACAGCATACTTCCAGTAGTGTCTTCTCTCCCGTAGGACCTGCTCAATGAGAAACAATTTGGAAGTTGATTAGAAATCGATGACATAATAAGTGAAGATGGACACAATAATCATGACATCACATTCATTACAGTTAATGAAGTACATGGTTTCACTTTCGGGCTGGAACACAAGTCCATCTTGTAATACAAAGGCGTTGTGTTTACCTTGCAACCTTCTTTGCAAAACACCTGTACAGTCCCTGTGGCTGGTCGGACACTGATTGTAGCATCCAACACATTTGACCATTCAGTCCAGGAGGGCAACTGCGGCCTGACCAAGACAAAATATAGACAGGATCTTCAGGATAGGTGTTTTTTTTTTGAAAGCATGAAAAATATATATTACAGACGTGACAGTGTCCCAGAAAGATGGACTATTTCCTACTGGTGGTCTGACTATACCCATTCTAGGTGAATGCATGTACTAAAGGCTGAGCCAATGTCCTATCTTATTCCTACAGAAGGATGGACAAAAAAACCTGCAAAACAGAATTGGATTGGTACATTAAGATTTAAAGTAATGTAATTAATCAGAGAGGATAATACCCAATGTTAGAAACCAAAGTGGCAGGCAGGTGGGGTCGAGGGTTGGAATTGTGGCCCGATTATCGCACCTAGTGCGGTAACTTTTAGGGGTCGAAGTGCATGTTCTGTGACAGGAAACTTTACTATCAGAGACTTCACGCAGATACTGGATTGGGCCGATGCGTACTTTACAATCACAGTTAATAGCAGGGGAAATGGCAGATCTCATGGGTTCGGTTCACGTTTAAAAAAGAATGAACCAGGAACATTTTCGGTTTTAGAAAGTTCCATTAGTGGGGCTTAATGTCTGAAATGCAAATCAAAAGAAATGGTTTATTATGGTAACAGAAATCCAATTCACTCTACACAACACCCCCCCTCCACCCACACATCACCCCCACACACCACACCACACAAAACCACACACACACATACACACACCAGAGATTGAATATCTGTGTCAATGTTAATATTAAATGAATAGATAGATAGATAGATAGACAGACAGACGGATAGATGATAGATAGATAGGAAGGCAGACAGACCCCGATGATAGATAGACAGACAGGACAGATTAGATGAAAAAATAGATAGATAGATAGATAGATAACAGACAGAGCAGGACAGATAGATGATAGATAGATAGACAGACAGGACAGATAGACAGACAGATATAAGATGATAGGATAGATAGACCTATAGATAATTGATAGACGACACATAAAAGATAGATAGATAGATAGTAGATAGATAGATAAGATAGATAGATAATAAATGATAGATAGATAGACAGACAGACAGGACAGATAGATGATAGATAGAGATAGATAGATAGATAGAGAGGATGATAGAAGATACAAGACGATAGATAGATAGGAAGATAGATAGGATAGAAGAGAGATAGATAGATAGATATATAGATAGATAGAGATGAGATAGATAGGTAGATAGATAGATAGATAGATAGACAGAAGGACGGATGGATAGATAGGATAGATATACAGATAGACAGATAGATAGATAATAGACAGATAGATAGAAGTAGATAGATAGAGAGATAGATGGTGCGTAGGGCTGTGAGTGATTATTTAGGCAACGACTCTAGGTTGACTTCATATATTTATATTTAGTGATTAAGGTTCAGGGAGCCATTATAATACAAAAGTGCTTAACGTCTTATTTTTGGTGTGTGTGGCGTTACTAGACAGTATTAGGTAGCTGATTACTGCTAAGCTGTGGAGTACATTGAATAGGGTCAGCTTCTTTCCATGGATTACTGGATATTCATGTAACCAATGGCTGGCCAGAGAAATGTTACTACAAAATGTGGAGCTTTGAATAGCAAAATAGGGGGAGATTGTATTATGAAAGTGTGTGAAAGCAGAGCTTATCGTTCATACCAACATCTCACTAGTACCCCGTTTCACAGCCAGCAGTACGTCTTAACATTCAATAGGCAGTTCATTGAAATGGGGAAGTTCAAGTTAATTGAACGGCATGGCAGAGAAACGGAATAGCGTGAAAGAGCATTATTCAACGCAACCCTCGCTTGATCATGATTTCCCTACGTTTTGGATTTAGGTTTTTAACTAGGTAAGCAGAGGCGACCGTTTGACCGTTAAACACGACTTTTATAAAAGTCACTTGGCTACGTAGTGAGGGTTTTAGGAGGAATTTTCCCTGCAACTCCCATTGAAAATCCAGAGCCTTAGTAGTATAGCGAGTTGGGTGGATTATTAATAGGCACTTACCGCCCAATGGGCGTTCTCCATTGTTAACGGTTCAGGTAAAACAAAGAAAACATACAGTTACCTAAAAAATTCTACAAAGAAAAGTTTAAGGCTAGCAAAACCCCCTACCCACAGAGAAAAGTGTTAATAAAAATTGCATTCAAGTAAAGCAGAACATCATTTCATAAGCAGAACATGTTGAACCTTAGTGGCCGCAGTTTTTAAAGGGGAACTGGGTCCAAAAATGACTTTAGTAAATTGATAGCATTGCTCCTATTGCGCCTGATATTTTTTGCAAGGTAGTTCCACTGTTATTGCATAGTTTTGAAGTATTACAGTTTTTGTGTTTGTGATATGGCAGCAGACAGAATATCAGTCCCCTGCACTCCGGCTTCCTGCTCTGAAACTGTCAGTCAATCTGTCCTGTGTCTTATCCTCCCCTTGCAGCCCCCCTGGTCCTCCAGCTCATGGGAACCCATGTCCTCACTCTCAGGTGCGCCGTGGACCCGCCAATCCAAGAGTGCCGTAGGGTAGTTAGACCCCAAACATACAGGAACCTGTGAAACCAGCCTTTCTTGCAGAGTGAGACAGAGTGATTAACTCTGCCTGAAAAGGCATGTTTTTTCACACAGTGACAGAGAAAGGTTTGTAGATTACCTGACTTCTCTGTCAGGGACTTCACACAAGAAGAGAGCGGGGAGGAGGGACTTCCTGTCTTCCCTCACACACTGAGGGAGTTCTGAGGCTGTGCTCGGCCTTGCGGGCACTGTGCAGGAGACGCATTAGAAGTTCACATGTCAGCCTCCCACCATTAACTTTCGGTCAGTCATTTTTTTATATCTTGGGCTGTGGAGCACGTAGAGAGTGGTCATGGCTCGTTTTAAAGGTATGGAAAAAGGCCTTTCATGTAAGCTTAATGTTGGAGAACACAGTTCCCCTTTAATGCAGCAAGGTTAGAAAAACTGTAGCACACTAAAGGCTCGTCCACAGTGCGATTGGAAGGTGCCGACCGCGAAGAACCAATGTTATGAACGGCCGTTTGGGCGAAATCGCCAGTGTATGGGCACTTTATCGGCCGGACAGCAGTTCGTTTGGGGAACGTTGCCCGATTCGCTGGGCAGATCTCCCAAGGGAGCGGGCCGTGTTTGGTGCGATAAAATTGACCATACACGGCCAAATTATCGTCTGAGATGGCAGTTTACCACACGTACCTCGCGGATCGGCACCCGCGAGTGCATGTGTGTATGAACATAACTTATTATTACCCCATCTAATATACCCCTTACTAATGTACATGACCCCAGAGAAGATCCTATCTATACACAGGGGAAATAAACTCACTGTGGACACCAATAACCATGGATAGGTGAACAAGGGGGTTAATGTTGGATTTTATTCCCTTGGTTAGGTAGGATCTTTCTTACGTCTGATGAAGGTATGTTGTCAGGCACTGACTGATGAAACATCAAGTGTTCTCATAAAACACAGTATGTATAAGACTGGTGTGCCGTCTCTGGACTTTCTTATTCTGGACTCTTCTGGTGGTTGATCATTTTTTACATTTCTGTTTCATACTTACCAAGCACCCACCATATTGTGGTCACATTAACTAATGTACTATTGGATAAACAATAGAGTGTAATACTTCCTTAAGTTTGGCTCTAAGTTTGTCTTCCAGATCCCACACTTGGCCAATAGGGAGATGCATTCATTGCTGAGCGTGTGACATAGGTCAGGCACTGACACTAGTGGGAGGGGGATGGATCGGACCCTTTAAGGTGAACTTTAGGTAAGTATTACACTGGTAAACCAGTATCCAAGAAGGAAGGGGACAAGGAAAGTAGCAGGGACAGGTGACACACAGACAGCTCCTTATCTTATTGTGGGACAGGCTTGCAGGAGAACCAAAGGGAGCAGAGATGTAAGGTAACTTTTTTTTTACAACAATTACACAGTGGGCCAGTAGCATTACTGTTGACTAAGCCTTGCTCCATGTGTTTTTATAGGCACGTCTCTGATGCTTTCATAATCTGGAAAACTCGGGTGGGGACTCTGTAAGTGATGTAGGTGATAGGGCGTCATTTGTTTTTACACTGATTGTAACCTTGATGCTGCTGATCAGTATTGATGAACTGTTTTCTATGGACGTCTCTGATTATTCATTATCTGGAAACCTAACCCCTGGGTACTTTAAATAGGGGTGATGTTTTCCTGGAAAAAGTGTCATAAAATCGATATATTATGTTATATGGGGCCTGGTCTCCAGTAGGCGCATTTCCATATCGGATTGGACCTTGTTTTGTGTTTGGTGGGCTGTTTAAAGAACAGTAGTAGCTGTAAGAAATTTACTATAGGAGGGTCACACAATTCGAGATTATTATATGGATGGATCTAGCGTTTATACTGATAAACATTCCCCCCTAGTCTTGATAATTGAATATGGAGCCTTATTGGAAGTCTTGATCTTGGGGCCACCCCACAATATGGTTTATCATACAGAGAGTTATTGAGACAAACCAAGCTGTGGGTGTGTATGGTGTCATGTCTGGTGCAAACAGGGAGCCTCTCACCATAAATCGACCACCAAAAAAAGTCCACATAAAAAGAAACTACTGGTTAGGGCCTATTATTTCAATCATTGCAGAATCCCACCAGGATATCACCCAGAAAATTGTACCTCTTCAAATCAGTATCAGTATGGTGGAAATGCGAAAAAAGCCGATGTGTGGGGACTGTAACAAAAAGGTGTCCCTTTTATAACCAAAAAATGCAGGTTGGGTGGACCTTGTGGCTTCCCCTGTTAATCCCTAGGAGGTAAAGACTTTCGTTACATATTCCCACCCAGGAATATGGGAGCAATAAGAAGAAAAATATAAAAACATTGTGAAAGTCATTCTGAGATGATCCAAGAGGAAGTCATTAAAAGAGGAAAATAGAGGATTAACCCTGGATGTAAGGTATGCTATGTTAATTGTAAAGGCCCAAGACGATGTTGGCGTAGATAAATCAACAATTAATTACTAATAATGGAGTATCTGGAGGAAACAAGATGGAAGCAATTCTGAGAGGACACAAGATGGAAGTCATTCTAAGTGGAAATTAGATGGAGTAATTCTAAGAGGAAACAAGATGGGAAGCCATTCTGAGAGGAAAAAACAAGATGGAAAGTCATTCTGAGAGGAAAACAAGATAGAAGTCATCCGGGAGGGAACAAGATGAACGTTGTTCTGAGAGGAAACAAATGTTTTCTATTAGAAGTCATTATGAGAGAAACAAGATGGAAGTCATTTGAGAGGAAAACTAGATAAACTTTGTCTGAGAGGAAATAAGGGAAAGTCATTTATGAGAGGAAACAAGATGGAAGTCATCTGAGAGAAAAACTAGATATAAACTTTGTTCTGAGAGGAAATAAGGTGAAAGTCATTCTGAGAGAAACAGGATGAAGTCATTCTAAAGGAAACAAGATAGAAGTCATTCTGAGAGGAAAACTAGTGGGGTTCATTCTGAGAGGAAACTAGTCGAAGTCATTCTGAGAGGAAGGAAACATTTATGGAAGTCTTTATGAGAGGAAACAAGGTGGAAGCCATCCTGGAAGAAAACACGATGAAACGTTGTTCTGAGAGGAAAGCAACACGAATAGGTAGTTTCTATGATATTGTTCTATTGAAATATTGTTTAATCCTTATGTTGTATCCTCTCTGATTCCTTCTAGTCTTTCTTTTATGCTCGATGTTGACATTTGTTATCTGTGGTAAGGAACATTCTCGCCCTTGGGGGGGGGGGCGTCTAAGGGGAGAGCAGATGAGATACACGCGACTTTCGTTTTCCAGTAAAGCGAATCCCTCATTACAGTAACTCTGTGGGTACACGTTGTAGACGTGTAGGAAATAAACATTCATTGAAGTACAGGTTACTGGAAAGTGGTGGGAACAAGTCAAATGCATGTTGGGAGGACTAGGTGACCTTAGATTTGTTTTATAGGGGATAAGTTGTTTGAGCTGATGACTCGAAAATAATCCTGGGTTACAGTCCCAGTCACTTAGGGGGCAAATGGGGTTGATAAGTTTTACTTTATCACAGTGGTCAATTACACTTCTTACATCCAGGTACATCTGCTTCAAATCGGTCAAAGCCCAAGGTTACCCAACTATAGAGCACATCAACTAAGTATCCATGTAACTAAACAGTTGACCAAACTGGACCTTGGAGTTCCCAAAAATGTGATGCCTGTTTCCAATGATGACTTTTCATGCATGATTCAGGTTTATTGATAAAGGAGAAATAAACTTAAGGCCCATATTATTTATAATAAGTGTGCAGGATCTTCCCAAAAACCAATCCTGTTCCCTAAGTCCTTGAAGAAAGTACATCACGGAATCTCTGCAGACCAGATGTGCACATCACGGTCTATGCAGTGGGCTGCTACTCGGAACAGGACAAGGAAAAGTAGGTGTTACTAGTGTGTGATTGTCTTGCTTCCTGGACTTGGTGGCAAAAAAGGGTAACTATTGCATTCTTGGGGTGGGGTAATTCCTATAACTCAACAGTTATTTTGGCGTGGTTGATATGTCTTAACATACCTCATTGTGCACCTACTGGCAACTTTTTTCTCACTCATAGCATTCACTGTAAACAGGCCTTGATGTCCTACGCTTTCTATGCGGCACACTATGATCTATCTCAGCCAGAACGGCAGCTAGAGGAGGTGATTACACAGTGAGAGGGTTGGTTTTGTGTAATGTGCTGTTACATTTGCTTGAAGTGTTTAGAGTAGCAATGTGAAAATGGTTTTCACCTTTGAGTCTGAGCTCACATGATGTATTTTGGATTCCTAACTGGCTGACGGTGCTTGACAGACACCATGGGCTAAGCTTTGTAAGGCAGTGATTTTTGGCGGGGGAATCTGTCAATTTTTTACAATGGGTGTTTTTTTGTTAAGGCTAATGCCATGGTTCCCTGATGTTTCTCTGCTTTTTGATTCGTATTAAACTTAAATTAACCCAGAATATTTATTTTAATATGTTTATGAAAGTTGTCCCCCCCCATTAATGTCATTAAAGGGAATGTACAGTGGTAAATGAAAGTCAGTCATTGCAAGCTGTAACTTTAAATCACACACTATGTTACTCTATTTTTCTAAGCCATTGACAACTACCTTTCCCACTTTACTTGCTGGCTCTTCCTGCTCACTGTAATCTGTTCAAATCCAATACTCCTGTGAGACTGCGGAGGTGAATCCATTCGGTCTGATAGGTGACTGCCCTGCCATCTGTAATATACACTATTAAATTAAAGTGATTGGATTAGCAGAGCTCGCCTCTATGTGTATAATGTAATGATGTTAATAGCTAACACTGTAGCAAATGAATATTGGTGGCATTGAGCTGCAGTCATCTATCAATGTGTGACTATATATGTGTAATCTTTTGAATGTTCCTGTGAGCTTCTTGCGCACTTCAAATTAAGTGTTTTTCTTTTGCTTCTTGCCCATTTTATGTGAGTGTGGCATCTGAATGTGTTTTTCTGGGGGACATGTGTGTGATAATTCATTTGATCGATTGCAGTACTTTTAAAATGTAGGGGTATTGTTGTCCAATACAGTCACTATAAGGGATATTGAAAAATGTCAAATGTTTGGGTGTTTACCCTAAAATAAATTAAAGGGCTTCACAAAATACTTGTTTTAGTGTAGGTCCTCCCCACCCTACCCCACTAACTAAAAAACTCCTTGACTTCTCCCTCGCTCTGGCCTACTGGGAATGAGTATTAGGTGAAGCAGCCCTGAGAGTCGAGGGGCATGGAGGTTGTAAATCTGTTTCTCTGCCTTTAAAATGGTGGTTAGGGTGGTGGAGTGGGTCCTTCTACACTACAGAAAAAAGTGATTTTTCACACTCACTGCAAAGACGAGAGATCCAGAAGGTGGAAGGACTCCCCTACACACTTCAGAATGCTCCGAGGAGGACAAGGAAGGGGCAGATACATTTTTACACACAGGAAGCTCCTACTCTTCAGTTTCCTGGATTTGAACAGCACTGCAGGAGAACCATTAGAGCAGAATTAAGTAAGGATTTTTTTAAAACTCCAAGTGGGGCCAGAGTGGGTAGTTTTGGGGGTGGACATGCCCTTAATGTGAGAAGATTCACTTTTAAAGTGTTCATATCTTCCCTTTACTTAAGTGAATATACAGATGGCAGGCCAGAGTTCTGACTAACTTGACGAATGGGATTCCCCTCCAACAAGTCTCCACAGGAGTAGGCGATAAACAAGCTGACAGGTGCGCAGGAATGTGAAATAAGTGGGAAGGTAAGCCTTGCCAATGGCTTAGAAAAACTAAGAGCAACTTACCGTGAGTGTGTTATTTAAAGGTACAGCTTTTGCAATGGACATGAACATTCATGACACTGTACATTCCCTTTAAAATTGAGTTCAACTTGTTGGTACTGCCTCTCGTAATAGTATCTAAATGTGGCCCCTTGTAAATTAAAAACTGACCACACCTGGTCAAGTGTAACTACTAACCCTTAAAAATTTCTATGTTAACAAATATTTTTTAAAGATGCCCCTAACAAAGTCCTGAGCATTTCTACTATGTAACGGATAAGGAGAACATACGGAACTGTATATTCCCTTTAGTACAGGGAGCCGACCACGGGTGTAGGATCTTTCTGGCAGTTCCCATCGATTCTGATGCTGACAGGGGAACTTTAATTCGGGTCTTGGAAGGCTTTCAACTGCAGTGCACCCTTTATCGAAAAGGGGGCAATTCGGACAGATTTCCTTATCGTTAAAGTGTGTGCCCAGCTTAGTAATTATACGGGGTTAGTTCAATAAAGTTCTTATCATTTCAAAAATGGTGGCTAATTTTGCCCCAACCAATCAAATGTTAGCTTTCAAATGTAAATAAGATCTGATTGGTTGGGGCAAAATTAGCCCATTTTAAAAGATAGAGAACTTTTATTGAATCTCCCTGAAAGATTTTTTGGATAGTGTGGTCAATCCTCTGTATAGGAAAGGGATCTCAGAAGGTGATGTATTAATTAACTGAGAATAAACACATGATTAATTAATAATATAAACCGACCATTACATTGTATATGGTTATCTCTATGCTTCTATATATAAACACCTAATAATGGTGCTTGTGTAGTTTTATCATGTGGTTATATAAGATAACGCGCATGGACCTTTAGGACCAGATCCGTTTACATATACATTCATCCCTGATAATTTATTGTCCATAAACACTGAAGTTTCAATGAGTTTGGAACAATCTGAGTAAGTCTTAGTTGAAGTCAACGAGTCATATCTTGTAGTTTAATATTTCTCTAAACTGGACAATGAAATGTAGTTCGTGAAGACGTTTCGCTAGTCATTTCCGACGGGCTTTATTCATTCAGAATGACTTGTACAAAGAAACTGTGGGAAATTATGTTACCCTGGAAAATTCCCAATTAGGCATATCAACAGCCAGGGTAAGGGTGTGAGGATAGTGGTAAGAGGTGTTTTAGGAAACCCCAGAGTAAGGTGTTCAAACAGCATTGTACTATGGCCGACAGTTGTGTCGCGAACACCCCACTCTATTTAGGCGTGGTTTCTTTATTTTCACATAAATGGACTCTTTAACACCTCTCTTGAACAGTCACGTTCCTTCGCAATATGTTAACATTACCTCTTCAAAAAGGTATGTCCTTTTGACTCTTTTAGATTATGAAGGTACACGGCTGAGTCCGGACCCGAGGAATGGTCTTCTGTTGCTGGGCCATTACGTTGGATAGTTGCTGTTTGGTCGCCCCACATACAAATCAGAGCATCGTACTTGCACTGACACTCTATGATGTGTCGCTTTTCTTGATGTTTTGGTATTGGTTCTTTCGGATGTACCAATTGTGCCTCAGGTGTGTTCGGTTAAAGAAGACAGGGATACGATGTTTTGAAAATTCTTCTAATTTCTCGGAAAACCCTGCTACATATGGGAGACCATGTTCTTCCTCCTGCTGCTTTTTCCCCTTCACTGTTGGTATTGTGTTTTTCTTCCTTCTACTTCTTTTGACCAAGGCCCCGTCTGGAATCCACGAGTTTAAGGCTCCTCTGAGATGTTTACTCATTTCAAGTCCAGGTGATCTATTGAGAATACAACAGAATACCCATGACCTTGATGAATGAGAACTTCACAAGTGCTGAGTCAATATTTACGATCTAAACTGGGAAAAGGAAAATGAAGTGTTTGCCCAGGTTAACTGCTGATTTATGGTTAATGTCCTAGGTAATTCCAGGGTGGTAGTAATGGTTTCAAATTCTGGAGTTTGCAGCAAAGTACGGTACATGTTTAATGAGTAGATATAATGTTAACAATCACCTGCTTTATGACTATTCCACCATGGCAAGATCTATGTGATATTAATGAGATAGTCACATGACCCTGCACCATTACTTCAGCATAGTATAAAACACAGAACAATAAAACTCGGTGCAGGATTCAATACTAACAGGTCTCAAGCATGGCCCATTATACAATCTAGATTTTTTTTCCAACGGATCTCCACTGGTAAAAATACATTTTTGACCATTCAGTTTTATTGAAGAACGGGAGGGTAAAGGAGCTGTGTCTTACTTCCCGTCAATAAACCTGCAGGAGCTGAGAGGATGGAGGTAAGACACAGCTCCTTTACTCTCTGTTCTTCAAATAAAACTGAATACAAAAAATGGATTTGAACAGTGGAAAACCATTTAAATTTAGGAAATCTGAAAGGGCATGTTTGCCCCATAAATCTATAACACCCCAAAAACTGCAATAACGTACCTTTAGTCATGTTCCTGAAGCCAATCTCAGTATGGGTTTTCCGCCGCTCTTAAAGAAAAGTTGCCCTGGTTATATGACTCTGTCTATCGCACCAGGAAGAAGACTGAGAATACATAAGGAGGACATCGATTCAAAAACAGGCAGGAAGATTTGACCTCCAGGAACATCTGTCGAGTGAGTATAACTGTTGTGGTCTTGGGGTTTGGAGATTCACTCAATTACTTTTCTCTGGGTAACAAAATATTTTACATACATGCCAAGAATTATTGCCTCCCGTTGGGTGTAAAACAATACTAATTAGCTAACTATTGTGATTTAAGAAAAACAACATGGTACAGGATTGTCAGGGTCTAACTCATCCGGGATCTGCGAGTAGGAGCGGCGGTAGGTAAGTTTATCTGTAATACCCGGGCAATCTGGAGTTGGACAATACAGATACAGATGCAAGGTACATGTTATCAGTTAAGTCGTTAATCTGGCCCTATCCACATTTTGTTTCTATATAAATCAATTTGTGGTACCGGACTTCTGGTACAGCTCGTTCTGTACAATAAAAGTGCAGTTAAGGAGCCATACACATGAAAGACATATTTAGAATGTCCTGAAACTCGTACAAATAATGATTACAATTCTGTGGTTCAATAAAGACTGAAATTGTACAAATCACAAGTGGGAACCTCTGATCAAAACAAATGAGATTTTCTTCTTAGTGGATGTGTGGGATGGACCCAACTCCGAACCCGCTTCCGAAACATATTACAATGATCCGCCAAATCTCAGACTTGTTGCGACTTTTTCAGAAATCTTTCGGAATCAATTTAAAAAATTTTTGACAGTTCTAGAAAAAATTTTGAAAAACTTAAATTTGTAAATGCAAAATTTCTGGAAATTTTAAAATAAATAAAAAAAAAAAAAAAAACTACTATGCAGAATTGCAAAACAGGAGGTGCGTGTGAAGTCACTGGGACTGGATGGTGTTTGTTTAAAAAATTGTTTATAGATTTTGGGCATGATACGTGTTCCAGAACGTTTCCCAGGTCTCTGATACCATTGATGGTACCGTTGCTATGCTATTTAGGGGGGAAACTTAGCATTTATTAACTCCCAATTGACTCAAGGATCAACTTAGTGTCCTGTGCCTAGGGTGATTCAGCTTTTAAATTAAGGTTGATTTCAATTCTATTATTCTATGTGGCAGGATGCCTATATACTCCATTTAACCGGAAACATCCATGTATCACCATGTTCTTTCTAATTCGTGATTTGCTGGATCTTGCAGGTGGAGAAGGTGAGAGACAACTAATCATGTTTCCGAATATTTGTGAACCTATTATGTTTCGATAATGTGGGTTGTAGAGAGGAGATGTTAATTTTTAGGGGGGGCAGGGCATGCATAGTCAGGCATGAGAAACTGTCAATCACCCTCTATCTTAGCAATCAGCCCATACCCGTGGAAGACCGCACAGCTTATCTCTGTCCTTTTCCATCACACAAAAATCAGGGGGCAAATGGTATTGGCTGTAGCTCACGAAAACGCTAAATGAACATCACAGATGGACATTTACGCCGTCATCGCAATTAATGATAACATTTATAACAATGCCCATAATTCCCAACTCTAGCTGAGTCTCGGGTTCGGGGAGCGGCTGTGAGCACACAGGGGGGGAATTAGAAGAGAGTGAATCAGGACAATGAGGAGATTCTGTGAAAGGGATACATTCTTGGCAGCTCTTAAAATTAGGAATGGGAAAAGACAATTGGATGGTCCTTGAATATATTTAGATTTGATTGTGTTTAAATCGATATTACGTTGTGCACCTTGGCTTTAGATCTGATTAGTTTACATAAGGCGAGTGCACACGTCCTCTATCAAAGGGGAAAATTGTATCTGAGATTTTCCTATAATTTGAAATGAAGATACCAAGGCATATTAATGATAAAAACAGAATTCAGATTACCATGCACATTACGGTCATTTCTATAAGCGCCAGCAAATGGTTCCAAGGATCACAAAAATAGCAGGTTGTTAATAGGGAACGAAAAGGTAATACAGGAATTAGCTCAAATAATCAGATTTATTTGTGTTTTATCCGACCACAGCTTATTTTTTTTTTTATATTTTTTTATATAGTGGATAATGCACCACTAAACTGTAAATGATAAGGATGAATTAGAAGTCATAGGAGTTCCGTGACATATAAAAGCCACGATGGCCGCAGACGAGTACCTTTTACAGGGCACGGAACTCCAAGGTGACCTCTAATATCCCTTTAATTACAGATTCCGGGGTGCATTATTTTATGTTTACTAAACCTACCTCTTTGTGGCCCTTCTGTTCCTTCTCATCCTGGAACTGTAGATTATAAGGCTTATAATCCGTACAGTTACCCTCCCATAGAATCCATACATTACCTTTACGCTAACAATGTCTAGAATTCACAAGCTCCACCATTCTGTCTTATTAGCCCTCCCCAAACAGCTGCCTACAGTGCCAAACCGTAATGGCCAAAGCGCCAAGAGGAATCCGTGGTTTTTGCAAAGAGACTTTCCAGTGCTATGTTCTATCTGGAAATTACAACACAAGTAAGTCAAATGCGAAGGAAGAATGAGTTCATTAGAATAAATTATAATAATCCTAACAGATGAATAACAGAAATGTGTTATATTTACGAAAGCTTCAGTAGGAAAGCATTCGGATAATTTAATTCTTTGCCAATAATAAGTTAAGCATAATGGGCGGCCATCTTTACACGTGCACATTAGAACATGACTGATCATTATATTGGACCTTTCTCTAGATCTCTTCTTTGGAATACAAAGTGCTTGATTTTTGCATAAATATATAACAAACGCTGAATCATTCTCTTTCAGGCAGAGCTAAATCAATGCAGTAGCAAATAGAAGGGGAAAAACCCTGGTGGGAGGCAGGAAACCGGACTTAAAATTGTTAAGTAAAAAACAAAAAGACTTGATTAGATACATTAAAAGCACAGAACCATTTGAAACAAAAAAATCCCATGGAACAACACAAAGATATCCCACCCTACGAGTTTGTGGAACCACTCCACTTCCCAGGGGCTCTAAGAGGGCTGTAGAGAAAAAAAGAAGGGGGCGGAAGGGGAGATCGGAGGGAGAGATGTGTAAGCAGAGCTGTTGTCCATGGTGAGGCTGTGCAGAACTTTAAAATGTCGCAGATACTACACGAGGCAGTGAGTAAGGGAGGGTGGGGGGGGATTGAGAAGTCATAAACATTAATTAATTTAATTACAAAGCAAGCCCAGAAAATATGTGAGTACACCATTTTCTCTCAATTGTAGTTTCAGAAAATATAAAGTTGTAATTTGAAATAATGTCGCAGATATCTAAAAGAATGGTAAGGGGTGGTGATATATTAGATTTTTTTGCATGGACATTTTCCATGTCAAGGTAACAGATTCATCTCCTTATCTATATAAACAATTAGAGAAGCTTATTTTTTATAGGTAATAGTAGTAGAGAATTGTACGGTTAGCCATTGATGAAAAGATAGAGATATCGTTTATAATACCTTTATTGGCTAAACTAGGAATGATGATGAAATGCAAGCTTTTCAAAGCATTTAGGATTCTTCCTCAGGGCATGGATCAATACTGAATCTTGGTAAGCACCCATTTTATACATCACGATGAACAAACGAATCTTGTAAAACACTCTATTTATACATACATGATACCATAACGGAATCTTATGAAAGCACCCTATTATATGCGTACAGCATACGCATACTGAATCCTTTGTAAACGCACACCATTTTATACTTACCGATACAATACTGATCTGTTAAAGCACACTATTTGATAAGTAAATGATACAATACCTGACTCTTGTAAAAAAAGCACACTATTTTCTAATAAAGTCCATATGAATCTTGTAACGCACATAATTATACGCATCATTATCGTAACACTCCAGTTTACGTACAACATAACTGAATCTTGTAAAGCACATCATTTTTAGTACATGATACGAACTGATATCTTGTAAGCACACTCTTTTATACGTTCCATGATACAATACTGAATCTTGTAAAGCACACATTTTATACGTACACGATACGATACTGACATCTTGTAAAGCACCTATTTATACATACACTGATACCATACTGAATCTTGTAAGTCATCTATTTTTATCATAACATGATACAATACATGGAACTTCGTGGTAAAGCACACTATGTTATACATACGATACAAGACGGATCTTTGTAAAGCAACATTATTTTAACATACACGATACAATACTGAATCTTGTAAAGCACACTATTTTATACTTACACGATACAATACTGAATCTTGTAAAGCACACTATTTATACAACATGATACAATACTGAATACTTGTAAAGCACACTATTTTATACATACTGATACAATATGAATCTTGTAAAGCACACTATTTTATACATACACGATACGATACTGACTTTGTAAAGCATACTAGTTTAGACATACACGATACAATACTGAATCTTGTAAAGCACTCTATTTTATTACATAAACATACAATAATGAATCTTGAAAGCACACTATTTATACATACATGATACGATAGAATCTTGTAAAGCACCTATATGTTAACCTACACGATACAATACTGAATCTTGTAGCACCTATTTTAACAGTCATGATACATACTGAATCTTGTAAAGCACAATATTTTATCATACATGATACAACTGAATCTTGTAAAGCACACTATTTTATACATTACATGATACACAATACTGAATCTGTAAAGCACACTATTTTATACATACATGATACGATACTGAATTGTAAAGCACACTATTTTATACATACATGATACAAATATTCTATGTGTAAAGCACACATTTTATACATTACATGATACGATACTGATCTTTGTTAAAGCACAATTTTATACATACATGATACAGATACTGATCTTGTAAGAACACTACTATTTTATATACATCAATGATACGATACTGAATCTTGTAAGCATCTATTTATACATACACGAACATACTGAATCTTGTAAAGCACATCTATTTTATACATAACGATACAATCTGAATCTTGTAAAGCACACTATTTATACATACACGATAAATACTGAATCTTGTAAAGCAACATTATTTATACATACAGATACAATACTGAAATCTTGTAAGCACACTATTTATACTTACACGATACAATACTGAATCTGTAAAGACACTATTTTATACATACACGAACAATATTGAATCTTGTAAAGCACAGTATTTTATACATCAGATACATACTGATCTTGTAAGCACATTTTATCTATAAACGGATACGATAATGAATCTTGTAAAGCATACTATTTTATACGTACACGCATACAATATGCTGATCTGTAAAGCACACTATTTATACATACATGATACAATACTGAATCTTGTAAAGCACCACTATTTTATACGTACACGATCGATACTGAATCTTGTAAAGCCAATATTTTATACATACACGAGACGATTACTGAATCTTGTAAAGCACACTATTTTATACATACACGATACAATCTGAATCTTGTAAAGCACTCTCTATTTTATACATACATGATACAATACTGAATCTTGGTAAAGACACTATTTTATACATACCCGATACAATACTGAAATTGTAAAGAACACATATTGTATACAATACACGAGACTCGATACTGGAATCTTGTAAAGCACACTTTTATACATACATTTAACGATACTGAATCTTGTAAAGCACACTATTTATACGTACAATGATACAATACTGAATCTTGTAAAGCACACTATTTTTATACTTACACAATACATACTGAATTGATTGTAAAGCACACTATTTTTACGTACATGATACATACTGAATCTTGTAAAGACAATATTTTATACTACACGATACAATACTGATCTGTAAGCACACTATTTTATACGTACATGATACATACGAATCTTGTAAAGCACACTATTTATACGTACATGTACAATACTGAATCTTGTATAAAGCACACTATTTTATACATACACGATACAATACTGAATCTTGTAAAGCACATTATTTTGATATACATGATACGATACTGAATCTTGTAAAGCACACTATTTTATACATACAGATACAATACTGAATCTTGTAAAGCACACTATTTTATTACATACACGATACGATACTGAATCGTTGTAAAGCACATAGTTTATACATACACGATACAATACTGAATCTGTAAAGCACAATTATTTATTTACATACATGATACGATACTGAATCTTGTTAAAGCACACCTATTTTATACATACAGAATGCACTCTATTTATACATACACGATACAATACTGAACTCTTGTAAAGCACACTATTTTATACATACTGATACGATACTGATCTTGTTAAAGCACTCTATTTATTAACATACATCGATACAAGACTGAATCTTGAAAAGCACTCTAGTTTAAACATACATGATAACAATACTGAATCTTGTAAAGTACACTATTTGTATACATACACGAGACAATACTGAATTTGTAAAGCACACTATTTATACATACATGATTACAACTGAATCCTGTAAAGTACACTATTTTATCATACATGATACGCTACTGAATTTGTAAAGCACACTATTATACATACATGATACAATAATGAGAATCTATGTTAAAGCACACTATTTATAGTTACATGATACAATACTGAATCTTGTAAAGCACACTATTTATACATACACGAAACGATACTGAATCTTGTAAAGCACACTATTTTATACATTACACGAACAATACTGAATCTTGTTAAAGCACATTATTATACATACATGATACGATACTGAATCTTGTAAAGCACACTATGTTACGTACACGATACAATACTGAACTTGTAAACGCACATCTATTTATACATACATGATACGATACTGAATCTTGTAAAGCACACTATTTTTATACGTACATGATACAATACTGAATCTGTAAAGCACACGATTTTATATTACCACGATACAATACTGATCTTGTAAAGACACTATTTTATACGGACACGATACAATACTGAATCTTGTAAAGCAAAACTATTTTATACGTAACATGATAAATACTGAATCTTGAAAGCACACTATTTATACATTACACGATACGATACTGATCTTGTAAAGACATTATTTTATAAATACATGATACGATACTGAATCTTGTAAAGCACACTATTTTTATACATACATGATACGATACTGAATCTTGTAAAGCACACTATTTATTACATAACGATACGATACTGAATTGTAAAGCACACTATTTTATACATACACGAACGATAGGATCTTGTAAAGCACATATTTTTATAACTACATGATACGATACGAATCTTGTAAAGCCACTAATTTTACATACAGATACGATACTGAATCTTGTAAAGCAACTATTTATACATACACGATACGATACTGAATCTTGTAAAGCACACTATTGTTATACATACACGATACGGAATACTGAAATCTTGTTAAAGCACATTATTTATTACATACATGATACGATAATGAATGATTGTAAAGCACACTATTTTATACATACACGACAATACTGAATCTGTAAGACATCATTATACATACATGATACGATACTGAATCTTGTAAAGCACATTATTTATACAACATATACAATACTGAATCTTGAAAGCAACTATTTTATACTACACGATTACAATACGAATTTGTAAAGCATATATTTATACATACATGTACAATACTGAATCTTGTAAAGTACACTATTTTATACAGACACGATACATACTGAATCTTGTAAAGCACCACTATTTATACAACATGATACAATTACTGAATCTTGAAAGTAAACTATTTTATACAACATGATACGATACTGAATCTGTAAAGCACACTATTTTAACATACATGATACGATACTGAATCTTGTAAGCACACATATTTTATACGTACATGATACAATACTGAATCTTTAAAGCACACTATTTTATACATACACGATACGATAATGAATCTTGTAAAGCACACTATTTATACATACACGATACAATACTGAATCTTGTAAAGCACATTTATTTATACATACATGATACGATCATATGAATCTTGTAAAGCAACTATTTTATACGTACACGATACATACTGAATCTTGTAAAGCACACTATTTTACATACATGATACGATACTGAATCTGGTAAAAGCACACTATTTATACGTACATGATACAATACTGAATCTTGTAAAGCACACTATTTATACTTACACGATACAATACTGATATTGTAAAGACACTATTTTTATACGTACACGATACAATACTGAATCTTGTAAAGCACACTATTTTATACGTACACGATACAATACTGAATCTTGTAAAGCACACTATTTTATACATACACGATTACGATACTGAATCTTGTAAAGACATTATTTATTAAACATGATACGATAGTGAATCTTGTAAAGCACACATTTATACATACATGATACAATACTGAATCTTGTAAAGCACACATTTTATACATACACGATTCGATACGGAATCTTGTAAAGCACCATTTTATACATACACGAACAATAGTGAATCTTGTAAAGCACATTATTTATACATACATGATACGATACTGAATCTTGAAAGCACACTATTATACATACATGATACAATACGAATCTTGGTAAAGCACACTATTTTATACATAACGATACGATACTGAATCTTGTAAAGCACACTATTTATACATACACGATACGATACTGAATCTTGTAAAGCAATTATTTTTATACATACATGATACGATACTGAATCTTGGAAAAGCACTCTATTTATACATACATGATACAATACTGAATCTTGTAAAGCACAATATTTTATAAATACATGATACAATACTAATTTGTAAAAGCACTCTATTTTATACATACATGATACAATATGAATCTTGTAAGCACACTATTTATACATACAACGATACAATACTGAATCTTGTAAGCAACACTATTTATACATACACGATACAATACTGAATCTTGTAAGCACATTATTTTACTACATCATGGTACAATGCTGAATCTTGTAAGCACTCTATTTTATACATACATGATACAATACTGAATCTTGTAAAGCACACTATTTTATACATACATGATACAATACTGAACTCTTGTAAAGCACTCTATTTTATACATAAATGATACAATACTGAATCTTGTAAGCACATTATTATACTACACGATACGATACTGAATCTTGTAAAGCACATTATTTTATAATTACATGATACGATACTGAATTTGTTAAAGCACACTTTTATACATACATGATACAATAATGAATCTTGTAAAGCACATTTTTTATACATACACGATACGATACTGAATCTTGTAAGCACACTATTTTATACATACACGGATACAAACTGAATCTTTGTAAAAGAACTCCTATTTTATACTACACGATACAATACTGAATCTGTAAAGCACACTATTTTATACTTACACGATACAATAATGAATCTTGTAAAGCACTCTATTTTACATACATGATACAATACTGAATTGTAAAGCACATATTTTATCATACACGATACGATACTGAATCTTGGAAATCAACTATTATACATACACGATACAATACTGAATCTTGTAAAGCACTCTATTTTATACATACATGATACAATAATGAATCTTGTAAAGCACATTATTTTATACATACACGATACGATACTGAATTTGTAAGCACTATTTATACATAACACGATACAATACTGTATCTTGTAAAGCACTCTATTTTATAACATACACGATACAATACTGAATCTTGTAAAGCACACCTATTTTATATACACGATACAATACTGATCTTGTAAAGCACTCTATTTTATACATACACGATACAATACTGAATCTTGTAAAGCACAACTATTTTATACATACATGATACGAACTGAATCTTGTAAAGCACACTATTTTATACATACATGATACAATACTGAATCTTGTAAAGCACACTATTTTATTACATACACGATACAATCACGAATCTTGTAAGACAATATTTATACATACACGATACAATACTGAATCTTGTAAAGCACACTATTTTTACATACATAATCGATACTGAATCTTTGTAAAGCACACTATTTTATAGTACACGATACAATACTGAACTTGTAAGCACCTATTTTATACTACGATACGAACTGAACTCTGTAAAGCACATATTTTATACATACAGATACGATACTGAATCTTGTAAAGCACACTATTTTAACATACATGATACAATAATGAATCTTGTAAAGCACACTATTGTATACATACACGATACAATACTGAATCTTGGTTAAAAGACCACTCTTATTTTATACATACATGATACAATACTGATCTTGTAAAAGCACACTGATTTTATTACATACATGAGACGATAGAATCTTGTAAAGCACTCTTATTTTTACACACATGATACAATACTGAATCTTGTAAACGCACACTATTTTATACATACACGATACGATACTGAATCTTGTAAAGCACACTATTTTATACATACACTAGCAAAAATACCGCGCTTCGCAGCGGAGATGTATTGAAATACCGCTTCTTAGTAAGAAAGCAATAATGTATCAAGATTGCTGTAATCACTCGGCACTTGCTATATTAAAGAAAGACAATCAATAAGCTTTACGATATGCAACACTCATGTAACATTAATTTAATATTATATTTTTTAACAAATATGAAATTGGTGAAAAATAACCCCATCACACCCTCCCCGTCCACCCTAATCCTCCCACTATTCCTCTCTGTCCACCTCCAGACCCTTCCCCTTACACCTTAGCCAGTCCCCGACACACGCTGAATTTTTGGTAAAAATCGGTTCAGCCGTTAGGGTGCGGAGTTCAAAATTCTATTCCCCCCCCCATTCACCCCACCTAAAAAAAATATTTCGTTAATCTTTTACTGGTACAGGAGTATTGCATACCAAATTTGGGTTGAAATCGGACCAACCAGTCCGTGCAAGGTCGAGATACTCACCGTTACAGGTGCAATGTCAGATAACTCACCGGTACAGGTGGGAATTTCGAAACGAAACCTGCTTAACTTTTGAAGTAAGGTGCAATGAATGAGCCTGCCAAATTTAAGCCGTCTGCCTCCACGGCAACTTGGAGAATTAGTGATGAGTGAGTGAGTGACTGAGTGAGTGAGGGCTTTGCCTTGTATTAGTATCGAAACCTGCTTAACTTTTGTAAGTAAGGTGCAATGAATGAGTCTGCCAAATTTAAGGGTCTGCCTCCACGGCAAGTTGGAGAATTAGTGATGAGTGAGTGAGTGAGTGAGTGAGGGCTTTGCCTTTTCAAAACGAAACCTGCTTAATTTTGTAAGTAAGGTGCAATGAATGAGCCTGCCAAAATTTAAGCCGTCGGCCTCCACGGCAAGTTGGAGAATTAGTGATGAGTGAGTGAGTGAGGGCTTTGCCTTTTCGAAACGAAACCTGCTTAACTTTTGTAAGAAGCTGCAATGATGAGGCCTGCCAAATTTAAGCCGTCTGCCTCCACGGCAAGTTGGAGAATTAGTGATGAGTGAGTGGAGTGAGTGATGAGGGCTTGCCTTTTCGAAATGAAACCTGCTAACTTTTGTAAGTAAGGTGCAATGAATGAGCCTGCCAGCCAAATTTAAGCCATCTGCCTCCATGGCAAGTTGGGGAGAGTAGAGTAGTGATGAGTGAGTGAGTGAGGTGAGTGAGACTTTACCTTTTCGAAACGAAACCTGCTTAAACTTTTGTAAGTAAGAGGATGAATGAATGAGCCTGCCAAATTTAAGCCGTAGCCTCCACGGCAAGTGTGGAGAATTAGTGATAAGTGAGTGAGTGAGTGAGTGAGGGCTTTGCCTTTCGACAACGAAAACCGTATTAACTTTTTGTTGTAAGAGTAACTGCAATGAATGAGCCTGCCAAATTTAAGCCATCTGCCTTCACGACAAGTTGGAGAATTAGTGATGAATGAGTGAGTGAGTGAGTGACGGCTTTGCCTTTTATTAGTATCGAAACGAAACCTGCTTAACCTTGTATAGTATCGAAACGAAACCTGCTAACTTTGTAAGTAGGTGCAAGAATGAGCTGCCAAATTTAAGCCGTCTGCCTCCAGGCAAAGTTGGAGAATAGTGATGAGTGAGTGAGTGAGTGAGGGGCTTTGCCTTTTTGAAATGAAACCTGCTAACTTTTGTAAGGGTGCAATGAATGAGACTGCCAGCCAAATTTAAGCCGTCTGCCTCCACGGCAAGTTTGAGAAATAATGATGAGTGAGTGAGGGCTTTGCTTTTTGAAACGAAACCTCGCTTAACTTTTGTAGTAAGGTGCAATGAATGAGCCTGCCAGCCAAATTTAAGCCGTCTGCCTCCACGGCAAGTTGGAGAAATAATGATGAGTGATGTGAGTGAGTGAGGGGGCTTGCTTTTGAACGAAAACCTGCTAAACTTTTGTAAGTAAGGTGCCAATGAATGAGCCTGCCAAATTTAAGCTGTCTGCCCCCCGGCAAGTTGGAGAATTAGTGATGAGTGAGTGAGGGCGTGAGTGAGGGCTTTGCCTTTTCAAAACGAAACCTGCTTAACTTTTGTAAGTAAGGTTGCAAGAATGAGCCTGCCAAATTTAAGCCGTCTGCCTCCACGGCAAGTTGGAGATTAGTGATGAGTGAGGAGTGAGTGAGTGGCTTTGCCTTTTATTTGTATAGACTAGCAATACCTGCGTTCGCAGTGGGAGGATGTATTTGAAATAACGTTTTTAATAAGAAAGCAATAATGTATAAGATTGCTGTAATCTCGGCACTTGATATATTAAAGAAAGACAATCAATAAGCTTACGATAATGCAACACCATTAACTTTAATTTAATATTATATTTTATTAAACTATGTGAAATTTGGTGAACATAAACCCCTACCACCCCTCCCCGTCGCCACTAATACCCCACCACATCCTCTGTCCAACCGCCCAAACCCTTCCCTACACCTCAGCCAGTCCCAGCACACACTCTGCATTTTGGTAAAAACGGTCCAGCCGTTGAGTGTGCGGAGTTCAAATTCTATCCCCCCCCATTCACCCCACCCTAAAAAAATATTTCGGGTAACCTTTTAATGGTAAAGGAGTATATGCATACCAAATTTGGTTGAAAAATCGGACCCAACCAGTCTTTGCAAGTCAGAACTCACCGTTACAGGTGCAATGTCAGATACTCATCGTTACAGGTGGAATTTCAAAACGAAACCTGACTTTAACTTTTGTAAGCGTAAGGTGCAATGAATGAGCCTGCCAAATTTAAGCCGTCTGCCTCCACGGGCAAGTTGGGAGAATTAGTGATGAGTGAGTGAGTGAGGGCTTTGCCTTTTCGAACGAAACCTGCTAACTTTGTAAGTAAGCTGCAATGAATGAGCCTGCCAAATTTAAGCCGTCTGCCTCACGGCAAGTTGGAGAATTAGTTGAATGAGTGAGTGAGGTGAGGGATGTGAGGGCTTGCTTTTCGAAATGAAACTGCTAACTTTTGTAAAAGTAAGGTGCAATGAATGAGCTGCCAGCAAATTTAAGCCGTCGCCTCCATGGCAAGTTGGAGAAGTAGTGATGAGTGTGAGTGAGTGAGAGGACTTTACCTTTTCGAAAACGAAAACCGCTTAACTTTTGTAAGTAAGGTTTGCAATGAATGAGCCTGCCCAATTTAAGCCGTCTGCCCTCCACGGGCAAGTCAAGTTTTAAGTTGGAGAATGTGATTAAGTGAGTGAGTGAGTGAGTGGGCTTTGCCTTTTCGAAACGAACCTGCTTTAACTTTGTAAGTAAGCTGAATGAATGAGCCTGCCAAATTTAAGCCATCTGCCTTACGACAAGTTGGAGAATAGTGATGAATGAGTGAGTGAGTGAGTAGTGAACGGCTTTGCCTTTTATTAGTATCGAAACGAAAACCTGCTTAACCTTGTGATAGTATCGAAACGAAACCGCTTAACTTTTGTAAGTAAGGTTGCAATGAATGAGCCTGCCAAATTTAAGCCGATGCTCCACGGCAAGTTGGAGAATTAGTGATGAGTGAGTGAGTGACGTGAGGGCTGTGCCTTTTTTGAAATGAAAACCTGCTAACTTTTGTAAGTAAGGTGCCAATGAATGAGCCTGCCAGCCAAATTTAAGCCGTCTGCCTCACGGCAAGTTTGAGAAATAATGATGAGTGAGTGAGGGTTTTGCCTTTTGAAACGAAACCTGCTAACTTTTGTAAGTAAGGTGCAAATGAATGAGCCTGCCAGCCAAATTAAGCCGTCTGCCTCCACGGCAAGTGGAGAAATAATGATGAGTGAGTGCAGTGAGTGAGGGCTTTGCCTTTTGTGAAACGAAAACCTGCTTAACTTTGTAAGTAAGGTGCAATGAATGAGCTGCCAAATTTAAGCTGTCTGCCTCCACGGCAAGTTGGAGAATTAGTGATGAGTGATGTGAGTGAGTGAGTGAGGGCTTTGCCTTTTCAAAACAAAACTGCTTAACTTTTGTAAGTAAGGTGACAAGAATGAAGCCTGCCAAATTTAAGCCGTCTGCCTCCACGGCAAGTTGGAGAATTAGTGATGAGTGAGTGAGTGAGTGAGTGCTTTGCCTTTTATTTGTATAGACTAGCAAAATACCTGCGCTTCGCAGTGGAGATGTATTGAAAATAACGTTTTTATAAGAAAGCAATAATGTATCAAGATTGCTTGTTAATCACTCGGCACTTGATATATTAAAGAAAGACAATTCAATAAGCTTTACGATAATGCAACACTCATTAACTTTAATTAATATTATTATTTTATTCAACTATGAAATTTTGGTGAACATAACCCCTACCACCCCTCCCCGTCTGCCCCTAATACCCCCCCACTATTCCTCTCTGTCCACCTCCAAACCCTTCCCCTTACACCTCAGCCAGTCCCCGACACACACTCTGAATTTTGGTAAAAATCGGTCCAGCCGTTAGTGTGCAGGAGTTCAAAATTCTAGTCCCCCCCATTCACCCCCACCTCAAAAAAAATATTTCGGTAACCTTTTACTGGTAAAGAGTATAGCATACCAAATTGGTTTTTTGTGAAATCGGCCACCAGTCGGTGTTGCAATGTCAGATATCACCAGTTCAGGTTGAAAAAGTCAGATACTCACGGTACGGTTGAATTTTCAAAACGAAACCTGCTTAACTTTTGTTAAGTAAGTGTGCAATGAATGAGCCTGCCAAATTTAAGCCGTTGCCTCCACGGCAAGGTGAGTTAGTAGAGGGGGAGTGAGTGAGGGTTTGCCTTTTCGAAACGAAACCGTGCTAAATTTTTGGAAGAAAGCTGCAATGAATGAGGCCTGCCAAATTTAAGCCGTCTGCCTCCACGGCGTAGTTGGAAGAATTGTGATGAGTGAGTGGGAGTGAGTGAGGGCTTTGCCTTTTCGAAAAGAAACCTGCTTTTAACTTTTGTAAGTTAAAGGTGCAATGAATGAGCCTGCCAAGCCAAATTAAGCCGTTTCGTCCTCCATGGCAAGTGGAGAATTAGTGATGAGTTGAGGGTGAGTGAGTGAGTGAGGACTTGACCTTTTCGAAACGAAACCTGCTAAACTTTTGTAAAGTAAGGTGCAATGAATGAGACCCTGCCCAAATTTACAGCCGTCTGCCAACACGGCAAGTTGGGAGAGTCGTGATGAGTGACGTGAGTGAGTGAGGGAAGGGCTTTGCCTTCATTTTCGAAACGAAACTGCCTTAACTTGGTAAGTAGCTGCAAGAATTGAGCCTGCCAAAGTTAAAGCTTCTGCCTCCACGACAAGTTGGGAGGAATTAGTGAGTGAATGAGTGAGTGAGTGAGTGACGGCTTTGCCTTTTATTAGTATCGAAACGAAACCTGCTTAACCTTGTATTAGTATCGAAACGAAACCTGCTTAACTTTTGTAAGTAAGGTGCAATGAATGAGCCTGCCAAATTTAAGCCGTCTGCCTCCACGGCAAGTTGGAGAATTAGTGATGAGTGAGTGAGTGAGTGAGTGAGGGCTTTGCCTTGTATTAGTATCGAAACGAAACCTGCTTAACCTTGTATTAGTATCGAAACGAAACCTGCTTAACTTTTGTAAGTAAGGTGCAATGAATGTGCCTGCCAAATGTAAGCCGTCTGCCTCCACGGCAAGTTGGAGAATTAGTGATGAGTGAGTGAGTGAGTGAGGGCTTTGCCTTTTATTAGTATAGATGATACAATACTGAATCTTGTAAAGCACTCTATTTTATACTTACATGATACAATACTGAATCTTGTAAAGCACACTATTTTAAACATACGTGATACAATACCAAATCTTGTAAAGCACACTATTTTTTACATACATGATACAATACTGAATCTTGTAAAGCACACTATTTTATGCATACATGATACAATACTGAATCTTGTAAAGCACTCTATTTTATACATACATGATAAAATACTGAATCTTGTAAAGCACTCTATTTTATACATACATAATACAATACTGAATCTTGTAAAGTACACAATTTTATACATACATGATACAATACTGAATCTTGTAAAGCACTCTATTTTATACATACATGATACAATACTGAATCTTGTAAAGCACACTATTTTATACGTACATGCTACAATACTGAATCTTGTAAAGCACTCTATTTTATACATACATGATACAATACTGAATCTTGTAAAGCACTCTATTGTAAACATACAAGATACAATACTGAATCTTGTAAAGCACTCTATTTTATACATACATGATACAATACTGAATCTTGTAAAGTACACTATTTTATACATACATGATACAATACTGAATCTTGTAAAGCACACTATTTTATACATACATGATACAATACTAAATCTTAGAAAGTACACTATTTTGTACATACATGATACAATACTGAATCTTGTAAAGCACACTATTTTATACATACATGATACAATACTGAATCTTGTAAAGTACACTATTTTATACATACACGATACAATACTGAATCTTGTAAAGCACACTATTTTATACATACATGGTACAATACATAATCTAGTAAAGCACACTATTTTATACATACACGATGCAATCTGAATTTGTAAAGACACTATTTTATACATACATGATACAATACTGAATCTTGTAAAGCACTCTATTTTATACGTACATGATACAATACTGAATCTTGTAAAGCACACTATTTTATACATACATGATACAATACTGAATCTTGTACAGCACTCTATTTTATACATACATGTTACAATACTGAATCTTGTAAAGCACACTATTTTATACATACACGATTCAATTCTGAATCTTGTAAATCACACTATTTTATACATACACGATGCAATACTGAATCTTGTAAAGCACTCTATTTTATACATACATGATGCAATACTGAATCTTGTAAAGCACTCTATTTTATACATACTAGAACAAAGACTTTCTGACATTACACAGGTGTTATCTTTTGCCCCCATGCCTGGCAATGGCTGTTGTAAATAAAACAGTAAATACATATTCAATGATCCCCGGCATACACAGCATAGGGAGAACGTTCGGGACTGTGTGTTTCTCTTGACTCTCTCTATAGGACGACTACCGCTGCCAAGGGAAATTTGCGTTTTTTCACAAATGGCCACTCGGCCGACAGGAACGTTTGGCAGCCACGTGCTCATTCTTGAAAGCCGACATATCAGGGCTTCATCGCTAGTGTATGTACCTAGCTTAAGTGTCCATGGAGGGTCTGGTATAAATGAGATATTTATAGGTTTGGGTGTTTTTGAGGAATTTGGTCTGGTTAATTCTACAGGACATTAAGTTTAGAGACGTAGTGACACATAAAGTTTAGATCTTTGTTGAGTCCAGAGTTCCACGTTTTTTTATAAGGTGACATATGTATATTAATATATTTCTATATGATGTATTCTCCTTTTTCAGGTGGAACAGTATTCCATTCTTTTTCTAAGGGTTGTAAAGACCCATCGGAGTGCGAGTATAAGTTTGAGTTCAATGTACAGGGAGCTGTCGATATACGTGTAAACTCTAAATGTTGCACTGGAGAAAACTGCAACACTGGACAGTATGACGGTAAATATATTTTTTGTTAAAGGGCAAGTTAACTCTTGTCACCTTTCCTTATTTCCATATTCAGCAAATTAATAGATGTATTACTAACCAGATATTTAGGGATAATTATTGTCCCCATCCTGTCAGAAGAAGCTGGATCAACTCTCCTTGCAGTGAATCAAGATGGTTACTGCTGACTTCACAGCCAATGATTGACTGCTCTATCCCCTTCTGTCTCCTTTGTGCTTGCTCAAGTTCCTAAAAGCCCTTTAAAATGATAATTTATGACATAAGAACAAAGTTGTTGACCCTTCCATGAAATTTCACTACTACTCATGGTCAATGACTGACCGATGGAGCAGTTATGAGCATGCTCGGCTCCTGAACCAGCTCACAACAGGAGCAGAGGAAGAGGGACTTCCAGCAAGGGATCGTGGATCTGTAAGTTCTAATTCGTCAGCATGGGAATGTCGGATGAAGGTAAGAATAGCAAAAAAGTAGGGTTTTGTATAATGGAAATAGTATATAACTTCAAACCAGATTTAACATTGAGTCAATTGGCAGTAATGGTTCATGTGCTACAATCATTTAATGAGCTAGGAACGTTTAACTTTTGTTTGTGTGGGCAGATAGAAAGTGCTTAAAGTGAACCGGGAGTAACAGTGGAAAATATAAAAATCACTCAGCTACGTAGCTTAGTATATATTCCACTATTGCTCCACGTTGAATGTCCACAGCCTTATGCATTATATATGTAGATTTCACTTTTTCCCCCAAAGTGCCTCTTGATGTCGGTGAAGCGGATGGAAAGAAATGTCCATATGGATTGAGGGTCAATAGCACCGAAGATTTTACCACAGACCAGGAAATGATCTGCAAGCACAAAGATGATAAATGCTTTAACTATATTGGCAAGATGTCAGTAGCAGGTAACTCATTGAAAAATCCCAGATTTTTTTCACATTTGCTGGTAGGAAAATACAGGGTCGCATTCATAAAGGCGAAATATAGGAAAATACCGATATTGCTAGCTTATTAACGTAAACAATATTTTTGAATCCATTCTAAAAAAAGGGAATAAAATTAAAAATAGCTCGCTATTGGAATAGTCTGCCCCCAATCGGCCGTATTTGTAAAGGCGTAGTATCGCTTTTTATCAATACCGCTCCTTTAATGGTCGGTAAAACGATCATTAAACTACGATAATGAAATCGTACTTTTCCCGTAGAAAAGCATTGCGGTAATTACCGAACGTTCGGTCGTAAATGTACGATCGCAATCGTACAATAACTAACCTGTGGTTTTTGCTAAAAAGTGATACCGCGGCCGTCTATAAATACGGCCCAATGTTATTTATCGAGGCAGTTTGAAAATAAAGTTCTGGGAGACAGTGGGCCATAATACTGTCCGTGTTGCAAAATACTGATATCGATAGGTATTTCCTGACCGCGCAGCATAGATATTTTGCACATAAATATACAATGAGCAGTAAAACAATTTAGCTTCCTTAGGGACCAATAGGGACCACAACTGACTGTCCACTTTGGTCTTTTTCTAGTGGTCCATTTTTCATATTTTTTTGTTGTTATAACGTGTCCATTTCTGGACAGAAATGCATGCCTTGTTTTTTTTATGGGCCTGGTCAATCCAATCCTTTAAACTATGGCTTGTAACATGCAACAGAATATTGAGAGTTTCCATATAAATGTTTAATGTTCCCAACCAAATTCATTTTTCAAAATTAATTTGCAGATGGAAGTGAGTTTGAAGTGTCTGAGAAAGGGTGCCTCACCGGCATTGCGTGCGATTACGCATTTGAGCGAATTATTGGCTCTCAAGAGATCGCTAGTAAATTGTTTACTTGCCACTAGTGTCTTTTAGCTTGAACAATATCGCAAATATCATATGAGAAAGACCCTTTGGGGTTAAAACGCGTTGTGTACTGCATAATAAAGCACTGCAAGTAGACAATGGAGTCTGTCCTTCTTTGGGTACTTACCACCGCTCCAAATTTATTTTATCACAAAATACATGGAACCAGTAAAATGTCTTCACTGTATGATATGGACAGTAATGCTCTACATTGTAGATGCAGATAAAAGGAACTAGAATTTAACCTATATGGCGGAGCTTTATCGCACATCTCTGTTGCATTTGTGGGCGAAATAGCCCTCGTTAAAATCTTGCACTAAAAGAAGCGCAGTGACTCTGGGTAAATTAGCCACTGTATCTTTAGTGAGTGTTCTTTCTTACGTTTTTATATTTCTATTTACAGTAGATTCAGAAGACTTGCCTGTTATTCTGCTTATGAGTTGTTAGGGCGGCTAATCTCCCTTTATTTAAAATCTATAATTCTGTGGGAGGTGGGGGAAAGTTTTCTACCTGCTATTGTTTGTTTAAAGGGCATGTCCACCCCATTTTCCAAAATTTTCCCAATAGTAGCTTTCCCTCCCCCAGCCCCAAGCACCATAAAAGATTTTACTGGAACTCCCCCGATCTTTACTTACCTTACCTCTTTTCCGTGGCATACTAAACCGGCCCTCTGCTTGCATGAAACTGCAAGCAGGGGGCGGGACCGGCACCTGCGTCCGTGATAGGCTGAGAGGCAGCCAATCATAGATGCGGCTGCACAGAATGCTGGGGGAGAAAGGTAAGGTAAGTAAAGTTCGGGGGAGTTTCAGTAAAATCTTTTATGGCGGTTGGGGCTGGGGAAAGGAAAGCTATTATTGGGAAAGGGGGTTTAACACTAGGGGGAGGGATTGCAAAACGGGTGGTAGAGTGGTAGAGGGAGGGAGAGGGAGGGTGGGAGGGAGGGGGAGGCCTGCAGTGCCCATGCCAAACTTCTCCCGGAGGGCAGACAGGAGGTGGGCAGTTTTTTGGACTTTGAGGGGGGATTACATGAGAACCATTTGGAGCTGGGATGTAAGGTAAGGATTTTATTACACTACATAGTGGGGCCAGTAGTGGGGGGATTATAGTTTTTGGGGTGGACATGCCCTTTAAAAGTAGCTTAAAGGGAAATTAAACCCAAATTTTCATACTACCATCATCTAGAAGCAATAACAAAAAGTACATTCATAGAGTATAGGGCGCCAAAGTAAATTTACTTGGAATAGGTAACTGTCAATGCCACCATTTTCCCCCCAGTACACTTTAATTAACCCCATCAAACACTTTCTGGTCAAACCTCCTAAACTTAGTCACATGCTCCCTTGTGAAGATTTCAAACGTTTTGTACAGATCTGTAATATAATTGGTTAGGACTTCTAATGAAATGTAACCTGCTTTAACAAGTTACTGCATTCATTAGCTTAGGAGTGGGCATGTGTGAGGAACATAACAGTCAGTGTCTAAAACAGTGGGCATGTCTGTGGTACTGGCATGCTGGGAAACAAGACACATACCAACAAGGTATATTTCTTATCAGAGAGGTGAGACCCAAATTCATGTTTTATAAATCAGTCTTCTGAATGTATATTGTTTAGAGGTTTTAGTTGTCCATCAAAGGGCAAGTCCACCTTCTCAACCAAAATACCAAAAGGGTAGTTGGCAAAGTAAAACATTCAACTTAAATGCTACTGGTCACAGACATCTGACTTACCAAAAAATCATTTCAAGGAGGTACCGCCGCTGCCCAGCCCCAAAAATAAAGCTGTCAGATAAGTAAGAACAAAATTTCTGATACATCTGCTTACAGATTAGAAAAATATGCTCAATACTCTATCTAGTACACTCTCTAGCACATTATCTAATATTCTCTATATTGCACTCTCTAGTACTCAATTTAGTACACTCTTTAGTACTCCCTCTAGTGCACTCTCTAGTACTCCTTTTATTACTTCTTCTAGTACTCCCTCTAGTACACTCTCTAATATTCCCTCTAGTACTCTCTAGTACTCCCTCTAGTACACTCTCTAGTATTCCCTCTAGTACACTCTATAGTACTCCCTCTAGTACACTCTCTAGTATTCCCTCTAGTACACTCTCTAGTACTCCCTCTAGTACACTCTTAATAGTCCCCTAGTACACTCTCTAGTACTCCCTCTAGTACACTCTCTAATATTCCATCTAGTACACTCTCTAGTACTCCCTCTAGTACACTCTCTAGTATTCCCTCTAGTACACTCTCTAGTACTCCATATAGTACACTCTCCAGTACTCTATGTGATACATTCTCTAGTACTCCTTCTAGTACACTTTCTAGTACTCCCTCTAGTACACTCTCTAGCACTCCCTCTAGTACACACTCTAGTACTCCTAGTACACTCTCTACTACTCCTTCTAGTACACTCTCTACTACTCCCTCTAGTACACTCTCCAGTACTTCTTTTATTACCTCTTCTAATACTCCCTCTAGTACACTCTCTAGTACTTCATCTAAGAAGGGCATGTTCCTCCCGAAAACACTAATCCTCCCACATTTTTCTTTTACTGAGTAAGCCTGACCAATCCACTGATACAGTTGAAACAATCTTCAATAGCTTCAATAGTTCACACTGCACCATTCTCAAGCTTGATACAAGGTATTGCCATATCTGGTCCTGACCTTCATCTGCCATTGGAAAATAGGTAAACAGAAAGCAATATCTGTGCATGTCCTTGTTGTAAAGTGGACAGGCGGCTGGAGGAGAGAAGGCCCGTGTGAGTAAAAGGATGAAAATAAATATGTTGACACACGAATGCAGTAATTCTGTGGGCCCGATCACTGCCTTATCTTATGAATATATTGTGTGTTGTTTTTCTTTATTTACAAGGTTTTTATGTTTGTTGCAACTAGATAATAAGGTTTTGGATAACAAATGATGAAACACCCTTTCTAATGGTCCAAAAGGTTTTGGGTAAATTTTAATTCCCAGGTTTCCATGGTTGTGACAGGGTAAAGGAACAAAATGATTATTTGTTTATTGTGGGTCTAGGGATGTGTCTGAAACCCTTGGGATGTGGTTTAGGCCAGAACCTGGTTTGGGGGTGGAACTAGCAGTTTCGGGTCGGAAATCTCATTGGTCATAGCTGAACGTGAACTTTCAACGCAAATCTGTAGAAGGAATTTTCTCAGGTTTCTACATAGAATCTTTGTAGTTTTGATGCGGAAATTCTGGTTTCTACTGTCGAAATTCTGAGTCTAAGCTGAGACTAATGATTCTTGTAAAATGAATCCCAATATTCCTAAAGGGCATGTTTCCCCCAAAAAACTATAATTTAACCCTCTACTGGCCCCACTTTGCATTACTGTGCTGGCACATTTTATAATTTCTGCTTCTTGAGTGACAGGTCTTGTAAATGCTGTGAAAAAATGAGCATTTTTTAAAGGTATTTTCAAAAAATATACATTAGAAACAGCAAGATCAGCCGCATCTGTGATTGGCTGCCGTGCAAGCAGGAGGCTGGATCGGATTGCTGCAGAGAGAAGGGCTCTGTAAGTAGAAATTTGGGGATTTTTAAAGAAATATTGTGGTGGTTGGGGGTGGGTAGGTGTTACCTACTTTACCCCCAAAGTTTGTTTTGGGGGTGGACATGCCCTTTAAGAGTGCACCCAGGCAGTGGTGCACCTGTTTATACTGTAAACTGAATCCCAATATTCTTAAGAGTGCACCCCTGCAATGGTGTGCCTGTTTATATTGTAAACCGAATCACAATATCCTTTAGAGTGCACCCCAGCAATGGTGTGCCTGTTTATATTGTAAACCGAATCACAATATCCTTAAGAGTGCACCCCGGCAATGGTGTGCCTGTTTATATTGTAAACCGAATCCCAATATCCTTAAGAGTGCACCCCGGCAATGGTGTGCCTGTTTATATTGTAAACCGAATCCCAATATTCTTAAGAGTGCACCCCGGCAATGGTGTGCCTGTTTATATTGTAAACCGAATCACAATATCCTTTAGAGTGCACCCCGGCAATGGTGTGCCTGTTTATATTGTAAACTGAATCCCAATATTCTTAAGAGTGCACCCCGGCAATGGTGTGCCTGTTTATATTGTAAACTGAATCCCAATATTCTTATAAGATGGCACCCGGCAATGGTGTGCCTGTTTATTGTAAACTGAATCCCAATATCTTAAGAGTGCACCCCCGCAATGGTGTGCCTGTTTATATTGTAAACTGAATCCCAATATTCTTAAGAGTGCACCCCGGCATTGTGTGCCTGTTTATATTGTAAACTGAATTCCAATATTCTTAAGAGTGCACCCAGGCATTGGTGTGCCTGTTTATATTGTAAACTGAATCTCAATATTCTTAAGAGTGCACCCCGGCATTGGTGTGCCTGTTGTGAGAGGGGGAACACGTAGCGGGTGCTTAGCTCCCTGGGGTGAGCAAATGAAACCAGTCCAATGGCTTTTCCTTCAAACAGTGGTGTGTTTATTGGTGCTATTTGCAGCTATATACACAGGTGCATAACAGGTGCTTGAACACAAAACAAATCAAAACAAAACCCTAGCCGTGTCTCGGCTCTACACTTACAATATATTCAGTCCTGACTATAGACTTAAAGGGCAATTATAGTGAGAAAATTTTTTTTTTTTTATTTCTTCTAATGTATCCTATAAGTCATCCCATCCACCAGGGTACCTTTAGTTTCTTTAAATTCTATATAGTCCCCGATATAAGCCTTTGAATATGCTGTGATTTGTAGGAGCTGCTACACCTCATCTGTCACTCAAAGGCACACACCCACACAATCCAAAGCTCCCCTGCTACTGTCACACACTCTCTCACCCACACTATATGTACATGTGCAACATATAGTCAAATGCTGTAGTGCTAAACACAATCAATAAACCATTAACCCAGCAATATGAGCATAACACCCTATAAAACACCCCTCCCCCCAAAAAAAATCTTATATACATACAAAACCAGTGACTCAAATGGAACATAATACATATATATAATACAGTAATACAGACTATATACCAAACAAGACACACAGTGCAATCTATGAAATATATAGACTAAAGCAACTGAAATGTAACAGGACAACAAGCAGTGTCACTGTGTTTGTGAAGGTCTCACTACAAGCTGCTGTTACACTGACTCTCTTTTCAGTGATTATGATCTCAGCTAAGCAGGGAGAGATATGAACTTTAGGTAAAAAGTAAATAACAATTAGCAAAGTTAGAGACAGGCAGAGTTCAGTAACTTACTTGTAAAGAATCTCAGCACCACTTGTCCTCTCTCCCCCTCTGCCCTCCCTTCAGCAAATTGCTACTTTATTCCACACTTTGATTGCTTGCAGTCTAGCTCTGGAAGGGAGGGGTCAACAGGATGTCAGCACTTCATTTAAAGTCCTTTCAACTGACAATGCTCGGACTCTGTATACAGCCCGTCACTGCTTGAGGGGGAGTAGACAGAGAGGGGAGGGGGACTACACAGCTGGTACAAACTTCTGCCAGTGTGAAGAAACGAAGCCACACAGAAACATGAAAGTAAGGCAGCTTATATAAGTGATCTAACATTGTATACAGACAAAGTTTTTTTTTCACTATAGTTGCCCTTTAACAAGCCTGGTGCTTTTAGTCTCTCTGTAAGAAATGACAGTTTTTATTTAAACCAACCTTTTAGCTCCAGTCAGACTCAACCTGTCTGCTCCCCAGGTTACAGAGCCATCAATGAGCACAGGGTTAGCTATTTAACATATTTCACCTCCTGAATGCTATTAATGAATCCACTGGATTCCTGAGTGGATTACAACTCCCTGTAGGCAAAGGAGAGAAACCTGGGTGATATATAAACTCCGGCCAGGACTTTTCCAGCCTCTCTGTTAGACATCTTGCTACATACCCTCCCCCCTTGTTTCAACCCCAAGGTTGGAACACACATAGAAAAACATGAGTGTACTCGGGACAGTGCATCTGCATTTCCCATCTGTGCTCCTGGTCTATGTTTTCCAGTAAAGCTATAGTCTTGCAAATAAAGAAACCAGCGGTTTACCCTTCTATTTGTCTCTTTCTTCTGTGCCATCCATTTAAGAGGAGCATGAGTTTACTAAATCAAAGTGACGCCCCAACAAGTAATATCTCAACGCTTCCAGAGCCCACTTTTGCCAGACATTCCTTTTCTATCACTGCATATTTTTCTCCATGCTCATTTAATTTTCTACTTAAAGGGCATCTACACTGCAAAAATGACCTAAAGTAATTTTCAGAGAGCGCTATCCTGTGTACTTTTCCCATATACTTCATTATTTTTTTGGAGCAGTTATCTGGATATTTTTTCATTTAGTTTTCTTATGGGGGCAGCCATTGATTCTTCTCCTCCTATAGTGGGCAGTGTGTTTGTAGTCTATGAGATATGTCCACCAATCAAAGGGGTTTGCATAATGGTTAAAATAGCATTTGCTCTATTTATTTATTAAACATGCAGAATCAGTTAAACATGTAAACAACTGATTTGCAAGTCCCACCTGGATTCTGGGATTTTATATGAACCCTTTCCCTTCTTCTATAGTCATCAGAACTACATGATCTATATGTTGTGTGTAAGTAGCATTTGATATCAGATTGAATCATTTTTATCTGTGTAACTACATATACAGATTTTAGTAAATATTTCAGACCTTCTTCATTTTATATATCAGGTTATATTTGTAAGATAACCTGCTTTATTGTTGTTAAAGATATATATTTATATACAAAGAAGGAGAGACAGAGAGATACAAGATTATCCAGTGAATGAAGGACACAACAGTTGTTACAAGCAGAGCTGCATTTATTACAGACTGGTTGCTTTTACACTGCAATTATTCACACTCAGCTTTGCTCATGTGTTTCTGATATCCCTTTGATTACCATGTTGCTCTCTGGACTGGTTTGAAATCCAAATCCCTCTGTTCTATCAATGGAGTTATTTCTGGTGAACAACTATTCAGATATTCCAATACATCAATAGCTCTGTTACTCAGATTTACTGTTAGGTACTTGGTCAGGAGAAATCAGATTTTTTTTCTGCAAATTTTATCTTAGATACAGACAACCAAATACTGAGAACTAAACTGAGAGCCATCTGAACTAAGGGTTGCCATTCAAGCTACCACCAGAATCACTCAATAAGCTTATATCCCAGTACATGCCTTAGTACAAACAATAACATTTCAGATGAAATGCTAAACTGAAAATAGGACCCCTTACTGAACATTCACTATTTGTAGTGCCTATTAAACCCACCCCCAAAATCTGATTGGTCTGGAATCCAAGATCCAATCAGATTTAGGATTGTATCTAGACCAATCAGACTTTGGAGGTGGTGTTTGGGAAACACTATAAAAAGTGAGAGGTCTGAATTACAGCTTAGTATGGGCTCAGTAGCTATACTGGCATGTCATTGAATTGTGCTTAGCTATAAGTGCTGCATGCTGTGTACCTGACTGGAAAAGCTCAATGAGCTGGCTTCAGCCATGGTGGTTTTCCATTTATTCTTGTTTATTGCACTGTTTTTGTTGACAAGCGTCAAAACAGAGTTAGTGTGAGATCTGATTAAACCCTGAATACGGCATTGATGAAACATTCTCATTCCAACCTCTGGTTATTTGGAGGACCCATGGGAAGGCATTCAGTGAAAATAAGAATTACACAATGAAAAAGGAATTGCATCAATATCAATCAATGTTCAATTCTCTGAACTTGAAATATGGTTTTGTTTCTCCTGGTCAAAAACCTTACAACAGATTTGCCCAACACTACTGCAGATGTCATTGGACCACATTGACCAGCATTTTCCTATAAACACTCTCCCACCAGTAGAAGAAAATCAGAATGGATTGTGGGAGTTAAAAAAAATCTTATTCACTTTTTTACAATGACCTGTAAAATTGCACAAGTCTCTCTAGGCTCATAATTAAATAAACTCCTTCTAGGCATCAGTAAACTGCTCAAAGATACATTTACTGAGGGACCAGTAAGTTAGGGAGAGTTTTCATCACAGCTCCCTTACTCATCATGCAAATAAAGAAGGAGAGACTTTGGTAATTCCCAGCTGGTGGTTAAAAATGGAGTTAACAGCTAATTAGTACTAATGTGCCCACCGGGCAAAACAGAGGGTGGAGTCTAAGATATGCAGATTCAGCATGTACTTCAAAGAATTTAGAACTTTGCAGGTGATTACAATGGTTTGTGGTGTAAATTCAGACATAATAACCAGATCATTTTATAGCAAATAAGAAGCCTTTCACTGGAATGCTATTGTTTTTTGGGTGAAGATTTCCTTTAAGTACACAATAGGATGCTCTTCCCCATTCTGTACTTGTGACAACACTGCTCCAAGGCCCACATCGGATGCATCTGTCTGAACTACAAGTCCTTGGAAAATTCTGGGGAGTACAAGATTGGCTGTTCACAAAGGGCCTTCTTCAAGACCATAACTGACCTTTCTGCCTCTGGAGACCACTTATCATCATGAGTCTTTTCCTTTTGTAAGGTCAGTTAAGGGCGCAGCAAGGGTTGCAAAATTTGGGATAATCGTCTATAATAACCAGTAATGCCAAGAAAAGCTCTGACCTGTTTTGTTTATAGGGCGTGGCCACTCTTGGATGGCTGCTGTTTTCACTAATTGTGGTTTTATTACCCCACGACCAATAGTGTACCCAAGATATTGGCTTCCTCTAACCCAATGGCACATTTTTTTGGATTGGCCGTGGTCCTGCCTTTCGGATAGCTGTAAGAGCGGCTTGAACACGTGGAAGGTGGGACTCCCAGTCAGTGCTATGTACAACTACGTCATCTAGGTAGGCTGCTGAATATTGTTGGTGGGGTCTTAAAATTCTGTCCATGGCTCTCTGGAAGGTAGCAGGCACATTTTGTAACCCGAATGGCATCACCTTGTATTGAAATGATCCCTCAGGAGTTACAAAAGCTGTTTTTTCCCTGGCATTTTCGGTCAGGGGTATCTGCCAATAACCTTTAGTCAAATCTAACGTGGTCAAATACCGAGCCGTTCCCAGTCTGTCAATGAGCTCATCCACCCGGGCATGGGTATGTGTCAAACTTTGTCACAGAATTTAATTTCCTGAAATCGTTGCAAAACCTCCAGCTACCATCTGGTTTTGGGACTAACACAATGGGACTGGACCAGCCACTATTGGATTCCTCAATTACCCCTAAATCCAGCATTTTTTAACTTCGTCCGTGACCGCTTGTCTCCTCGTTTCTGGTATTCTATAGGGCTTAAGTTTGACCCGCATTCCCGGTTCAGTAACTATGTCATGTTGTATTACTGTAGTCCGGCCAGGTAAGTCTGCAAACACGTCTCTATTTCTCTGCAGGAATTCTCTTACCTCTTGTTGTTGAGAAATAGACAACGTGTTGGCAATTGTCACTTCAGGAATTTTAGAGGCTTCAGTCACACCTGAGAGGCTAGCAGGGTGGTCTCTGCTACTAAAGACACCTGTCTTTCCATGGTTTCAACAAATTTACGTGATAGATTCGTTCAGTTTTCCTTTTATTAGGTTGATAAATTTTGTAGTTTACTTCCCCAACTTTTTCTATGACTTCATAGGGCCCCTGCCACTTAGCCAAGAACTTGCTCTCAGCAGTAGGCACTAACACCAGTACTCTGTCCCCAGGTGAAAAAGTGCGGACCTGAGCACTCCGATTGTAAATTCTACTTTGGCTTCCTGGGCTTGGTCAAATGTCTTTTCACAATGGGCATTACGGTTGCAATTCTATCTTGCATCTGCGAAATGTGATCAATAACACTTCTGTGAGGTGTTTTTTTTTTCCTTCCAGGTCTCCCTGGCTATGTCCAGTAGGCCTCTAGGACTCTCCATATAATAATTCAAAAGGGGAATACCTGTGGAGGACTGAGGAACTTCCCTAATAGCAAACATCAGGTGGGAAGAAGACAGTCCCAATTTTCCCATCCTTATCAATGACCTTTTTAACATGCTTTTCAAGTTTTATTAAACTGTTCCACCAAGCGTGCAGTTTGCGGATGGTACAACAAGTTCGCAACTGAGTCACCAACAATTTACATAGCTTTTAGTTACTCGCGACATAAAAGGGGTTCCTTGATCTGTAAGATTGCTTAGGGACACCAACTCTGCTAAATACATGGACAATTCCCGAGCAATATTCTTGGCAGATGTATTGCGTAGAGGAATGGCCTCAGGATAACGTGTAGCATATTCTAGAATTACCAAGAATATGCTGATGGCCCCTTGCGGACTTGGGAATGGGTCCACAAGGTCCATAGCTATTCTTTCAAAGGGTACTTCAATAATGGGCAGTGGAACTAATGGACTTCGAAAGTGAGGCATAGGTGCAGACTTCTGGCAAACAGGACAGGAACTACAAAAATTTTCAATTTCTTTCTGTACCCCAGGCCAGTAAAACCTTTGCAACACTCTTTCAGTGGTTTTTTCAATGCCCAAATGACCACCCCACAGTGCGCATGAGCAAGCTCCAGTACCACTTTTCTGTGGGATTTAGGTACCAGCAACTGTTCAACAATTTCCTCATCATTTTTTTTATACACTCTGTAGATTAAGTCATCATTACTAGCAAAATAAGGAAAACACAACCTGTCCTCTGGTTGAACAGGTTTACCGTTAATCATCACAACATTTTCCCACGCTCTAATGAGGGTAGGATCTTTTCTCTGTTCTGTACCAAAGTTTTCTCTATGAACATTCAGATCAACCAGCTCCAAACCAACCTCTTGGTCAAGGAGGGTCTGCCTATCTTCGCTGGCAGTAGGACTTCCCCAGACTCCTCCAGTTCTCCTGCCATAACAGAGAAAGGAAAACTGGAAGTTTCTGGGAGGAGTCTTCCTTGCGTATGTTCCGGAGAACTCAGGGTTCTGATTCAGACATGGGTTTAGATCTGGACAGTCCCACAGTCCCCAAAATTTTGGGAAGTCCCTTCCAATAATTGCATCGTGTAATAAGTGGGGAACTACACCAACCACATGATTTACAGTACCCAATGCAGTTCCAAATGCAACCGTTGCTATGGGATACTCTCGTATCCCCATGAATGCACACTACAGCCACTTTCCCGGCTGGAAGTTCTCAGGGCCAATCACATCAGCCTTGATCAAGGTTATCAAGCTCCCGAGTCCAGTAAAGCAGTGACATGCTTACTATTCACAGATACAGTACACATGTGTTTTCCGATGGCTGGCATGGTGGTACATGAAGAGAAGCAAACAAAGACTGCCTCCATCTCTGAAAGAGAAATCACACTGCTTGGTTCATCAGTTAAAGGACAGTTTGCAGCCACATGCCCAAGTTCACGGCAACGAAAACATTTCACAGTTTCCAAGTTAGGACTGCGGAGAGCCCACGATTCCCGGTATAGGACGCCAGTCTCTCGCTTAATATCAACATTCCTTCCCCCTGAGTCTTTACCATCTTACCACCCACTTCCCCCAGAACAGTCTTACTGGTTGCCAGGGGATACCGTGGTTTTGGGTGGAAAGTCCGTGAGCTGCAGGGGAGGCAGTCAAGTCCTCACTGTGAAGTACCTCTCCACTAGTTCACCAGATGATCGCTGTTGTTGGATCTCTTGGCTCACCCATCTTTGCAGAGAACAGGTAGAGACCTTAGATAGTGATCCATGCCCACTCTTTCTACTATCTGGGGCCCCGTCAGAGATTCCGGCTGTAGCCACTTTCGAACCAGATGGATAGATCGAACATTTGTGACCGTGGAGGTCTCCCCACTTGGTAGGACCAGCTGCTGACCCGCTGTGCCCGTACAGCAAGAGTAACCCCCAGCCGGGCTAAAATCTCCTGTTTCAACTTTTTGTAATCCGCAGCATTTTAGGTTCCAAGTCGTAACACGCTTCTGCGCTTCTCCTGTAAGCAAGGGGGCCACCAGTCCAGCCCACTGAGCCTGAGGCAGCTTTCCCTTTCGGCTGTCCTCTCAAAGGTCACCAGAAAAGCCTCTGGATCATCCTCTCAGTCATCTTGGACAGGAAGCGACCCACATGGATGGCTGAGTGGTTATCAACACCTAGTCTGAACATGAGACCGCTGTGCAGTTCCTGCACCACCTCTGTAAGAGTGTTTCGATCCTTTTCAGCATCACTTCCAATTTCAAAAACAGTTCCTGTGTCTGCTCCTGCACAGCCTTGATCTGCTGTGCAGTTTGTGTCTGCACCACATGTATCATGTCCCGATACTGGGTATTCGCTTGCTGCTGTGCAGCATTGGCTTGCTGCAAGGCTGCATTAGACAACACCAACTGTTTTACCAGTTCCTCCATATCTTTGCAATTCAGGTACTGGCTCCTTGTATAGCACTTGGTTATAAAGCTGCCCGCATCCTCCACCATATGTGAGAGGGGGAACACGTAGCGGGTGCTTAGCTCCCTGGGTGAGCAAATGAAAACCAGTCCAATGGCTTTTCCTTCAAACAGTGTGTGTTTTATTGGTGCTATTTGCAGCTATATACACAGGTGCATAACAGGGTGCTTGACACAAAACAAAATTCAAACAAACCCTAGCCGTGTCTCGGCTCTAACTTTACAATATATTCAGTCCTGACTATAGACTTAACAAGCCTGGTGCTTTGTTAGTCTCTCTGTAAGAAATGACAGTTTTTATTTAAACCAACCTTTAGCTCCAGTCAGACTCACCTGTCTGCTCCCCAGGTTACAGAGCAATCAATGAGCACAGGGCTTAGCTATTTAACATATTTCACCTCCTGAATGCTAATTAATGAATCCACTTGTCCTGGAGTGGAATTACAACTCCCTGTAGGCAAAGGAGAGAAACCTGGGTGATATATAAACTCCGGCCAGGACTTTTCCAGCCTCTCTGTTAGACATCCTGCTACACTGTTTATATTGTAAACTGAATCCCAATATTCTTTTTAAAAAGACAATGGGAAGCCAGAACAGAATGTTACCCTCTGGAGTGTAAAGGGAAACTTTTTACAGGAAATGCACAAAATGTAGGAATATCCAATTACATTATAGTAGTGGTAATAGAGCCCTCTCTGTGCACTCTACTTGTGCATTAGAAAACAGGTTTGTCTTTTATGATAGTGGAACATTTTCAGATAAAAATTGATATCTGCTTCCTAAATTTTTGGCTGGGACAGACTTATACAAAAAATGTCCGTAATTTGATATAATGAAAGAAGGTGGTAAATCTAAAGAAATCATTACCTGTTCCACCTATGTTGTCCACACAGAATATTATTTTGCTGTCCTAAAAACCCCACTATGCACTGTGTATCCTATTATTTCACAACAGCCTGATATACATCTAGGCTACACGTGTACCTTACGGAAAATGTTTTATGTACCAGCCTAAATTAGAACACCAAATGGACATTAAGATCTATAGATCTGACTTTGTCATCTGATAAGCCACCATACACTTTTTCTAGTTCATCTGTGTTTTCTTTATTCTCTTAGTGCGTAAAACACCATACATATTTCCAGCTGACCAACTGATAGTGTATTGGCCGTCGGCCATAATATCGCACATGACCAAACTTGGGACAGTTCGCCTATATCGGACGAACAGACAAGCAGGCCTGTTGGTATCACAGCTGATTTGTGGTTCCCTATGGGAAACTCCCTATGGCAAACTGCCGCTCACTATTAGTGAATGCTCGGTCTGGAACAAAAGTACCCTATGAGTACCCAGACTTACTAATATTGTGAAATGTCCACCTATATATATTTATGATAAAACACACACCGCCACATTAAGTTGAAAAAGAGATGTGATCCAGGTCATCAAGGTAAAGTAAAGCTGAGGTTTTAATTTACCCTTACTTTTTTAATACTACAGTTCCCCTCTTTTTTCATTGGCAAATTAAATTCATTATATTAAGTTTTAATGGGCCTTTATTATGCCCCCAATCTAGGCTATTCAATAAAGTTCTAATTGGTCTCACACCTCAGATCCAGGTGCATTTTATTAAATTTGACAAAAGTTGATTACACCATAATAGCAGTGCATTTTACTAAAGGTGGCCATACACATGGGCGATATTCAGCAAAGCTCCTGTAATAATAAAGCACTGCAAGTAGACAATGGAGTCTGTCCTTCTTTTGGGTACTTACCAACGCTCCAAATTTATTTTATCACAAAATACATGGAACCAGTAAAATGTCTTCATGTATGATATGGACAGTAATGCTCTACATTGTAGATGCAGATAAAAGGAACTAGAATTTAACCTATATGGCGGAGCTTTATCGCACATCTCTGTTGCATTTGTGGCGAAATAGCCCTCGTTAAAATCTTGCACTAAAGAAGCGCAGTGACTCTGGGTAAATTAGCCACTGTATCTTTAGTGAGTGTTCTTTCTTACGTTTTTATATTCTATTTACAGTAGATTCAGAAAGACTGCCTGTTATTTGCTTATGAGGTGTTAGGGCGGCTAATCTCCCTTTATTTAAAATCTATAATTCTGTGGGAGGTGGGGGAAAGTTTTCTACCTGCGTATTGTTTGTAAAGGGCATGTCCACCCCATTTTCCAAAATTTTCCCAATAGTAGCTTTCCCTCCCCCAGCCCCAAGCACCATAAAAGATTTTACTGGAACTCCCCCGATCTTTACTTACCTTACCTCTTTCCGTGGCATACTAAAACGGCCCTCTGCTTGCATGAAACTGCAAGCAGGGGGCGGGACCGGCACTGCGTCCGTGAAGGCTGAGAGGCAGCCAATCATAGATGGGCTGCACAGAATGCTGGGGGAGAAAGGTAAGGTAAGTTAAAGTTCGGGGGAGTTTCAGTAAAATCTTTTATGGGGTTGGGGCTGGGGGGAAGGAAAGCTATTATTGGGAAAGGGGGTTTAACACCTAGGGGGAGGGATTGCAAAACGGGTGTAGAGTGGTAGGTAGAGGAGGGAGAGGGAGGGTGGGGAGGGAGGGGGAGGCCTGCAGTGCCCTGCCAAACTTCTCCCGGAGGGAGACAGGAGGTGGGCATGTTTTTGGACTTTGAGGGGGGATTACATGAGAACCATTTGGAGCTGGGATGTAAGGTAAGGATTTTATTACACTACATAGTGGGCCATAGTAGTGGGGGATTATAGTTTTTGGGGTGGACATGCCCTTTAAAAGTAGTTAAAGGGAAATTAAACCCAAATTTTCATACTACCATCATCTAGAAGCAATAACAAAAAGTACATTCATAGAGTATAGGGCGCCAAAGTAAATTTACTTGGAATAGGTAACTGTCAATGCCACCATTTTCCCCCCAGTACACTTTAATTAACCCCATCAAAAACTTTCTGGTCAAACCTCCTAAACTTAGTCACATGCTCCTTGTGAAGATTTCAAACGTTTTGTACAGATCTGTAATATAATTGGTTAGGACTTCTAATGAAATGTAACCTGCTTTACAAGTACTGCATTCATTAGCTTAGGAGTGGGCATGTGTGAGGAACATAAACAGTCAGTGTCTAAAACAGTGGGCATGTCTGTGGTACTGGCATGCTGGGAACAAGACACATACCAACAAGGTATATTTCTTATCAGAGAGGTGAGACCCAAATTCATGTTTTTAAATCAGTCTTCTGAATGTATTTGTTTAGAGGTTTTAGTTGTCCATCAAAGGGCAAGTCCACCTTCTCAACCAAAAATACCAAAAGGGTAGTTGGCAAAATAAAACATTCAACTTAAATGCTATGGTCACAGACATCTGACTTACCAAAAAATCATTTCAAGAGAGGTACCGCCGCTGCCCAGCCCCAAAAATAAAGCTGTCAGATAAGTAAGAACAAAATTTCTGATACATTGCTTACAGATTAGAAAAAATGCTCAATACTCTATCTAGTACACTCTCTAGCACATTATCTAATATTCTCTAATTGCACTCTCTAGTACTCAATTTAGTACACTCTTTAGTTCTCCCTCTAGTGCACTCTCTAGTACTCCTTTATTAATTCTTTAGTACTCCCTCTAGTACACTCTCTAATATTCCCTCTGTACTCTCTAGTACTCCTCTAGTACACTCTTAGTATTCCCTCTAGTACACTCTCTAGTACTCCTCTAGTACACTCTCTATTATTCTCTAGTACACTCTCTAGTATTCCCTCTAGTACACTCTCTAGTACTCCCTCTAGTACACTCCTAATATTCTCAGTACACTCTCAGTACCCCTCTAGTACATCTCATATTCCATCTAGTACACTCTAGTACTCCCTCTAGTACACTCTCTAGTATTCCCTCAGTACACTCTCTAGTACTCCATATAGTACACTCTCCAGTACTATGTGATACATTCTCTAGTATCCTTCTAGTACACTTTTAGTACTCCCTCTAGTACACTCTCTAGCACTCCTCTAGTACACACTCTAGTACTCCTAGGTACACTCTCTACTACTCCTTCTAGTACACTCTCTACTACTCCCTCTAGTACACTCTCCAGTACTCTTTTATTACCTCTTCTAATACTCCCTCTAGTACACTCTCTAGTACTTCATTAAGAAGGGCATGTCCTCCCGAAAACACTAATCCTCCCACATTTTTCTTTTACTGAGTAGCCTGACCAATCCACTGATACAGTTGAAACAATTTCAATAGCTTCAATAGTTCACACTGCACCATTTCAAGCTTGATACAAGGTATTGCCATATCTGGTCCTGACCTTCATCTGCCATTGGAAAATAGGAAACAGAAAGCAATATCTGTGCATGTCCTTGTTGTAAAGGGGACAGGGGGCTGGAGGAGAGAAGGCCCGTGTGAGTAAAAGATGAAAATAAATATGTTGACACACGAATGCAGTTACTTTGGGGGCCGATCACTGCCTATCTTATGAATTATTGTGTGTTGTTTTTCTTTATTTACAAGGTTTTTATGTTGTTGAACTAGATAATAAGGTTTTGGATAACAAATGATGAAACACCCTTTCTAATGGTCCAAAAGGTTTTGGGTAAATTTTAATTCCCAGGTTTCCATGGTTGTGACAGGGTAAAGGAACAAAATGATTATTTGTTTATTGTGGGTCTAGGATGTGTCTGAAACCCTTGGGATGTGGTTTAGGCCCGAACCTGGTTGGGGGGGAACTAGCAGTTTCGGGTCGGAAATCTCATTGGTCATAGCTGAACGTGAACTTCAACGCAAAATGTAGAAGGAATTTTCTCAGGTTTCTACATAGAATCTTTGTAGTTTTGATGCGGAAATTCTGGTTTCTACTGTCGAAATTCTGAGTCTAAGCTGAGACTAATGATTCTTGTAAAATGAATCCCAATATTCCTAAAGGGCATGTTTCCCCCAAAAAACTATAATTTAACCCTCTACTGGCCCCACTTTGCATACTGTGCTGGCACATTTTATAATTTCTGCTTCTTGAGTGACAGGTTGTAAATGCTGTGAAAAAATGAGCATTTTTTAAAGGATTTTCAAAAAATATACATTAGAAACAGCAAGATCAGCCGCATCGTGATGGCTGCCGTGCAAGCAGGAGGCTGGATCGGATTGCTGCAGAGAGAAGGGCTCTGTAAGTAGAAATTTGGGGATTTTTAAAGAAATATTGTGGTGGTTGGGGGTGGGTAGGTGTTACCTACTTTACCCCAAAGTTTGTTTGGGGGTGGACATGCCCTTTAAGAGTGCACCCAGGCAGTGGTGCACCTGTTATACTGTAAACTGATCCCAATATTCTTAAGAGTGCACCCCTGCAATGGTGTGCCTGTTTATATTGTAAACCGAATCACAATATCTTTAGAGTGCACCCCAGCAATGGTGTGCCTGTTTAATTTGTAAACCGAATCACAATATCCTTAAGAGTGCACCCCGGCAATGGTGTGCCTGTTTATATTGTAAACCGATCCCAATATCCTTAAGAGTGCACCCCGGCAATGGTGTGTGCCTGTTTATATTGTAAAACGAATCCCAATATTCTTAAGAGTGCACCCCGGCAATGGTGTGCCTGTTATATTGTAAACCGAATCCCAATATTCTTAAGAGTGCACCCCGGCAATGGTGTGCCTGTTTATATTGTAAACCGAATCACAAATCCTTTAGAGTGCACCCCGGCAATGGTGTGCCTGTTTATATTGTAAACCGAATCACAATATCCTTTAGAGTGCACCCCGGGAATGGTGTGCCTGTTTATATTGTAAACTGAATCCCAATATTCTTAAGAGTGCACCCCGGCAATGTGTGCCTGTTATATTGTAAACTGAATCCAATAATTCTTAAGAGTGCACCCCCGCAATGGTGTGCCTGTTTATATTGTAAACTGAATCCCAATATTTTAAGAGTGCACCCCGGCATTGGTGGTGCCTGTTTATATTGTAAACTGAATTCCAATATTCTTAAGAGTGCACCCAGGCATTGGTGGGCCTGTTTATATTGTAAACTGAATCTCAATATTCTTAAGAGTGGCACCCCGGCATTGGTGTGCCTGTTGTGAGAGGGGGAACACGTAGCGGGTGCTTAGCTCCCTGGGGTGAGCAAATGAAAACAGTCCAATGGCTTTTCCTTCAAACAGTGGTGTGTTATTGGTGCTATTTGCAGCTATATACACAGGTGCATAACAGGGTGCTTGAACACAAAAACAAAATTCAAAACAAAACCCTAGCCGTGTCTCGGCTCTAACTTTACAATATATTCAGTCCTGACTATAGACTTAAAGGGCAATTATAGTGAGAAAATTGTTTTTTTTTTATTTCTTCTAATGTATCATATAGTCATCCCATCCACCAGGGTACCTTTAGTTTCTTTAAATCTATATAGTCCCCGAGATATAAGCTTTGAATATGCTGTGATTTGTAGGAGCTGCTACACCTCATCTGTCACTCAAAGGCAACACACCCACACAATCCAAAGCTCCCCTGCAGTACTGTCACACACTCTCTCACCCACACTATATGTACATGTGCAACATATAGTCAAATGCTGTAGTGCTAACACAATCAATAAACCATTAACCCAGCAATATGAGCATAACACACTATAAAACAGCCCCTCCCCCCAAAAAAAATCTTATATACATACAAAACCAGTGACTCAAAGGAACATTAATACAGTATATATAATACAGTAATACAGACTATATACCAAACAAGACACACAGTGCAATCTATGAAATATATAGACTAAAGCAACTGAAATGTAACAGGACAACAAGCAGTGTCACTGTGTTTGTGAAGGTCTCACTACAAGCTGCTGTTACACTGACTCTCTTTTCAGTGATTATGATCTCAGCTAAGCAGGGGGAGAGATATGAACTTTAGGTAAAAAGTAAATAACAATTAGCAAAGTTAGAGAACAGGCAGAGTTCAGTAACTTACTTGTAAAGAATCTCAGCACCACTTGTCCTCTCTCCCCTCTGCCCCTCCCTTCAGCATATGCTACTTTATTCCACACTTTGATTGCTTGCAGTCTAGCTGGAAGGGAGGGGTCAACAGGATGTCGCACTTCATTTAAAGTCTTTCAACTGACAATGCTCGGACTCTGTATACAGCCGTCACTGCTTGAGGGGGAGTAGACAGAGGGGGGAGGGGGAACACAGCTTGGTAAAACTTCTGCCAGTGTGAAGAAACGAAGCCACACAGAAACATGAAAGTAAGGCAGCTTATATTAAGTGATCTATACATTGTATACAGACAAAGTTTTTTTTTCACTATAGTTGCCCTTTAACAAGCTGGTGCTTGTTAGTCTCTCGTAAGAAATGACAGTTTTTATTTAAACCAACCTTTAGCTCCAGTCAGACTCAACCTGTCTGCTCCCCAGGTTACAGAGCCATCAATGAGCACAGGGCTTAGCTATTTAACATATTTCACCTCCTGAATGCTAATTAATGAATCCACTGGATTCCTGGAGTGGATACAACTCCTGTAGGCAAAGGAGAGAAACCTGGGTGATATATAAACTCCGGCCAGGACTTTTAGCCTCTCTGTTAGACATCTTGCTACATACCCCCCCCTTGTTTCAACCCCAAGGTTGGAACACACATAGAAAAACATGAGTGTACTCGGGACAGTGCATCTGCATTTCCCATCTGTGCTCCTGGTCATGTTTTACAGTAAAGCATAGTCTTGCAAAGTAAGAAACCAGCGGTTTACCCTTCTATTGTCTCTTCTTCTGTGCCATCCATTTAAGAGGAGTGATCAGTTACTAAATCAAAGTGACGCCCCAACAAGTAATATCTCAACGCTTCCAGAGCCCACTTATTGCCAGACATTCCTTTTCTATCACTGGATATTTTCTCTATGCTCATTTAATTTTCTACTTAAAGGGCATCTACACTGCAAAAATGAACTAAAGTATATTTTCAGAGAGCGCTATCCTGTGTACTTTTCCCATATACTTTCATTATTTTTTTGGAGCAGTTACTGGATATTTTCATTTTATGTTTCTTATGGGGGCAGCCATTGATCTCTCTCCTATAGTGGGCAGTGTGTTTGTAGTCTATGGAGATATGTCCACCAATCAGAAGGGGTTTGCATAATGGTTAAAATAGCATTTGCTCATTTATTTATTAAACATGCAGAATCAGTTAAACAAGTAAACAACTGATTTGCAAGTCCCACCTGGGATTCTGGGTTTATATGAACCCTTCCCTTCTTCTATAGTCATCAGAACTACATGATCTGATATTGTTGTGTGTAAGTAGCATTTGATATCAGATTGAATCATTTTATCTGTGTAACTACATATACAGATTAAAATATTTCAGACCTTCTTCATTTTATATATCAGGTTATATTTGTAAGATAACCTGCTTTATGTTAGTTAAAGATATATATTTATATACAAAGAAAGGGAGAGACAGAGAGATACAGATTATCCAGTGAATGAAGGACACAACAGTGTTACAAGCAGAGCTGCATTTATTACAGACTGGGGCTTTTACACTGCAATTATTCACACTCAGTTTGCTGCATGTGTTTCTGATATCCCTTGTACCATGTTGTCTCTGGACTGGTTTGAAATCCAAATCCCTCTGTTCTATCAATGGAGATTATTTCTGGTGAACAACTATTCAGATATTCCAATACATCAAAGCTCGTTACTCAGATTTACTGTTAGGTACTTGGTCAGGAGAAATCAGATTTTTTTTTCCTGCAAATTTTATCTTAGATACAGAAAACCAAAATACTGAGAACTAAACTGAGAGCCATCTGAACTAAGGGTTGCCCATTCAAGCTACCCAGCCAGAATCACTCAATAAGCTTATATCCCAGTACATGCCTTAGTACAAAGACATAACATTTCAGATGAAATGCTAAACTGAAAATAGGACCCCTACTGAACATTCACTATTTGTAGTGCCTATTAACCCCACCCCAAAATCTGATTGGTCTGGAATCCAAGATCCAATCAGATTTAGGATTGTATCTAGACCAATCAGACATTTGGAGGTGTGTTTGGGAAACACTATAAAAAGTGAGAGGTCTGAATTACAGCTTAGTATGGGCTCAGTAGCTATACTGGCATGTCATTGAATTGTGCTTAGCTTAAGTGCTGCATGCGTGTACCTGACTGGAAAAGCTCAATGAGCTGGTTCAGCCATGGTGGTTTTCCATTTTCTTGTTTATTGCACTGTTTTTTGTTGACAAGCGTCAAAACAGAGTTAGGGGGAGATCTGATTAAACCCTGAATACGGCATTGATGAAACATTCTCATTCCAACCTCTGGTTATTTGGAGGACCCATGGGAAGGCATTCAGTGAAAATAAGAATTACACAAGTGAAAAAGGAATTGCATCAATATCAATCAATGTTCTAAATTCTCTGAACTTGAAATATGGTTTTGTTTCTCCTGGTCAAAAACCTTACAACAGATTTGCCCAACACTACTGCAGATGTCATTGGACCACATTGGACCAGCATTTTCCTATAAACACTCTCCCACCAGTAGAAGAAAATCAGAATGAGGGTGGGAGTTAAAAAAAATCTTATTTCACTTTTTTACAATGACCTGTAAAATTGCACAAGTCTCTCTAGGCTCATAATTAAATAAACTCCTTCTAGGCATCAGTAAACTGCTCAAAGAATAACATTTACTGAGGGACCAAGTAAGTTAGGGAGAGTTTTCATCACAGCTCCCTTACTCATCATGCAAATAAGAGAAGGAGAGACTTCTGGGTAATTCCCAGCTGGTGGTTAAAAATGGGAGGAGTTAACAGCTAATTAGTACTAATGTGCACGGGCAAAACAGAGGGTGGAGTCTTAAGATATGCAGATTCAGCATGTACTTCAAAGAATTTAGAACTTTGCAAGGTGTTACAATGGTTGTGGTGTAAATTCAGACATAATAACCAGATCATTTATAGCAAATTAAGACGCCTTGTCAAGGTTTCACTGGAATGCTAATTGTTTTTTGGGTGAAGATTTCCTTTAAGTACACAATAGGATGCTCTTCCCCATTCTGTACTTGTGACAACACTGCTCCAAGGCCCACATCGGATGCATCTGTCTGAACTACAAAGTCCTTGGAAAAGTCTGGGGAGTACAAGATTGGCTGTTCACAAAGGGCCTTCTTCAAGACCATAACTGACCTTTCTGCCTCTGGAGACCACTTTATCATCACTGAGTCTTTTCCTTTTGTAAGGTCAGTTAAGGGCGCAGCAAGGGTTGCAAAATTTGGGATAAATCGTCTATAATAACCAGTAATGCCAAGAAAAGCTCTGACCTGTTTTTTGTTTATAGGGCGTGGCCACTCTTGGATGGCTGCTGTTTTCACTAATTGTGGTTTTATTACCCCACGACCAATAGTGTACCCAAGATATTTGGCTTCCTCTAACCCAATGGCACATTTTTTTGGATTGGCCGTGAGTCCTGCCTTTCGGATAGCTGTAAGAGCGGCTTGAACACGTGGAAGGTGGGACTCCCAGTCAGTGCTATGTACAACTACGTCATCTAGGTAGGCTGCTGAATATTGTTGGTGGGGTCTTAAAATTCTGTCCATGGCTCTCTGGAAGGTAGCAGGCACATTTTGTAACCCGAATGGCATCACCTTGTATTGAAATGATCCCTCAGGAGTTACAAAAGCTGTTTTTTCCCTGGCATTTTCGGTCAGGGGTATCTGCCAATAACCTTTAGTCAAATCTAACGTGGTCAAATACCGAGCCGTTCCCAGTCTGTCAATGAGCTCATCCACCCGGGGCATGGGATATGTGTCAAACTTTGTCACAGAATTTAATTTCCTGAAATCGTTGCAAAACCTCCAGCTACCATCTGGTTTTGGGACTAACACAATGGGACTGGACCAGTCACTATTGGATTCCTCAATTACCCCTAAATCCAGCATTTTTTTAACTTCGTCCGTGACCGCTTGTCTCCTCGTTTCTGGTATTCTATAGGGCTTAAGTTTGACCCGCATTCCCGGTTCAGTAACTATGTCATGTTGTATTACTGTAGTCCGGCCAGGTAAGTCTGCAAACACGTCTCTATTTCTCTGCAGGAATTCTCTTACCTCTTGTTGTTGAGAAATAGACAACGTGTTGGCAATTGTCACTTCAGGAATTTTAGAGGCTTCAGTACACACCTGAGAGGCTAGCAGGGTGGTCTCTGCTACTAAAGACACTCTGTCTTTCCATGGTTTCAACAAATTTACGTGATAGATCTGTTCAGTTTTCCTTTTATTAGGTTGATAAATTTTGTAGTTTACTTCCCCAACTTTTTCTATGACTTCATAGGGCCCCTGCCACTTAGCCAAGAACTTGCTCTCAGCAGTAGGCACTAACACCAGTACTCTGTCCCCAGGTGAAAAAGTGCGGACCTGAGCACTCCGATTGTAAATTCTACTTTGGGCTTCCTGGGCTTGGGTCAAATGTCTTTTCACAATGGGCATTACGGTTGCAATTCTATCTTGCATCTGCGAAATGTGATCAATAACACTTCTGTGAGGTGTTTTTTTTCCTTCCCAGGTCTCCCTGGCTATGTCCAGTAGGCCTCTAGGACGTCTCCCATATAATAATTCAAAAGGGGAATAACCTGTGGAGGACTGAGGAACTTCCCTAATAGCAAACATCAGGTAGGGAAGAAGACAGTCCCAATTTTTCCCATCCTTATCAATGACCTTTTTTAACATGCTTTTCAAGGTTTTATTAAACTGTTCCACCAAGCCGTCAGTTTGCGGATGGTACACAGAAGTTCGCAACTGAGTCACCTTAAACAATTTACATAGCTCTTTAGTTACTCGCGACATAAAAGGGGTTCCTTGATCTGTAAGAATTTGCTTAGGGACACCAACTCTGCTAAATACATGGAGCAATTCCCGAGCAATATTCTTGGCAGATGTATTGCGTAGAGGAATGGCCTCAGGATAACGTGTAGCATAGTCTAGAATTACAAGAATATGCTGATGGCCCCTTGCGGACTTGGGAATGGGTCCAACAAGGTCCATAGCTATTCTTTCAAAGGGTACTTCAATAATTGGCAGTGGAACTAATGGACTTCGAAAGTGAGGCATAGGTGCAGACTTCTGGCAAACAGGACAGGACTTACAAAAATTTTCAATTTCTTTCTGTACCCCAGGCCAGTAAAACCTTTGCAACACTCTTTCAGTGGTTTTTTCAATGCCCAAATGACCACCCAACAAGTGCGCATGAGCAAGCTCCAGTACCACTTTTCTGTGTGATTTAGGTACCAGCAACTGTTCAACAATTTCCTCATCATTTTTTTTATACACTCTGTAGATTAAGTCATCATTACTAGCAAAATAAGGAAAACACAACCTGTCCTCTGGTTGAACAGGTTTACCGTTAATCATCACAACATTTTCCCACGCTCTAATGAGGGTAGGATCTTTTCTCTGTTCTGTACCAAAGTTTTCTCTATGAACATTCAGATCAACCAGCTCCAAACCAACCTCTTGGTCAGAGGAGGTCTGCCTATCTTCGCTGGCAGTAGGGACTTCCCCAGACTCCTCCAGTTCTCCTGCCATAACAGAGAAAGGAAAAACTGGAAGTTTCTGGGAGGAGTCTTCCTTGCGTAATTGTTCCGGAGAACTCAGGGGTTCTGATTCAGACATGGGTATTAGATCTGGACAGTCCCACAGTCCCCAAAATTTTGGGAAGTCCCTTCCAATAATTGCATCGTGTAATAAGTGGGGAACTACACCAACCACATGATTTACAGTACCCAATGCAGTTCCAAATGCAACCGTTGCTATGGGATACTCTCGGGTATCCCCATGAATGCACACTACAGCCACTTTCCCAGGCTGGAAGTTCTCAGGGCCAATCACATCAGCCTTGATCAAGGTTATCAAGCTCCCAGAGTCCAGTAAAGCAGTGACATGCTTACTATTCACAGATACAGTACACATGTGTTTTCCGATGGCTGGCATGGTGGTACATGAAAGAGAAGCAAACAAAGACTGCCTCCTATCTCTGAAAGAGAAATCACACTGCATTGGTTCATCAGTTAAAGGACAGTTTGCAGCCACATGCCCAAGTTCACGGCAACGAAAACATTTCACAGTTTCCAAGTTAGGACTGCGGAGAGGCCCACGATTCCCAGGTATAGGACGCCAGTCTCTCGGCTTAATATCAACATTCCTTCCCCCTGAGTCTTTACCATGCTTACCACCCACTTCCCCCAGAACAGTCTTACTGGTTGCCAGGGGATACCGTGGTTTTGGGTGGAAAGTCCGTGAGCTTGCAGGGGAGGCAGTCAAGTCCTCAGCTGTGAAGTACCTCTCCACTAGTTCCACCAGATGATCGGCTGTTGTTGGATCTCCTTGGCTCACCCATCTTTGCAGAGAAACAGGTAGAGACCTTAGATAGTGATCCATGACCACTCTTTCTACTATCTGGGGCCCCGTCAGAGATTCCGGCTGTAGCCACTTTCGAACCAGATGGATAAGATCGAACATTTGTGACCGTGGAGGTCTCCCCACTTGGTAGGACCAGCTGCTGACCCGCTGTGCCCGTACAGCAAGAGTAACCCCCAGCCGGGCTAAAATCTCCTGTTTCAACTTTTTGTAATCCGCAGCATTTTTAGGTTCCAAGTCGTAACACGCTTTCTGCGCTTCTCCTGTAAGCAAGGGGGCCACCAGTCCAGCCCACTGAGCCTGAGGCCAGCTTTCCCTTTCGGCTGTCCTCTCAAAGGTCACCAGAAAAGCCTCTGGATCATCCTCTGCAGTCATCTTGGACAGGAAGCGACCCACATGGATGGCTGAGTGGTTATCAACACCTTTAGTCTGAACATGAGACCGCTGTGCAAGTTCCTGCACCACCTCTGTAAGAGTGTTTCGATCCTTTTCAGCATCACTTGCCAATTTCAAAAACAGTTCCTGTGTCTGCTCCTGCACAGCCTTGATCTGCTGTGCAGTTTGTGTCTGCACCACATGTATCATGTCCCGATACTGGGTATTCGCTTGCTGCTGTGCAGCATTGGCTTGCTGCAAGGCTGCATTAGACAACACCAACTGTTTTACCAGTTCCTCCATTATCTTTGCAATTCAGGTACTGGCTCCTTGTATAGCACTTGGTTATAAAGCTGCCCGCATCCTCCACCATATGTGAGAGGGGGAACACGTAGCGGGTGCTTAGCTCCCTGGGGTGAGCAAATGAAACCAGTCCAATGGCTTTTCCTTCAAACAGTGGTGTGTTTATTGGTGCTATTTGCAGCTATATACACAGGTGCATAACAGGGTGCTTGAACACAAAACAAAATTCAAAACAAAACCCTAGCCGTGTCTCGGCTCTAACTTTACAATATATTCAGTCCTGACTATAGACTTAACAAGCCTGGTGCTTTGTTAGTCTCTCTGTAAGAAATGACAGTTTTTATTTAAACCACCTTTTAGCCTCCATGCAGACTCAACCTGTCTGCTCCCCAGGTTACAGGCATCAATGAGCACAGGGCTTAGCTATTTAACATTTTCACCTCCTGAATGCTAATTAATGATCCACTGGATTCCTGGAGTGGATTACAACTCCCTGTAGGCAAAGGAGAGAAGCCTGGGTGATATATAAACTCCGGCCGACTTGTCCAGCCTCTCTGTTAGACATCCTGCTACACTGTTTATATTGTAAACTGAATCCCAATATTCTTTTTAAAAAGACAATGGGAAGCCAGAACAGAATGTTACACTCTGGAGTGTAAAGGGAAACTTTTTACAGGAAAATGCACAAAATGTAGGAATATCCCATTACATTATAGTAGTGGTAATAGAGCCCTCTCTGTGCACTCTACTTGTGCATTAGAAAACAGGTTTTGTCTTTTATGATAGTGGAACATTTTCAGATAAAAATTGATATCTGCTTCCTGAAATTTTTGGCTGGGACAAATGACTTATACAAAAAATGTCCGTATCATTTGATATAATGAAAGAAGGTGGTAAATCTAAGAAAATCATTACCTGTTCCACCTATTGTGTCCACACAGAATATGATTATTTGCTGTACTAAAAACCCCACTATGCACTGTATCCTATTATTTCACCACAGCCTGATATACATCTAGGCTACACGTGTACCTTACGGAAAATGTTTTATGTACCAGCCTAAATTAGAAACACAAATTGACATTAAGATCTATAGATCTGACGTTGTCATCTGATAAGCCACCATACACTTTTTCTAGTTCATCTGTGTTTTCTTTATTCTCTTAGGCTGGGTAAACACCATACGATATTTCCAGCTGACCAACTGATAGTGTATTGGCCAGTCGGCCATAAATATCGCACATGACCAAACTTGTTGACAGTTCGCCTATATCGGACGAACAGACAAGCAGGCCTGTTGGTAAATCACAGCTGATTGTGTGGTTCCCTATGGGAAACTCCCTATGGCAAACTGCCGCTCACTATTAGTGAATGCTCGGTCTGGACAAAAAGTACCCTATGAGTACCCAGACTTACTAATATTGTGAAATGTCCACCTATATATATTTATGATAAAACACCACACGCCACATTAAGTTGAAAAAGAGATGTGATCCAGGGGTCATCAAGGTAAAGTAAAGCTGAGGTTTTAATTTAACCCTTACTTTTTTTAATACTACAGTTCCCCTCTTTTTTCATTGGCAAATTAAATTCATTATATTAAGTTTTAATTGGGCCTTTATTATGCCCCCAAATCTAGGCTATTCAATAAAGTTCTAATTGGTCTTCACACCTCAGATCCAGGTGCATTTTATTAAGAATATGACAAAAGTTGATTACACCATAGATAGCAGTGCATTTTACTAAAGGTGGCCATACACATGGGCGATATTCAGCAAAGCTCGTTGGATCCAACAGGATTGGCTGAACACCAGACATGTCAGTTAGGGAGCATATAACATTGTGGACATGTATGGATACAACAAATGACCATTCCTTATTAGCATATATGAAAAGATTGTATCTGTGTTTTTGCGCATCTGGCAAGTTGACGCAATTTTTCAACTGAAGTTGCATGTGTATGGGTACTAAGACTTAACTGCAGAACAAAAAGAGGAACCAGAACACTACTCAGATGAGCAAGTAATAAAAGGGGAGAACCCCTATAGTTGATTTAGACACAAAACAATCCAACGTTTCAGGGGGATGTATCCACCCTTCCTCAGGAATAACCCTCAGGTAAAGGGTGGATACGTCCCCCTGAATTGAAACTGCATTTAATTTGCCACCCAAAAAGAGGGGAACTGAGGATACGGCCCCCTGAAACATTGGATTGCTTTATGTCTGGATAAACTATAGGGGTTCTCCCCATTTATCACATGCTCATTCGAGTAGCGTTCTGGTTCCTCTTTCTGTTCTGCAGTGACGATTGGCCCTTTGCAATGGGGTTTGAACAGAGCAGCATCGGAGATAACTAACAGGTGTGTGAGTGTGCCTATCTATTATTGTTTTAGACTCTACTAAGGAGCTAACCACACTGGCAGGGACAGTAACTAAATGCATATAGTTCTAATCAATGCACCAGCAGTTATTGTGGAATTATATGGGCTGTGGAATAACTACTCGTGATGAAATCACAAAATATCTCCTTCTGTTCTGCCTCTCCCTTCTCAAATTGGCAGTGAAATAGAGTGATTAATGCTTGCAAATATTGTGTTATCGTGACAGCTGTCGTCTTGGCAAAAAAGCTTTTTCCAAGAACGTGTATCCAATTATTATCTAACAAGTGTAGAGAATGTTATCAACCTATCTTATCACATAATGGCATATTTATCAGGAGGAAGAAACAGCACTAATTAATAGGTGAGAAGTAACAATGTCTCTTGAGTAGATGAAGGCATAAGGAACAGTATTGACAGATTGTAAAATGAGCAAGACATAATATTATATTATTTACAGCACTGACAAATTATTTATTCCAGTCATTTTTGCCTAAAGGCCTGTACACACTCAGAATTCTGCTCTGACGTAACGCCCAAGGGCAAGAATTACACTTGTATTGGCACCCGGTCGGCCAACTTAACAAGCCCACATACATCTGTTGTATTCAATTAGATCAACTGGACATGTTTTAGTTTAGTTCTTGAAGATGTTTCGCTAGTCATCCGACTGGCTTTCTCAATTCAGAATGACTTGTACAAGAATCTGTGGCAAATATGTACCCTGGAAAATCCCAATTAGCATATCACAGCCAGGTGTTAAGGGCGTGATTGGATAGTGGCTAAGAGGTGTTATAGGAACGCCCAGGGTAAGGTGTCAAAACAGCATTGTACATGGCAGACAGTTGGTGTCGAACCCCCCCACCTCTATTTAGGCTTGGTTTCTTTATTTTCACATAAATGGCCTCCTTAACACCTCTCTTGAACCAGTTACATTCCTTTGCCAATATGTTAACATTACAATCTGTAAAGGTATGTCCTTTATCCTTAAGATGCAGGTACACGGCTGAGTCCTGACCCGAGGAATTGGCTCTTCTGTGCTGGGCCATACGTTGATGTAGTTGCTGTTTGGTCTCCCCCACATACAAAGAGGGGCTTTCCTTCTGATATGAAATTTTAATCTTTACACTTTTGCTATCCTGTTGCACCCTTCTGGCTGTCTGATCCTCCTCAAGATGCCTCTTTTGTGTTTTGAGGGGGGTGTAATACAAGAACCCGCTTAATGCATATTACCTTGCCTGAGGCTTTCAGACTAGAAGCCTCTGTGTGTTGCCAGATTTAGGATCTGGCCTTTTTCTTATCTTTTCTTGGGGAATCTATATATCCAACATAGGGATCCGAACCAGAAATTTCCCTATTGTATTTTTGAACTGGTAAGAGCACTAGGTGCCCTAAAGATTATAGATTGGCGTACCTATAATATCAGGGGATTGTTTTAAACTACCTGATTGATTCCCGCTGTACATACTTACCTTACCAGCTCTATGTCTAGGGGGGGAGGTTTATGAATATTTTACTACCTCCACCCACACCTATTCTGTTCGCATACCGGATGATTCCTACTCTTTCTTAGTTTTTAAGTGTGTGTTTTTTCTATATATTTTAGTGCATATCTAATAAAGTCTATATTTTAATTACGTATCGCCGTGTTACTGATGTTTACTCAGTTAGGGTAATAGTTTAAGAGGGGGATACTTTTTCTTTGATTTTGTGTTCCTATTATCATGAAATTACCAGTTTGCTGAATCAGTGTCACAAAGTGTCCAGTTTGCTATAGCATTACCATGTAGTTCACAGTTCGCTGCACCAGCGTCATGGAATTTCCCGTTTGCTGTACCACTATTATGAATTTTCCAGTTATCTGTAATAGTATCATAAAATTCATAATTTGCCAGAATTCTAGTTCACTGTACCAGTACCATAGATTGTCCACTTAGCTGTACCAGTGATAACATTTACATTAAATTTCTATCTATTGTTTTATCCGTCTATCACTATCTGTGTGTGTCTCTCTCTCTGTCTCTTTCTGTGTCTCTATATCTACCTATTGATCTGTTTATCTCTCACTCTCCCTTCCTCCATTCTTTCTGATCTAGTGATCTTGATTAGAAATCTTATCTGTAATCTGTAACATTATTAAAATCTGTCACAAATGCCAGTTCGCTGGGCAAGTGATCTGACCAATCAATCGATATTTGCCGACACCACCCTGAGTTTAAGGACTTGGAGACGCCCCACAATCACTCTTGACTCTTACTGGCTATACACACCCTTGTCCTGGCAGCTAAATGGTTAACACTACACCTTTCACTCCAGCAACCAAAGCGTTAATTAAGGTTCGTTCATGCGTGCAATCGCGGGTCCCCGCACGATGTGTACGAATGTCCATTTCGGCCGATAACCGGCCTGTGTATGGGACCTTTATTGCCCGAAACGGCCGGTCGTTCAGAGATCCGGTCGGGACCCGCGATTGCACGTGTGTATGAACCTTTAGCTTCAGCCATTCCCTTCCCTGCCAGCAGAGTTAATTAGCATTTACACAAGCAAAGCATTCAATACACTTAGGGGCATATTTATAAAGGTTCGTTAACTTTTCACGGCCGTTTTCGCGGCCATTAACGCATGAATCCGCGTTACCGCCGATTTAAAAGGCCCGAAAACGGCCGCGAAAAGTTAACGAAGCGTTAACCTTTCGCGCCGATACTTACCCGTTACCGCCGCTCTATTTATAAAGCGGCGGTACTGGTTTCGCTCGCTAGTATCGGCTGTTTTACTTCGCCACCTTGAAGGAGGCGAAGTCAGCCGATACTAACCTCCCGCGGCGGGGATGGGCAGGCAACCCGCGGCGGGTGGTCGCACCCGCCCCGGGAGACACGCCCACCCCGCCCACACCCCCCCGCGGCGGCAGCGGCGACCACCCGCCGCCGCCGCCACTTCCCAGCAGCCCCTCCCAACCCGTTCCCCGTTCGCGGCAATCTCGGAACGGGAGGCTAGAGGGGGCTGCCGGGAAGGGGCCGCAGCAGGTGGTCGCGACCACCCGCCGCGCACCCCCTCCCCGGCAACCCCTCCAAGCCCCCCGCCCCGGCCGCTCCCGGGGAGGGGACGGGAGGGAGCCGCTGGGGGGGTGGAGGCTCCCTCCAGCGGGGCCCTGAGAAGGGCCTTTTGGGGCTTAGGGGGTCCCGCAGCTCGAACCGGGACCCCCCTCCCCGGCCCTTACAAGGGCCCTTGCGGCACTGACAAGTGCCTTTGGCGGGGGTCCCGCAGCTGAACCGGGACCCCCAGTGCGGCTCTTAAAAGAGCCCTTGGGCGACGTCTTCTTTCTTCCAGTCCCGGCGACACCAGCTCCGCCGAGGCCGCCGACCCCCGAGAGGTACCCCTGCGGCCGCCAGGGGTACCCCCGGCGGGCGCCAGCGACCTCAACGAGGCCGATGTTGCCGGCGTCTTGATCCGACGCGACGTCTTCGGGCTGGCGACACCAACCCCACTCAGGTCGCCGATGCCAGGCAGACTCACTGCGGCCGCCAGTGAGCCCGCTGGCACCGCCGGCCTCAGCGGAGCCGATGTTGCCAGCCGCTTCTTTCTTCTTTCTTCAGCCATCTACTGCGATGGCATCTGAGTTCCGCGGCGGAAAGCTCCTCTTTATATAGGTTTGCAGAAATCCATAATCCGTTTCTGATTGGTCAATTTTTAATACTTGCTTTACATTAACCAATCAGATTTCTGGAAAGTTCTGAAATCTGATCTGGCGGCCGCAGGGGTACCTCTCGGGTGTCGGCGCCTCGCGAGCTGGTGTCGCCGGGACTGGAAAAAGACGTCGCCCAGGGCTCTTTTAAGAGCCGCCACTGGGGGTCCCGGTTCAGCTGCGAGACCCCCGCCAAAGGCACTGGTCAGTGCCGCAAGGGCCCTTGTAGGGCCGGGGAGGGGTCCCGGTTCGAGCTGCGGACCCCCTAAGCCCCAAAGCCCTTCTCAGGGCCCCGCTGGAGGGAGCCTCCACCCCCCCAGCGGCTCCCTCCCGTCCCCTCCCCGGGAGCGGCCGGGGCGGGGGGCTTGGGGGTTGCCGGGAGGGGGTGCGCGGCGGGTGGTCGCGACCACCTGCTGCGGCCCCTTCCCGGCAGCCCCCTCTAGCCTCCGTTCCGAATTGCCGCGACGGGGAACGGTTGGGAGGGGCTGCTGGGAAGTGGCGGCGGTGGCGGGTGGTCGCCGCTGCCGCCGCGGGGTGTGGGCGGGGGGGTGGGCGAATCCCCCGCCCCTTAGAAGCGCGTCGGGAAGTGTTTAAGTCCCTTCGCGGCGATACTATATAGTATCGCCGCGAAGGGTCTAAAATTACTGCAGCACATCGCGGCCGCGATAGGTATCGCGGGAATAGCGCTCGCCGTTATAAATACGGCGATAGCGCTATTTTCGCGGCCGCGATGTGCGGCGGTATTTTTTTTTTTTGCGTCTAACATCGTTCCTTTATAAATATGCCCCTTAAGGTTGTACATGCGTGCAATGGCGGGTGCCGACCCACAATGCACCATGTGTATGAATGGCCATTTCGGGCAATAATCGTGCTGTGTATGGGCACTTTCTCGGCTGAAACGCCCGTTTGGTTGGGGATCATTGCCAGACCGGCTGGGCGGATCTCGAACGATCATCCGTTTTGGCTGATTATCACCTGAAACGGACGTTCATACCCATGGTGCATCACAGGTCGGCGTGTGTACGAACACATGTATGTAACACATCCAATCTGGATCTGGGCACACACAGCCCGATTTTTCAGTCCGACCAACTGATACACAGATTTCGTTACATATACTGTGAAATTAAGAGATTTCACAGAAAAATGATCCGAATAGCAGGGTCAATGCCGATAGTTCTGTCCCACAATACTGCAGCTGTAATTAGTTCCTGATCCTTGTAAACGTTACTGACACTTATTTAGAGAACAATGGTATTAGACATGACACAGACCTAGCATTGCACTGTGCAGTCAGGGTGATAATGAAACTTATAAAACGTGTTGGAACAGCCGCATTCACTATAGATTACATTATAAAGGGGATGTAAGGTAATGAAACAAAACACACAAATGTGTTATTCATACACATGTTTACATAGTTGTCTAAGTTAAACAAAGACATACGGCTACCAAAATCAAGAGATTTATCAACCAATATTCCAATGGGTAACCTGACAGTTGGAAATTAAAGTAACATGGCCCAACCAATTGGTTTACCCAATTTAAAAGTATAGAGCAGCCATGAATAACCAACATGATCGTTCCAGGGGACAAATGTTTGCTGAGAATTGGGCAAAAATGATTGGTTGGCTGCTGGTGTCACTACTGATCCCTAGCCAATCCCACCCAATATTGAATAGGGCCAAAATATCTTCCCATGTGTCCCCACCCCAGACCTAAGTCACATTTTATTTGCCCCAGAAATGGAGAAAAATAATTATTGACACCAATTGGCAATTTAACTAATCAACTGGGTCAGCTATTTGCATTGGTACATCCATTCATCATTTGAAGATGTTACTAGCTGGCAGATCTAATTCTATGTTCTCTTTTCTTGTCATTCTAAAGGATCTTCAGCCAAAACATTGGTCTGATCAGGTTTGCACTTATTAATCAGTATTACTAAATATATAACCAGCTAGAATTTTTATGACAGTTTCTTTGTATATTTTGTTGCCTTTCTCTAGAACCTTTCAGGTTTTAAAGGAGATGTCTACCCCCAGACACCCCCCCCCCCCCCACCCTAGTATTACAGTACTAAGCTTGCTCCCCAGTGTTCCTCAAAGAACATATCCTCCTTGAATTCTGCCAGTCATCACAAAACAGGAAATTAAAGGGTCACTATACTCACTCAAACAACTTTACATTATCTGAAACTACAATTTGAGAGAAGTAAAATGGTGGTACTCACATATTTATCTGTGCTTGCTTTGTCATTAAATTATTAATGTTTAGTGAGTGCTCCTTATTACCCCAACATTCCCTTACTCACTGCCTTCTTGTAGTGTCTGCGACACTTATAAATTCTGCACAGCCTCACCATGGACACTGCTCTGCTTACAAATCTCCCCCTCTCTCCCCCTGCCTTTTTTTTTTTTTACTTAATTGTTGAAGAAAGTGTGCTGGCAGGCAGGCAAATATCCTAGTAAGAGGTCAGGGATGGGGAACATATAACAATCTCTGCTCCTGGAGTGACAGGTCTTTCCCTGTAAATGCTGTGATTAAAATGATTTCTCAGTATCTACATCCCAGATTTAAAATCTGAAAAAAGTTTTGAAGCAGTGGGATCTTGCTGTATATAAATGTATGAAAATTAAAGGGCATGTCCCCCCCAAAGTAAATTGTAACCCACTACTGGCCTGACTGTGTTTAAAAAAATCATTACTGTACATCTTTGCTCCTTATGATTCTCCTGCAGGGCCTAACCAAAGTCCCAGAAAGTGAGGAGTAGGAGCTGTCTTTGTGTCATCCGGTCCCTACTACTTCCTTGACCTCCTGGAGGATTCTGGCATGTGCAGGGGAGCTCCTCCCCCCCCCAACCCCCCTCCCTGCCAACCCCTAACCATTTAGATATTCAAAAAAACCCCACAGAAATAGACTTACAAAGCTTCATTCCCTCGGCTCTCTCCATAGCCAGCAGCTACGTCTGTGATTGGCTGAGAGTCTGGCCCCTATTGCTACTTCCAGTAACGGAGTAGCAATAGTGGCAGAGAGCTAAGAGAATGAAAGATGGTAAGTCGATTTCTGGGGCTTTTTTTTTTTACATTTACACCTGGTGGTCGGGGTGGACTGGGGTACCCTACACTACAAAAACAATGATTTGGGTGGAGATACCCTTTAAGACATATATTGGACAATCTACAGAGATTGCAATGCAGGAAACCTATTTTATCTAATATTACACCCTCCTGGGTTTTTTTCAGCATTTAAAATTCATATAAAACTCCCTGTACATCATCCTATGTGACGTTTTAACATCTCTAGTGTAGATCTCCAAATAATATGTGATGTATTTAGGAAAGAACTTGTTAACCCTTTATATTTTGGAGCATTTCTGCAAGAGACTGTCAGGCTCATTTACCCAGACTCGCTGGGCAGATATATATGTAGTTAAAGTCAGGCTAACCGGTTCGCTACCGGTTAGCATGACTTTAACTCCATATTAGCGCTGGATGCGGGGGTTATGCAAAAATCACCTACGCATCTGATGCTCGCAATTCAATAATGCGTTTGTGCTAGTTTTAGCGCAGGATTTTAATGCCAGCAAACAGCTGGCGTTACAATCCCGCAGTGGGTAAATCCCTGACCGGGATTCGCAAATGTGATATTGAATCGCGAACAGGATATTTACGCACACTGATAGGGAGGGCGCATGTTCGCAATAATGATCATGCTTGCTTCAGTGCATGGGTGTTGCACTTCTTAATTGGACCCTTAATTGGATGCCTTATATAATAACGTCTGTTAGAGAAAATACTTTCATTTTGCAAAAATAAAACAGTGTAATTGGGAATTGTCAATGTAGATTTTACAGTATATCAGATGGAACACAAGCTAACAGACCATGGTCCAATGGCGATTGCAGGGAACACAACATGTAGCAATCCTTCCAGTTCCTACACAAGAATTGGTATTTCTTGTTCTTCAAGGTGACATTGAAATATGTATCTGTGCTAAACATATCTTTACAAAGCTCCCAACGATGTGACCAGTGAGTCTATTTAAGATCCACCACACACGGCCATGAACCTTTCACCATGCTGGACAAAGCTGGTAGTTCAGTGACACCGGCACAGACCCTTAGTATCGGGTATGTCCTGGGCACACCAGTACCGTGGTGATATTCAGTATTGCAGGAATTATATTAGTCATACACTGTCTCAGCAATGCATCATATCAACGTCCATTAGTCTATTGATCATCATTTCCAGAAGAGTTGAGGTTTTACTTGCTGGTAGTGCCACAACATTTCCTGGCCAGATCATTATTTGTCATTGACATTTAGATCATAGTCCCGTGCTGTCGATTGCATCATCACGGGGATGCCGGGAGGTGAGTTGACTAGTGTTGACTAATTGGGGTAGAAAATATAAAATCTGTAAAACTTGAAACTACAGGCTGAGAGTAACAGTATGATAAGGAAAACAAGAGATGCTTTATGTAAAAGTTATGGAATTTCCACTGTTTACATCTGTAACTTATTCAATATTGATAATGTTACAACAATAATTCTTTAACTGAATGCAGCAAACCATGTCCAGTGCAATATACAATGCAATACATATTACAATGCATAGTACAGTATACATCACAATATATATTACAATCCACTAAAGTATACAGTATAATATACATTGCAATACACCATACAATATACATCACACTATATATTACAATACAGTACAGTATACAATATACAGTACAATATACATTACAATATAGTACAGTATACAATATACAGTACAATATACATTACAATACAGTACAGTATACAATATACAGTACAATATACATTACAATACAGTACAGTATACAATATACAGTACAAGACAATATAACAGTACAATATACATTACAATACAGTACAGTATACAATATACAGTACAATATACATTACAATACAGTACAGTATACAATATACAGTACAGTATACATTACAATACAGTACAGTATACAATACAATATACAGTACAATATACATTACAATGCACTAAAGTATACAGCATGATATACAGTGCAATATACAATACAATACACCATACAATATACATCACACTATGCATTACAATACACTACAGTATACAATATACAGTACAATATCCATTACAATATAGTACAATATATAGTACAATATACAGTGCAGTATACAGTACAATATACAATACAATAAAATATACAGTATAGTAATCATTAGAGATGGCCGAACTTTCGAAAGTTCGGTCCGTTTCCGAACTTTCAAACTATATGGAAAGTTCGAAAATGGACCCATTAAAGGGTAACTGTGGTCCAAGAATGTCTTTAGGTAAATTGAAAGGAATTGCTTTCCTGAGGATTTTTGCATTTACTTTCATTATTTATTTTACATAGTTTTGAAGATATTTACATTTATATGTGTGATATGGTTGCAGCATCACCAGATCCCCTGCACTTCCTGCTTCCTGCACTGAAAACATGTGACAGTCCCTCTTCCATGTTTCCTCCTCCTCATGGGCCCCCATGGCCCCTCCCCTTACAGCCCCTTTGGCCTTTCCCTTGCAGCCTTCCGTGGCCCCTCCTACTCATGGCTCTGTGGACACTCCCACTCATGGCTCTGGGGCCCCTCTCACTTGCAGGCCTTGGGGCCCCTCTCTCTTGTAGGCCCCAGGGCCCCTCCCACTTGTGGGCCCCCTCTCACTCAGGGCCCCTGGGGCCCCTCCCACTTGCAGCCCCCTGGCCCCTCCCTCTTGTGGGGCCCTCCCACTCGGGGGCAAGTGGGGAGGGGCTACAGGACCCGTGAGTGTGAGAAGCCACAGAGTCCATGAGTGGGAGGGGCCACAGGGGGCTGCAAGGGGAGGGGCCACAGGGCCCACAATTTGAAAGGGCCAGCAAGTGGGAGGCATTAAAAAAAGCAGTGCTGTGGGCTGTGCTGTTCTCCCCACGCACTTTTCTCCCCACCCCCCTCCTACCCTTCAATCATGCACTGAGCATGTGCCAACCGCAGATTAGAGGAGGAAATAGTATTTCTGACCGCAAATTCAGAACCTCCCATCCCCTAACTTTTTGATCAGTGATTTCTTCATATTTTGGGCTGTGCAGCACGTAGAGAGGTGGTTGATCGTTTTAAAGGTATGAACCTGGCCTTTCATTTAAAACATGTTTGGAGACCATCGTTTCAATGGGAGTCAAATATTTGAAAAGTTCGAATGAAATACAATTAAAATATCAATGGAAACGTAATGTAAATGGCTGTGGGACCTGGGAAATGGTCTGGGGAACATGTTCCAATATCCAGGACTTTCGAAAAATCCATTTCAATAATCCCATAAATGATATTTACTCGTATTCGTATAATTGACATTATACATAATAGACATATGCATATTCACGCCTCGAACATTCGAACATTTGATAATTATTGAAAGTCCGAGAAATCCGGGTCCGGGATAGTTCGAGAAGTCCAAGTCCATTCGAACTCGAATAGTTGGGCTCGAACTCGAGTTCGAGTTCTAGTCCATCTCTAGTAATCAGTACAAAATACAATACTACAGTATATACAGTACAATATATAGTACAATACACAATACAGTACAATATACAGTACAATACACAATAAAATACAGTACAGTATACAGTACAATATACAATACACAGAATAGTAAACAGTACAATATACAGTACAATATACAATACAATATACAATACAATATACAGTACATTATGCAGTACATTATGCAGTATAATATATAATACAATATACAATACAATATACAGTACATTATGCAGTACACTATACAGTATAACATATAATACAATATACAGTACAATACACAATACAATACACAGTATAGTAAACAGTACAATATACAATACAGTATATAATACAATATACAGTACAGTAACCTTACTGTGTTACCAATTATATGCAATATTGTACTTAACTATGTCTATGGCAGTAGTAATAGATCTACATAGAGGACTTCATTCAAATAAGAGAATCACCTAAACATTTACTGTTGAGTCCTCTTCCATTTAATACCCATTAAAGCTTTCACTCAGGGGACTATCGCCCATTAGATAAAGTGACCCACCCCACATGGTCCACAGGCAACAAGATTAGTCAAAGTTAAAGTGGTGCCATGGGGGGGAGGGCAGAGTGTAAAAAAGTAATGAATGGAAGAAATCAATACATTCCAGATCCAAACACTTTGCACAGTAATATAGGTCACAGGGCCCCATACGATTACAATTTACCATCTTCTCCTAACTAATAATGTACTGTACAGATCACCATTCCACACTGCCTATTTGGCAATACTCATTGCTACATCAGTGTATGGTGGCACATCCTATTCCCTTTCAGTTGGTATACTATGAAGTTCTCGGTCCTTATTGACATAACACGTCCACATTTGTACTGTAACAGCAGAGTATAATTTGGCCCTTTCGTTTCTTGTTTCAGATTTAAAGATACGGTATCAGGTGGGTGTGTTATATTTAGGCAGGTTTGATAAATGGGTCAAAGTCCTTTGTAATCTACGGGGAGGTAAAAGACCTTGACAAAATTCTCAGGGAAACTTACGTAATCAGTTCTCAACCACAGCAACATATACTGTATATTATATATAACACCCCCACAGGATATAGCTCATTCTCATGCAGGTGGTTTAACCCAAAACATCCCCCATCATGATCATCAGTGGATTGTTCATTGTTCTGATATCCTTCGCAGGAACAGGTAGGAAAACCTATTACCGAGAACAATTTAATTTTAAACAATGTGTAAAGACCATAAGGTATAATCTAAATGATAGGGGTTGACAAAAGTTCTACTTTTCATTCATTGTTAGCTCTAAAGAACAGTTAATATATTTCAATAAAGTCGTTCTTTCAGGTGATATGTAGTTGAATATGAATGGGTATGACATCATAGTTTATAAGATCCGTCTGTCATTTTATAGTCAGAAAAGGGAGTTTCCATGGCGACCGGTAGAACTGGGGAACCCTTTAAGTTGAAATATATATAAAAATATGATCTATAGTTCTTTTCAATACAGAGTTCACCCCATCTGTTAATTCTAAATATATAAAGTAGCGACAAAGGAAAATGTTAAGTTTCGTGGTTTGGAAAATCCATTTCTAATCTAATTGAAACGGAAATTTTCTATTTTTCTACTGCAATGTTTGTGTTTTCTACCACAATTTCTGAAAAACGTTACGAATTTTTTCATAAATTCCACCGGGTTTTTAAAATCTGTTACAAAACTAGGTTCCCGAATAGAACGATACGGCAAAGAATTAAAAACAATGGGATATAAATTGTGCAGGCGGCAGTATCATATTGTCAGGTTAGTTCGAGGTATTAAAAACAATATTATTAGAAACGGATTTTCCATGCACAAATTGAAGGCAAATAGCAAAATTGAGAAAAAAAACCTGTAGAGTGTCCAGCCATACAAGGGAGAAAACCACATATATAGAGAAAAGCATCTACGCAAATGCAAGATTACATTGTGTGCCGCATTGTGTGTAAAGCTTTGGTGAGATTGTATGTGCACCTTGTATTTGTTATTGTTATACAAAATTCTGCAGTTCATATTGTGTATACAACATGATGATTTAGACAAATAGGGTCTCATTTACCCAGAGTCGCTGGGCAAATATATGGAGGTAAAGTCTCGCTAAACTGTTCTCTACCGGTTAGCGCAACTTTAACTCCATATTAGCGCCAGATGCACGGGTTACGCAAAAATCACCCACAATTTAATATCGCGTTTGCGCTAGATTTAGTGTAGGATTTTAACGCCAGCAAATAGCTGGCATTAAAATCCCGCAGTGGGTAAATCCCTTACCGGGATTTACCCACATCCACAAACGTGATATTCAATCGCGGAAGGAGCATTTACCCACAGCGATAGCGGCTCTGCTGCAACTGTGTAAAGATATTACATTGGATATAAAGTCCATTATTACATCAGGAAGGATTTACCTATTATCGCTCGTGTGTAGATATTCCCGGCCGATCAGAATACTGACGAACGACCATAGTCGACACTCCGATCGATCGGGAAAGACAGAAAATTTCCATCTGTCGGCATCGGCTCCCTTTACTTTAATAGAGGGAGCCGATACCGTGCATCAGTGTATAGCTGCACGGCCCAACGATCCCCATACCGCGATTGGTCGGTTCCATGTGTGCAGGTCCCTTCACAATGTGCCGACAGATACCAATGTGATCTGTCGGCACATTGTGATGGAAATTGCAGGTGTATGGCCACCTTAAGCGTTTTAAAGTTAATTTATAGCGCAGAACTGGGCAAAGGAAGGCCATTGGCTGCCCCTTACTGGCCCCTTAATATTTCTAATTTTAATATTAATTGATTGTCTCGGGCTGGATCATTGATTTATTTTTATTAAAGGATATGTCCAGCCATAAAATAACATTTTGTATTTAGGTTCAGCTACCCCCCCCCAATACCATTTACTGTATGTATTACTGAAAAGTTCCAAAATATCCCCTAAAGGGATGTAACTGATCCGGTCCCTCAGTGCTCTGCCTAGCTACTCTCTTACTGGTCTTACTTTTGGATAATGTAAAAATGGGGTTTGGGGGAGTAGCTGAACCTAAATATAAAATATTTTTCTACGGCTGGACAAGCCCTTTAAGTTTATTTCATAGGAAAAAATACTGACCGTCGATTGATTCATTAAATCTGATTATATGACCTACCATCTATTAAAAATGCACCTAGGTAATAATATTAAAAAAACACCCAATGAACTAGGGCTATTAATTTAATCTTTTTATAAAATCCAGTTTTGCCATCTCTATTATTAGAACTGAGTTGAACCCATTGATCCGACCCTTTGTGACAATCCAAGATTCTCATGTGACCCACCCCTGATAGGATATTTACCCTGTCGGCAAAATGACCCCCGATGCTCATGTAAACAGCCATATTGTAAAATAATCAACAGAATAATAATTTAGCTCCACCTTCCCAATCACTTTACACCAGTTTCTTGCCTGCATGATATAATAAACCCTTTTCTTTAACACAAATTAGCCTTATTGGCTGGAGGCCATTTTAAATGACACAAGAAGAAATCTAAAATATCCTTAACAATACCTATGGCGTAGATGCTCCCAGGCTACCCAATGTCACCATCAACACTCTTTATTCAGTTATAACTCGGAAACCATAACCAAATGGCAAGCTTTACCTCCAGTACTGTAGATAGTACAGACCGCATTCAATTGTACTTCAATACCTAATCCAATCTTCTGATCTTCTGATGTTCAGTGGAATTTTTTTATTTTAGCATTTTTAGACTGAATATTGTATTTAATTATTATTGAAATAAAGGTTAAAAACAAATCCACTAGATTAAATCTTATCCAAAGCTGGACTGCTGTATTATCTTCCCTAAAAGGTAAACCTTTACAATTCCCTTTAATATTTTTATTTCTTAATTAATCTTTTGTTCTACCAGGAGACCCTGCATCGGTATAAATAGTTCATGGCCTGCACTTTATCCTAGTAGCATTGACACATTGATAATGAAATAAAGACATTAGGCTTGGATGGTATTCATTGCACCCTTTAAAGGTGAAGTTCAGTACAAATTAAAGGGCATGTCCACCCCCAAAACTAAAATTTAACCCCTTACTGGCCACATCAAGTAGTTTAAAACAATCCTTACCTTACATTCCTGCTCAAAATAGTTCCCCTCCAAAGTCCAGGAAACTGCTGTGTAGGAGCAGTGTGTGACTCATGCTGTGCCTGAGACTTCCTCAACCTCATCAAGGTTGAGGCATGCTCAGTGCAGCCCTCCCTGCCTCTCAGCCAATCACGGACGCGGCTGCCAGTCCCGCCCCCTGCTTTCAATTCCATGCAAGCAGAGGGCCTGAACACTGCAGCAGGGGAGAGAGGGCAGGTAAGTAAGAATCGGGGGACTTTCTAACAATTATATTAATGCGGTTGGGGCTGGGGGAGCATGCCCTACCACATATCAAAAGTTAAATTTTGGGGTGGACATGCCCTTTAAGTTAATGCTTTGGTGAATTAAAGGGAGCATTATCTCATTTCAGAAATCATAATTTGGCCATTCAGTGATTTTTCTGTGTATAAATAAAGGCTTCCAAAGAACTGACTCTTTGTTTGCAGGACCCTCTAATAGTGTCTGTTACGGTCTCTGGGTTAATTTAGTTGCTCAGTAGAGATCTGAGCATGTTTGACCCATCCAACAGCCAATCAGGTGTATAATTACTATTAGGAACATTATAAGGAAATGTTGCATCCTGGGAAGAAGTAAGATCATTACAGAAATAGCAGCTCAACAAAAATAACAAGGATGTGAAATACGTAATCATTTTTTTTAGCTGAAAATTTTACTTCCTGCTTGTCACAACGATGCAGATGAATTAAGCACTTTTGTGGTTTAACATTATTTAGTAATATGAACATATTTCTGCATTTGTAAGAAGCCGCACTGCTTGTAAGACAGGTTAAAGCCACGCAAACCGATTCATGTTCAATTAGAGTGACTTCAACCCTTAGCTTGTGGCAGCTGCGTGAGTATCGCAAGAGACACTCTCATCATAAGAATTTAACGCCAGCTGATAGATTAAATGCTAGGGATGGCCGGTTTGCGGATCCGAACCCGGATCCGCTGCAGATTTATCCCGTTCACGAACAGCGGATTTTTCCGGATTTTCCGCCTTCCGAACTTTGGATTTCTCGTATTTTCGAAATTACGTTTTTTCGAAAATTTTTCAAAAATACGAGGATGTCTCTTATTTTCGTAAATACATATTTTCGAAAATTACGAGGATTACTCGTATTTTCGAAAAATACATTTTTGAAAATTTTGAAAATATTGAGAATATTTTTCATTTTAACGGGTCCGCTCGCGGATTTTCGAATTTTTCGAAAATTCATGGATCCTCTAGCGGACCGGATTTTGCGAAGTTCGGACATCTCTATTAAATGTTTCTGCCGGGCGAAATTCACCAAGAGGTAATAAATCTCTTACAGGAGATCTGTACAGAGCGCCTGCAGCTCTGGGTAAATCTTTTTTTTTTGGGTCGGGTTTGGAAATGTATCCAAAATGCTCTACTTGACCTCATTGTGTCTGTTTACCGTGTCTCAATGTTATAAATCATTTCTGATGACAGAACTTGCTGTTTAGGGTTAACCAAGTGATTTTATTGTTCCAGGGTATTCAATCCATTGCCAACAATGTTCTAGTACAACCGAGAAAAATTGTAAAGGAAATGAAACCAAATGTTCCTCCATGTTTGACCTTTGCATTTCCAAATATATCAGCACTAAAGACATCAAGGGTAAGTCACATAAACTTCTATAGCTCAGCACTGGTCATCCATAGTGCCCCATTGTTTGTGTTCCCCTACCTCCATATTTAAATTTATCTTACAATACATTCTGTAAATAAGCAATTAATACTGTAACAATAGGCACACAGGTATATCATTTAGATTTTGGACATGAGGCATGAGGAGATTCAGCCTTAATGTACACACAGTAGAGTGCCACCTGATGTACCAGGTATATCTGGGTGTCCTCACCTTCTGACTGCGCCACACCCATCAGTGACCGAGACAATTCTATCCAAATGTTATAAAGAAGGGGACACCACACTGTATATTTACTGCAACACAAGTGCCGTTTATGGTGATACCGTGTGTGCCCCGGCCGACTGTTACACGGCACTATTAGTTGGTCGGATGAAAATATCTTACCATGTGTACCCAGCCTTACTCAATTTATATTCGGTTGGATTACCCATCCAATGACACCTGAGATGCATAGCTATAAGTATAACTGCGGGTCTCTGACTAATTAACCCAGTGGTTTAATGATAGAGCTGGAGAAACCAGACGGAAAACACACCTCCTACCTCCCTATCTTAAAGTTGAGCCCAATCTTTTCAAATATGGCTTCTGCTGGTGCAGCTAAGATGATTGCTCTCTCTTTCACAAAGTCACTCTCCCACACCAACAGCTCTGCCTACAACTCACACCAACAAAATAACAAAACCTGGCACAGCGACTTTTCTGGTCAGTAGGGTGGCACTGCAAAAAATAGCCATGATTGGTCCTTTCTGTGTAGCTGACTAACGTTAATATTATCATTCCATTGATGAGCACAATTCCTCCAGTTCCACGAAAATGTTCCAAGGCAAAAACCGTATCTCCACAAAACCTGAAACATCTCTAGTTAATGGTGTTTACTAATCCTCAATACGCTGCACCCATTTTCTTCATTACCCCCTCTCTAACCCATTCCCTCCTTCCCTCTAAATAGACGTTACACCTCCATTTTAACATTACATTTAGTAACAAAATGTAAAAATGTGACTAACTAACAGTTCCTTTTCTTCATAGGGCAAGTAATAGAAACATATTTTTCTAGAGGCTGTGGGAAGCTTCATGACTGTCTGGACCCTGTTATTTTTACAAACGATAACATAACGGTGGAAATGTCTGTTGAGTGCTGTTGGCATTCAATATGTGTCCTTAAAGGTAAGTCATGCTCCTCTGTATCATTTAAACTGTAGGTGGGTTGTCTTTGTTTTCAACAATAGCTCACACAATACAACTCTCTACTGCTAATATTTTAAGAACTGAGCGTGTATTATTATTGTGGATTTATATAGCGCCAACATCTTCAGTAGAGCGTTACAATTACATGGATACATTCACATCAGGCCCTGCCCTGAAGAGCTTACAACGTAATCACATTGTAAGGGGAATATAGGATGGAGAGAGGGTTTGTAACAGTGTTTGAATTTGATTATTAAACGGAGTGTCGGACTTTGCCAATAAAAGTTGTGGACATATAGTAGCCAATAAACGTTGTGTTATATAGTAGCTTGTGGAGCTAATAGTTTCTCTATTAATGGGGATTATAGCATGAAGTACTGTTTAAAGGGGATCCTGTTTCAATTCCTTTGTAGTTAAACAGTTTACAATATGTGCTGTAGGGGTGTTGCAATTAGTTCCAGATCAAAGGCTGTGCAGGGGGAACAAAGGTCAACTTCTTAAGGATTTGGAGCCCTGGGCATTTGAATAGTTTGCAATCCCTTAAAACTAGCCCTAGTTATAGCGCAAAAATAGTAGTAGTTAGTGAAGGGGGTAGCAGTATTTCCCTATAGAACCCTAAGCCAGATACCCAGGACTGGTGGCGTTTAACTCCCCAAGGAGCAGTGTAGTAAAGCATTCTGGTAAATGGTAGACTTAAATAAGGTTTACTGACACTAATTGGTCAAGAAAGTGAGAACTTTATCCAATCACAGGAGCGGATACCTGTAGAGCCCCTTCTGCTTGTCTTCCATGCACTTAAAAGACAAGGAAGACAGGCAGAAGGCAGCAAGGGAACGAAGACTGGTAAGTACATTTGGAGACAGCTTTGAGTTATATAAACCTTGAAGGTTGAGGTTTTGGGCCATTTCCTGCTACATATTACATTTTTATTTGGGGGTGGACATGCCCTTTAACAGATCAAATACATTGGGTCTCATCTATTTCTCTAACCCCACATGTTATAGATTTTCCATCTAAAAATAAACACAAAGGCAAAGAAGTAAAATGTAAAAATTGCTACAGTGACAATGAATCTACGTGTAACAAGAATAACAACACTATGGTGTGTCCAGGAGAGGAACCCAAATGTGCTTCCATCAACTATCAATCTAAAGGTAATGCACACATATAGGGTAATGTAGTATTGGGTGCCACAAGCCCTGGTGCAATAAGGGGTTTTGTGTGACACTTAAACTTGCAGAACAAGCTCTGCAAAACCTAAGGATAACTTTATTTGAAAAGCAAATGTCTAAACCATACCATGCCACAAACCTTTTTTTATCATTCACCAATAGTTATAGGCAGCACACAGCAATTAACTCCTGTACTATTAATTACTGTACATAGTGTACAATCCTTGCTGCTCAACTACTTCCTGGGACTCTGCACATTTTTTCTCTATTGTTCTGTATTTACTCTCTTTTCTTTTTTCATTTTTCATTCTCTTGCTTTTGTTTTCCCCCAAACCCCTACTCATTCCATTTTTCTCCCCCTTTGCCCCCAATTAGCAATGAATTACGGTTTAAAAACAAATCTGGCTTCAATTCAGAACTGTTTCGAAAATCTGATGGATTTTCATAAAATTTCTGAAAAAAATTGAAAATCAAAAGGTTTAACAAATAAAACGCAAGCAAATTCCATTAGAAAATCGAAAATTCCATAAAAAACTCAAACTCCTATGAAAAATTCTAAAAATGCAGTTGAATACTCCAACATTGCACAATATTTTTTTGCCCAATCGGTCCTCAATCTGAAAATAGGATTGTTCAGGAAAACCTCCATTTTTTAAGTCTATTAATCATTTTGAGTGATCAGACCTGTGTATTCCCGACGGATAGATTTTTAATTGGAAGGTCAGTCTGGAACCAGTATGAGCTGGGATTGTCCTGTTTGTACAAGGCCTAACTATAGTCTCCATCCACTGAGCCCTTCTCTATCTAATCTGCTTTAACCACTGATTAGATATTGTATTCCATTTCCATCCAAGCGAGCAAACGTGTTATTTTCATTGTTCTAACCGTGATACTGTTTGGCTGTGCTAAAGTAAACATGTAATGAATAATAACACCCTTGGAAGTCTAAAAGGATGGAACATTTCTAATTATTATTACTATTTAAAAGTTTAGATCAATATTCAGTTTAATTAACAGAATAAGGTACCTTTTAGGTCAAGCTTACTGTAAAATCCAACAACTATGGCACCACCAATTATGTGAAACACATTTTACTAGCAAAACGTCTTTAAGAACTATCGGGCAATGTTGAAACAAAACCTTACATCTTACCTGATGCGATCCAGGGATACTGGATCAAATCTTAACTTAGCCTTTTCTACTTACAAACGTTTTGGAAATGGCACCGCCAGCATTGTCCTGTATACTTCCTACACATGGGCTGTCACAGGTCTGACCTGCAATGCACGATTTTTAGGTTGGTGTATGGAGGCTCGGTTGGGCTGTGTGGAAGTTTGGTCGGGCGTTGATGATCTGAAGCCTGAAAATCAACACTGCTTGACTGAATGTCCATGATTGCAATAGCATGTGTGTATGGAGCTCCAATTGATCTAACCAAATACCACAGATATACCATGACCTGAATCAGCAATGCCCAACTCACGTCCTGCAAGTGTAATGTTTGGGCATGCCGGGTGGATTGAGGCGGGGCTACCCTGTGGCACTGAATGGCTCAGGTTGGGCACCCCTGACCTGGATTAATGTAAACCTTCGCAAACATGTTCAGGGAGATGTAATCAAAGTTCTTAGCATTAAAAATGGTGCTAATTTTGCCCCAACTAATCAGATGTTAGCTTTCAAATGCTACTATTTGGTAGCATTTGATTGGTTGGGGCAACGTTAGCACCATTTTTAATGATAAGAACGTTTATTACATCCCCCGGATTGCATTTAAGTGAAGTACACGTGTATTAGGAAATGTGTAGACTCATTGTGTGCATTTTACTTTTCAACAAACTGCACATTCCTAAGTTATCTGTACGTCCTACCTCTAGACTAAAGGACTCCAGAGACATTTACGATTACACCAGGGAGGACCTTGTGTTGATTTTTAAGGTCAGACACTGAGGCTGATGCAATAAGAGATGCAAAAGTTTGTATGTGCTATTGATTTGCAGCAGCCAACCAGATGTTAGGTTTTTACATGGCTACTGCAGTTAGATTACATCTGATTGGTTGCTGCAAAGTAATAGCGTATTTTATTTCTTAATCTCTCATTTCATGGTCAGACAGGCTCCTGCTGACAAATCTGTTTCTTTGTAGGGAAAGTTAACAAGAACTTTTTCACGCAAGGTTGTGCCACCAAGAGCTGCAAGAACAACACAGTGGACTGGAAGATGGAAGGCACCAGCTATACCTTACAGTTATTCTGCAAAGCCACCATCAGCCTTGGCTTCAGCCCTGTTATCTTGCTTTTAGTTGCTTTCTCTGTAATTAAATTACTGTAGGTTCTTATATGCTCGATACCTTATGCTCTTAGGCTCGTACCCATATCTGTTGGTGAGATCTTCATAAGAAATGTCCGAATATTTTGTATAATACAGAAAATGTTTTTGTTGTACTGTACTCCAGTTATCCTCTACGTGCTCCACTAGAGCAGTGTGTGTAGACAGATTTACCATAATTCTCCCTCCTATTGGTTATACTCCCAAGCTACCCAAAGAAAGATGTGATGGAGCACAGCACTTATCTGACCTTCCTTGTTCCCACTTTATGGCTGCTATTGCATTGTGGGAGCGTGGATGTTAAGGACCGGTGTTTGTTTTCTGGTGGATTCTTTCACGTTTTGTTTTGTGCTTATATATTATTGAATCAGATGCACCTTGCTGTCTGCAAACCATGGAAATGTGTAGGTTGTGAAAAGCTTACACTTATCCAATATTACAAAGGGCAGCATGGGTTATTCACTCAAATGGGGCGATAAATCTATTTTATGGGGATCATAAATCTACTATCCCATTATCATAGATTTATAACTGATATTGGTAATTTATAATCGTTAATTTCTGATAACGATCATACATTAACGCTCGCTTAACCGATCGGTAATTAAACATCGGTTAATCTATCGTTAAACTCTCGAAAATAGCCTCGAACGTTCGATAAAAATCGATACCATGCTCCAAAGTCCCAATTGTAAGTTCCATTTCGGATTTTCAGATCTTCGGGATTTTCCCGCGGTTTCCATTATATTTGAAATCACAGGCACAAATGCGAGAGGATCGCGTTAGTGTGGCCTAGCCCTAAATGAGCATTTTTTTTGCTAATAAGCCTTGGGGGATACACCTGTGGAACCTGTGACGGCAAGTGCAGCAAATAAATACACCTGTTCCTATAAGACTCTATTCAAACAAGGATAGATACTCTAATACGGCCATGCAGTATTCATATATAAGGTCTATTGCCTGCATTGAAGTCTTTTGTTTTCTCCTCAATAACCCAAAAATGAACAATTTGCTTCTAAGACCGGGAGCCTGGGACCGTTATTGGAAACAAGTAAGAGTTAGACCTGAGTGAACCTGAAATTACATCGGGTACCATGGGTTTAACTGTTTTTTGGGCTGTTAGTGGCCTTTATTCTTTTCCTCTACATTTTTATATTCCAACAATTTTCCATGACGATCTCTTTAGCCTATGTATTTTCCCTATAATTCCATCCCCTTCCTAGTTACCATGTGCAGTAGGTGTAACTACCATGGAAGCAGCAGGGGCCCAAATTCACCCTTTTTCTACAGCAGAGAGGGGAGGGCCCCTATAGTTTGGCCAAGCCTGGTGATTTCTAGTTACTACACTGGTGCTTATTATTGGGTGGAACTGGCATCATGTGATCAGGCAGGAGAATGGTACACAGCACACAGTGTAGGCTGCAACTTTAATTAACTCTTGTAATATTATACACTTTAAAGAAAAATAAACAAAGTAAGTGTTAATGTTTCCATGGAGTCATCTTACCCCTGCACAACACTTACATTTTATGGAATATCAGATTAATGCCATACGTACAATAAGCCAACAAAACCCTTGCATTAAATCTACCTAACCTGCCAGGTCCCCGCCCGACCCACCCTGCCTGATTGTGTCGGAGGCCTGGACTGGGGGAGGAGGCAGAACAGGACCAGCAATCACAAGTGAATGTAAGTATTACCAGCAATCTATGGAAGCCCAGAAGTGAAGATCTAGCGGTTTAGGTCCTTACATGTGGTACTTTAAAATTCCGGTTTGAAATCCTTTAACAGGATTGCACTACAATTGAAGACACCATAATCACACTTTGGCTTATGCAACTCTGAATTTTCTCTTTGCAAGCGGGGAGGACCAGAGAGGAATCAAATGAAGTAAATGAGGGTCATGCTCCAAAAACAAATACTTTGATTCATTACAAACCACACATCAAAACCCTCATTTAGGCCTCACCAATTACCTCAGTCCAGATCCTGACCAATGAGAAGACTAGCTTCTTGTATAGCACGTTTCCCATTGATCAGGCCCTGGACAGAGGAGGTATGGCATGACCAGGAGAAGAAGCGCCTGTTCAAACCTTTGGTAAGATGCAACAGACAAAACCCAGATACAGCAGTTAATGTATTCACCCAGGGTACTTATAATTGGAGGAGAGAAGTAACATTAAGTATAATCACCCTTTTAAGAAAAATTGGTGAGGAAATAAGCAGTTTTATTGTTATCACACAGTAAAATAGGTGCCAGCGGGGGGGTCACTGCATCTGCAACTGGCAGATGCAGTGACCGCCTGGCATTGGCGACTTCAGCGGAGTTGGTGTCACTGGCTGTGAAGAAATAAGACTTCAGATCAAGACGCTAGCAACATTGGCTACATTGATGCCGCTAGTCATCGGAGGTATCCCTGGAGGCCGCAGGGACACTGTCCGGCGTTAGCGACATCAGTTGGTGTTGCTATATGGAAGAAAACACGCCCAAGAGCTCTTTAAAGAGTCCTCGTTTGAGCTGCAGGACCCCCAAAAAAGCCACTTCTCAGTGCCGGGAAGGGGGTCTCGGTATGGGCTGCAGGACCCCTTAAGCCCCGAAAGGCCCTGCCAGGGCCACAAGAGCACTTCTGAGTGCCACAAGGGCCAGGGAGGAGGGTCCCAGTTTGAGCTGCGGGACCCCTTAAGCCTCAAAGGGCCCTTCTCAGTGCCCCTGCTGGAGGGTCCCTCCACCCCCCCAGTGGGCTCCTCCCTTCCCGTGAGCGTACAGGGCAGGGGGCTGGGAGGGGCTGCTGGGAAGGGGATGTGAGACGAGTGGTCTCTTCTCTGGCAGCGGATGCGACCACCCGAGGTTAACGCTAGAAATCAGTTACCGCCGCTTTATAAATAAAAGCAAACGGTAACTGATGTAATGTTAACGCATTAACTTTCCGCCGCCATTTTATAAATCGTTGTAATTCCAATATTGGTGAAAATGGTGGGAAAACAGTGGCGCAAAGTTGACAGCCCTTTGTAAATATGCCCCTTAGTGAGTTAAATGGAATGTTCCACTGAAAAAGTGAACTATTCCTTCAATACATTGATTGAAGAATAGGAGGTAAAGGAGCTATGCCTTACCATACCTTATTTAATCAACTGAACAGGAGCCAGGAATGAATCATAGCACATTCCTGGCTCCTGTTCATAGCTCCACCTCCTTCTCTGTCCCACCGACTCAATAAATGATGTAAGTGATGTAAGGCCAACATACGTTATGCAAAAAATAAGGCTGCTAATAACATTTAACTTATAAATAAATCCTTTTACATGGCATGTATCTATAATAAAATACACAAGTATATAATTTCCATTACATTGATCCCCTAAGTAAAAGGGGCTGATGCAATAAAAGGTGCAAACATTTGCCTGGGTTAATAATCTGCAGCAAGCAATCAGAAAATATCTAACTGCAGTAGCCCAGTAATAAGAAAATATTTTATTTGTTGTTTAATAGCACAAGTAAACTTTTGCACCACTTTTTGCATCAGCCTCTATGATCTCTAATTTGCTGTTAATGTGTTAATTAATGTGCTATTAATGGACTGGTCCACCTTATTGTATAATGTTCCCTGCCCATCAGGCAGATCCTATCATACGGTAGATTATTAAGGGGGGGATCGATACACTGTAGTCTCGTATATTATTTCTCACTCCATTGCTGCATGTGATATTTGTTTACAGTATTCCAGAAAAATGCCAATGGCTTTATGGTGAAGGATTTCGCTTCACAGATCTTCTCGGTGGTGCAACCAAATAAGGACTCCATTATCACTGAGAATTCTATAAAATAATAGGATAAGAGAACATAGAGGTAATGATCCATTATCACTGAGAATTCTATAAAATAATAGGATAAGAGAACATAGAGGTAATGATCCATTATCACTGAGAGTTCTATAAAATAATAGGATAAGAGAACATAGAGGTAATGATCCATTATCACTGACAGTTCTATTAAATAATAAAATAAGAGAACATAGAGGTAATGATCCATTATCACTGAGAGTTCTATAAAATAATAGTATAAGAGGAACAAGAGTGGTAAGATCCATATCACTGAGAATTCTATAAAATAATAGGATAAGAGAACAAGAGGTAATGATCCATATCACTGAGAGAATTCTATAAAAATAATAGGAAGAGAACATATGAGGTAATGTACCATATCACTGAGAGTTCTATAAAAATAATAGGATAAGAGAATATAGAGGAAATGATCCATTATCACTGAGAGTTCTATAAAATAATAGGATAAGAGAATATAGAGGTAAGATCCATTATCACTGAGAGTTCTATAAAATAATAGGATAAGAGAACATAGAGGTAATGATCCATTATCACTGAGGTTCTATAAATAATAGGATAAGAACATAGAGGTAATGATCCATTATCACCGAGAGTTCTATAAAATAATAGGATAAGAGAAAATAGAGGTAATGATCCATTATCACTGAGAGTTCTATAAAATAATAGGATAAGAGAAATAGAGGTAATGTCATTATCACTGAGAGTTCTTATAAATAACAGGATAAGAGAACATAGAGGTAATGATCCATTATCACTGGAGTTCTATAAAATAAAGGATAAGAAAACATGAGGTAATGATCCATTATATGAGAGTCTTAAAAATATAGGTAAGAGAACATAGAGGTAAGATCCATTATCACTGAGGTTCTATAAATAATAGGATCAGAGAACATAGAGGTAATATCCATTATCACTGAGAGTTCTATAAAAATAGGATCAGAGGACATAGAGGTAAGATCCATTATCACTGAGAGTTCTATAAATAATAGGATAAGAGAACATAGAGGTAATGATCCATTATCACTGAGAATTCTAAAAATAATAGGATAAGAGAACATAGTAATGATCCATTATCACTGAGAGTTCTATAAAATAATAGGATAGAGAACATAGAGGTAATGATCATTATCACTGAAGTTCTATATAAATAATAGGATAAGAACATAGAGGTAATGATCCATTATCACTGCGTTCTATAAAATAATAGGTTAAGAGAACATAGAGGTAATGATCCATTATCACTGAGCGTTCTATAAATAATAGGATCAGAGAACATAGAGGTAATGATCCATTATCACTGAGAGTTCTATAAAATAATAGGATAAGAGAACATAGAGGTAATGATCCATTATCACTGAGAGTTCTATAAAATAATAGGATAAGAGAACATAGAGGTAATGATCCATTATCACTGAGAGTTCTATAAATAATAGGATAAGAGACAAGAGGTATGATCCATTATCACTGAGAGTTCTATAAAATAACAGGATAAGAGAACATAGAGGTAATGATCCATTATCACTGAGAGTTCTATAAAATAACAGGTTAAGAAAACATAGAGGTAATGATCCATTATCACTGAGCGTTTTATAAAATAATAGGATCAGAGAACATAGAGGTAATGATCCATTATCACTGAGAGTTCTATAAAATAATAGGATCAGAGGACATAGAGGTAATGATCCATTATCACTGAGAGTTCTATAAAATAATAGGATAAGAGAACATAGAGGTATGATCCATTATCACTGAGATTCTATAAAATAAGGATAAGAGAACATAGAGGTAATGATCCTTATCACTGAGAGTTCTATAATAATAAATAGGATAGAGAACATAGAGGTAATGATCCATTATCACTGAGAGTTCTATAAAATAATAGGATAAGAGAACATAGAGGTAATGATCCATTATCACTGAGCGTTCTATAAAATAATAGGTTAAGAGAACATAGAGGTAATGATCCATTATCACTGAGCGTTCTATAAAATAATAGGATCAGAGAACATAGAGGTAATGATCCATTATCACTGAGAGTTCTATAAAATAATAGGATAAGAGAACATAGAGGTAATGATCCATTATCACTGAGAGTTCTATAAAATAATAGGATAAGAGAACATAGAGGTAATGATCCATTATCACTGAGAGTTCTATAAATAATAGGATAGAGAAAATAGAGGTAATGATCCATTATCACTGAGAGTTCTATAAAATAATAGGATAAGAGAACATAGAGGTAATGATCCATTATCACTGAGAGTTCTATAAATATAGGATAAGAGAACATAGAGGTAATGATCCTTCACTGAGGTTCTATAAAATAATAGGATAAGAGAACATAGAGGTAATGATCCATTATCATGAGAATTCTATAAAATAATAGGATAGAGAACATAGAGGTAATGATCCATTATCACTGAGAGATTCTATAAAATAATAGGATAAGAGAACATAGAGGTAAGATCCATTATCACTGAGAGTTCTATAAAATAATAGGATAAGAGAACATAGAGGTAATGATCCATTATCACTGAGAGTTCTATAAAATAATAGGATAAGAGAACATAGAGGTAATGATCCATTATCACTGAGAGTTCTATAAAATAATAGGATAAGAGAACATAGAGGTAATGATCCATTATCACCGAGAATTCTATAAAATAATAGGATAAGAGAACATAGAGGTAATGATCCATTATCACTGAGAGTTCTATAAAATAATAGGATAAGAGAACATAGAGGTAATGATCCATTATCACTGAGAGTTCTATAAAATAATAGGATAAGAGAACATAGAGGTAATGATCCATTATCACTGAGAGTTCTATAAAAAATAGGATAAGAGAACATAGAGGTAATGATCCATTATCACTGAGAGTTCTATAAAATAATGGATAAGAGAACATAGAGGTAATGATCCATTATCACTGAGAGTTCTATAAAATAATAGGATAAGAGAACATAGAGGTAATGATCATTATCAACGAGAGTTCTATAAAATAATAGGATAAGAGAACATGAGGTAATGCCATTATCACCGAGAGTTCTATAAAATAATAGGATAAGAGAACATAGGTAATGATCCTTATACCGAGAATTCTATAAAATAATAGGATAAGAGAACATAGAGGTAATGATCCATATCACCGAGAATTCTATAAATAATAGGATAAGAGAACATAGAGGTAATGATCCATTATCACCGAGAGTTCTATAAAATAATGGATAAGAGAAAAATGAGGTAATGATCCATTATCACCGAGAGTTCTATAAAATAATAGGATAAGAGAACATAGAGGTAATGATCCATTATCACCGAGAGTTCTATAAAATAATAGGATAAGAGAACATAGAGGTAATGATCCATTATCACCGAGAGAGTTCTATAAAATAATAGGATAAAGAGAACATAGAGGTAATGATCATTATCACCGAGAATTCTATAAATAATAGGATAAGAGAACATAGAGGAATGATCCATTATCACGAGAGTTCATAAAATAATAGGATAAGAGAAATAGAGGTAATGATCCATTATCACTGAGAGTTCTATAAAATAATAGGATAAGAGAACATAGAGGTAATGACCATTATCACTGAGAGTTCTATAAAATAATAGATAAGAGAACATAGAGGTAATGATCCATTATCATGAGAGTTCTATAAATAATAGGATAAGAGAACATGAGGTAATGATCCATTATCACTGAGAATTCTATAAAATAATAGGATAAGAGAACATAGAGGTAATGATCCATTATCACTGAGATTCTATAAAATAAAGGATAAGAGAACATAGAGGTAATGATCCATTATCACTGAGAGTTCTATAAAATAATAGGATAAGAGACATAGAGGTAATGATCCATTACACTGAGAGTTCTAAAAATAATAGGATCAGAAACATAGAGGTAATGATCCATTATCAATGAGAGTTCTATAAAATAATAGGATAGAAACATAGAGGTAATGATCCATTATCACGAGAGGTCTAAAATAATAGGATAAGAGAACATGAGGTATGATCCATTTCACTGAGAGTTCTATAAAATAATAGGATAAGAGAACATAGAGGTAATGATCCATTATCACTGAGAGTTCTATAAAATAATAGGATAAGAGAACATAGAGGTAATGATCCATTATCACTGAGAGTTTATAAAATATAGGATAAGAGAAACATAGAGGTAATGATCCATTATCACTGAGATTCTATAAAATAATAGGATAGAGAACATAGAGGTAATGATCCATTATCACTGAGAGTTCTATAAATATAGGATAAGAGAACATAGAGGTAATGATCCATTATCACTGAGAGTTCTATAAAATAATAGGAAAGAGAACATAGAGGTATGATCCATTATCACTGAGAGTTCTATAAAATAATAGGATAAGAGAACATAGAGGTAATGATCCATTACACTGAGAGTTCTATAAAATAATAGGATAAGAGAACTAAGAGTAATGATCCATTATCAATGAGAATTCTAAATAAAAGGATAAGAGAACATAGAGGTAATGATCCATTAACTGAGAATTCTATAAAATAAAAGGATAAGAGAACATAGAGGTAATGATCCATTATCACTGAGAGTTATAAAATAATAGGATAAGAGAACATAGAGGAATGATCCATTATCACTGAGAGTTCTATAAAAATATAGGATAGAAAACATAGAGGTAATGATCCATTATCACTGAGAGTTCTATAAAATAATAGGATAGAAACATAGAGGTAATGATCCATTATCACTGAGAGGTCTATAAATAATAGGATAAGAGAACATAGAGGTAATGATCATTATCACGAGAGTTCTATAAAATAATAGGATAAGAGAACATAGAGGTAATGATCCATTATCACTGAGAGTTCTATAAAATAATGGATAAGAGAACATAGAGGTAATGATCCTATCACTGAGAAGTTCTATAAAATAATGGATAAGAGAACATAGAGGTAATGATCCATTATCACTGGAGATTCATAAAATAATAGGATAAGAGAACATAGAGGTAATGATCCATATCACTGAGGTTCTATAAAATAATAGGATAAGAGAAACATAGAGGTAATGATCCATTACACTGAGGTTCTATAAAATAATAGGATAAGAGAACATAGAGGTAATGATCCATTATCACTGAGAGTTCTATAAAATAATAGGATAAGAGAACATAGAGGTTATGATCCATTATCACTGAGATCTATAAAATAATAGGATAAGAGAACATAGAGGTAATGATCCTTATCACTGAGATTCTATAAAATAATAGGATAAGAGAACATAGAGGTAATGATCCTTATCAATGAGAATTCTATAAAATAACAGTAAGAACATAGGGTAATGATCCATTATCACTGAAGAGAGTCTATAAATAAAGGATAAGAGAACATAGAGGTAATGATCCATTATCAATGAGAGTTCTATAAAATAATAGGATCAGAAACATAGAGGTAATGATCCATATCACTGAGAGTTCTATAAAATAATAGGATCAGAACATAGAGGTAATGATATTATCACTGAGAGGTCTATAAAATAATAGGATAAGAGAACATAGAGGTAATGATCCATTATCACTGAGAGTTCTATAAATAATAGGATAAGAGAACATAGAGGTAATGATCCATTATCACTGGAGAATTCTATAAAAATAATAGGATAAGAGAACATAGAGGTAATGATCCATTATCACTGAGGATTCTATAAAATAATAGGATAAGAGAACATAGAGGTAATGATCCATTATCACATGAGAGTTCTATAAAATAATAGGATCAGAAACATAGAGGTATGATCCATTATCACTGAGAGTTATAAAATAATAGGATCAGAAACATAGAGGTAATGATCCATTATCACTGAGAGGTCTATAAAATAATAGGATAAGAGAAACATAGAGGTATGATCCATTATCACTGAGAGTTCTATAAAATAATAGGATAGAGAACATAGAGGGTAATGATCCATATCATCTGAGAATTCTATAAAATAATAGGATAAGAGAACATAGAGGTAATGACCCATTATCACTGAGAGTTCTATAAAATAATAGGATAAGAGAATATAGAGGAAATGATCCATTATCACTGAGAGTTCTATAAAATAATAGGATAAGAGAATATAGAGGAAATGATCCATTATCACTGAGAGTTCTATAAAATAATAGGATAAGAGAACATAGAGGTAATGATCCATTATCACTGAGAGTTCTATAAAATAATAGGATAAGAGAACATAGAGGTAATGATCCATTATCACTGAGAGTTCTATAAAATAATAGGATAAGAGAACATAGAGGTAATGATCCATTATCACTGAGAGGTCTATAAAATAATAGGATCAGACAACATAGAGGTAATGATCCATTATCACTGAGAGGTCTATAAAATAATAGGATAAGAGAACATAGAGGTAATGATCCATTATCACCGAGAGGTCTATAAAATAATAGGATCAGAGAACATAGAGGTAATGAGGGGTTTGCAGACAGCAAAACAATAATTCTCAATATTCTAAATGCAGCTCATTGGATTGATTTTTAGTGCATGTAAAGCAGTTATTACTGTTTAATGAAGACACATTGGGATTAACAGGATTGATCAAACCTGCAGGTCTAACAAAACTGGACTTCTATATCCCTGTGTTAATAATGGAAAAGAGTGATCTTTTCTGTCTGTCTCGGACCCAGATTCGACACGGAACCCCTCGGTTCTAAAATCCAAATGTTCAGTCCGAATCTGGACGGATCATTCGGATTTCGGGACTTCAGAGCCCACTTTCTATAATTACCGAGTGTTCGAGGATTATCGAAAAAAACACTTGGAAACTTGAAATTAGTTTTGGATCGAGGATTATCGAACATGCGAAGCTATTTTCGAAAATAGCCTCAAACGTTCAATATTTATCGAAAATGGGCTCCGAAGTCCCGAGATCTGTAAATCTGAAAACGGAATTAAAACTTGACAGTTTCGGCCATCTCTAATTGCAACAGAGCCCACCTTTACCTGTACTAGTTGGGGGAGGAGTTTACACCCCATTCATGCTACATACTAGTGCAAAACTAATACATCAGGTTTCCAAAAATGATTTGAAATGTGGCAGGTCCCACAAAAACCCAAGCTTACCAGATATAACATCAGGTAGGGTGAAGTTTTTCTACTGCACTTTCATGTAACTTCCATGTCTACTTTTTTGCTGGATTTGTTCAATCATTATTATTTCCCCCACAATTATATAATATTTTTGGGAAAATGAAAGGAGAACTAAATATTACTGACCCTAAATGAATGTAAAACTTTGTGTAATAGCTGCAACTTTCTCTATTAGGAGAAATGGTTTCTTTAGTTCTGCATGTTTCTGTATTTTTCTGGATCAAGTGACCCTCCTTCCAGACTGCGTCCTGGACCCAGTTACATAACTGCATGTGCTCACTGAATTCCCTACTTTCCTCTCCCCCTGAATTTACTAATGACCTTCAAGTAATCAGGACTGAGCAGAGAGAAAAACATTTTTAGGCTGGGTATGGACAGTCCAATATTTCCCCATTTGCCAAGATTCGGTTGGCCGGATTCATATTCATAAAAGTGCGGTATCGCTTTTTAGAGATACCGTGTCTTTATAAATAGGGCTCATTGTTAGTCAAATTAAAAGTACTGTAGCCACCATTCAACACAAATCGTCATTTGATCCATTGAAGATTGCACAAACCAGCCTGTAGAAGATAGATAGGTAGTGATGTATAGAAAGAGATATATTGGTAGATAGATAGATCATGGTAGAAAGATAATGACAGATAATGGTAGATAGATAATTATAGATAGATAATGGTAGAAATATCATGATAGATAATGGTAGAAAGATAAAGAAAGATAATGGTAGATAGATAGATGATAGGCAGACAGACAGACAGACAGACATACATATGATTGATAGATAGATAAATAATAGATAGATAGATAGATAGATAGATAGATAGATAGATAGATAGATAGATAGATAGATAGATAGATAGATAATGGATAGATAGATAGATAGATAGATAGATAGATAGATAGATAGATAGATAGATGATATATAGATAGACAGACAGACAGACAGAAGACAGACAGATGATAGATATATAGATAGATGATAGATAGATGACAGATAGATAGATAGATAGATAGATAGATAGATAGATAGATAGATAGATAGATAGATAGATAGATAGATAATAGATAGATAGACAGATAGATAATAGATAGATGATGAGGACAGACAGACAGACAGACAGACTGACAGACAGAAGACAGACAGATGATAGATATTAGATAGAGATAGATAGATGATAGATAGATAGATAGATTAGATAGATAGATAGATAGATAGGATAGATAGATAGATAATAGATAGATAGACTGACTAACAGACAGACAGACAGATGATAGATATATAGATAGATAAATAGATAGATAGATAGAGATAAATAGATAGATAGTGACAGATAGAGATAGATAGATAGATAGATGATAGATAAGATAGATAGATAGATAGATAGATAGATAGATAGATAGAGAAGATAATAGACAGATAGAATTATAGATAGATGATAGATAGATGATAGATAGATAGATAGATAGATGATAGACAGATAGATAATAGATAGATGATAGACAGACAGACAGACAGACAGACTGACAGACAGACAAGACAGACAGACAGATGATAGATATATAGACAGATGATAGATAGATGATAGATGATAGATAGATAGATAGATAGATAGATAGATAGATAGATAGATAGATAGTAGATGATAGATAGATGATAGATAGATAGATAGACAGACTAAACAGACAGACAGACAGATGATAGATATATAGATAGATAATAGATAGATAAATAGATAATAGATAGATTTAGTAGAATACCATTTGTAGTCCTTGTTTTGTAATGGATGCAGCGTTTCTCATTCCCTGTGCACGGATGTTTTCCTGAATATAGCAGGATGGGCAGGTCAGACCATTGCTCTGGTTATTCTGGGGTTTATGGTCACTGTGGAGGGAAATCAGGGTGTCAGATTGTTTACTTACGGTTAGAACTAAAACTGGAGATTATCAAGAAGGTAAATGGTTTATTATCTTCTACGTTCCAGTAATTCACTTCAATTCCACCTACTTGTATATGTTCAGTCCTGGTGCACATGGGATAATGTTTTATCATTTCACCGGATCAGACGGGGATCGGCTGAGATTTACAACATGACCATTTGTTCCCCAACAATTTTAGGGCAAATCTGCTGGTCCAGGTGACCATGTTGGTAAGAAACGTCAGAATGTTCTTGTTTAAGGGAAATGTTCCATTAATGCTATGTTATCTCATATAATCATGTAAGGGGCTGATACCATAAGAGGTGCAAAAGTTTGTCCATGTTATTAACCAATAGCATCAAACAATCAGATGTTAGCTTTTTACAGGGGTACTGCAGTTAGTACCATTTTATGGTTATTGCACAATGATATCACACGCAAACCTTCGCACCTTTTGTTGTTCCAGTCCCTTAAGGTTCGTACTCATGTGCGATCGAGGAAAACGGCCGTCGTTCGTCGATCGTTGCTTGATCACCGACCGAGCACACGTTTCGGCCAATTAAGTGCCCATACAACGGGCCGAAACAGGCGGGACCCGCAATCACACGTGTGCATGAAAGTTTAGATAATATGCAGTTTGGTTACCCGTTACCTTTGTTCCATACTGGGGCTCATTGGGATTCGGGAATCTTATACTTGGGATCGATGGGTCTGTAGTGTTCGTATAACCAGCTGTCTTTGGTTTTATTATTTTATCTGTTGGATTTGACGTCTTGTATTTTTACAGGTGTTCCCCCCCCAGGGATCACATGATCTCAGACATCAGTGACCATTATCTGCATATAATCTATTGTGACGTAACAGAGTTGAAACATTCAAATATTACATAATATTTCATTTATATTAATTAATATGCTTGTGAAGGTTCTCATTCATCCAGGTCATAATCTGTGTATTCAATTAGATCAACTGGACTTGAAGTTTAGTTCTGAAGACGTTTCGCTAGTCATCCGATGGCTTTCTCAATTCAGAATGACTGTACAAGAATCTGTGGCAATTATGTACCCTGGAAAATCCCAATTAGCATATCACAGCCAGGTGTTAAGGGTGTGATTGGATAGTGGCTAAGAGGTGTTATAGGAACGCCCAGAGTAAGGTGTTTAAAACAGCATTGTACATGGCAGACAGTTGAAGACAGTCTTCAAGAACTACATTTCAAGTCCAGTTGATCTAATTGAATACAACAGATATTAATTATTATAATAAAACTTTTAATCCAGGTCAGACAGGGAGACAGATTCAGGAGAAATTTCAAGTACGAAGTCAGAGGTGACATCAAGTTGCCAAGATGCAGTAAAATGTACTTACAGGTGGGCCTGTCTGGGACACATTTGTTACTGTTACAGCACGTTGTATTGATTTCTATGGTATGTATGGAACTGCGGATGGGGCCCGACCAACTACACTCATTAGAATGTCCACATCTCATGACGGTCTTTTTCTTTGCTGTCTTTACCTAAAATGAAGGTAAATCCAATCTCATTACAAAAATGTAATCTGTATTAAGAAGCTGCAATGTAGAATGTTTATAGTGAAGAAAGTCCAGTTTACAGTATATAAAAGGCATCTATAGTGAAAAAAACACATTGCCCTTTGCAAAGTTAAATTCATGTACTCTGTGCTGCCTTAATTCTATCTCTGTCAGTGACTTTGTTTAACCATGGTGTCAGATCTGTGTGCAGCACTCCCCCCTTCCCCTCACCTCTGTTACCTCCTCCATGTCTACACTCCGGCTAACCGACAAGCTTATCACGTGCAGTAGGAGTTAAAAGTTCAACATCCTGAAAAAACACACCCACGCACAGTGGCCAATAGAAAGCAAGCTGTCCTGGAGACACGAAGAAGAAGAACAGTACAGTTTACGATCTCTCACTTTGTGACCCATCATAATCAGTGAAAGCTATTAAGAAGGGGGGTCAAGTGCAGCCTTTTATCTACCATCAAAACTACCTCTCTCCCCTGTAATGCTCTTATCTCTATGTTTATACAGAGCAAGGAGGGGGGATCACATCACAGGGATTTGATTGACCGTCCAAGTAGGAGTAGAGGAATGCAATCCCATATTCTTTAACTGGTCTATTCAGGACAGAGAGGGAATCTGAACAAAGTGATGACACTCTAGGGGTTGTGGGGAATATAGAACTCATGGAAAGAAAGAAAAAAAGTTAATTTTCCCACTATAGATGCCCTTTAAACGCAAAAGAAAAAACCATAAGTGAGAGGCATTACAAACACACAATAGTGTAAAGGTCCCATACCTGGAAGGAAGTATGGGTTCCAAACCACAAATCCTTAAAAACATTTTATTACTACTGTAGCTTAGAATGATCCTCTGTGTCTTGTAGGAAAACCTAAAAATTCTGATTATATATGAAATAAAAGAAACAAGCCTGAATAGAGGTGGGGGGTTCGACACCACTGTCGGCCATGTACAATGCTGTTTTGATGCGTCACCCCGGGCAGTTTCGATAACACCTCTTGCCACTAGGAATCAACACCTTGCATTAGAAGGTCCCTAACACCTTGATGTTATACTGTATCTGGATTGGGATGCTGTCCAGGGTATTATTGCCAACAGATTCTTGTACAAGTCATTCTAAATTGAGAGATCCGTCGGATGACTAGCCAAAACGTTATATAAACGAATAGGGAGATTCAATTTAAGTTCTTATCATTAAAAATGGTGCTTATTTTGCCCCAACCAATCAGATTATTTAACATTTGAAAGCTAACATCTGATTGGTTGGGGCAAAATTACTTCCTGTTTTCAGCCATGTGACCAGCATGTAGTCATGTGACCAGCCTTGCCTGTGATTAATAGTCCCCCAGGTACTTCCTCTCCCCCCCCCCCAGCATTACGTTTTAACTGAGCATGCTTCTCCCCACAGGGTGGAGGGATGGGTCAGGGGTTAGGTGATGTCACTCAACCTACTGGAAGCAGGAAGTTTGAACATTCACCCCATTATAATTTCTCACAGGCTCCAGCCAGAGATGTGATGTTGCTAATTTTAAAGAAAATATTGCAGATTTATTTAACCTTAACTTGTTGGGACCACAGTTGCCTTAAGAGAAGAAATGAAGCCATCAAAGGGCTTCAAAGATCCTTAACTTCCTTACTCTTTCAGCGGAAGAACAATAAGAGAGCCCATTACCCATTTTACTTGGTTCACAAAGGTTTATGGGAATCATACCATGTCCAACTCTTGTTGTTTGAGAAACACAGACATCCTGGTCAGGATAGCACAGGCACAGTTGGGAAGGGCAGCATATACAAGGAGTCATATTGACAATTGTAGCACCAGAGTGCGTTTCCTGAAAAAATAGAGAAATAAATAAAAAATTTATACCACTCTAAATGCAGTAAACCAAAAATACTGGATTGGGAGCAGTGATGTAGGTGTGACTTGTGGCTGAACTTAACACCCCTTAATGCATAAACAACCCTAAGGATTCTATAAAATGATGAAATGTAATGTAGTGATCCAGTTGCTGCCTTATATTAAACATTGAGTTTGACACTTAACATCAATTAACACATCAAATTAAACCTTGCACCCCTAGTTATTAAAAAAGAAGAGCAGCATTTTCTTTAATTTCATCTTCTATTGATAACAAATGGGATTTTAAAGTGATTAAAAAAATTTTAGGTTTCACGATTTTTGCAAATATATTGCGGTTCAGAGAAAACGTGTAGCCGTGTGTTTAATTCCATAATGCCTTATGTCACGAATGCCAGTTCACTGGGCACGTGATCTGACCAATCAATTGTTACTCGCTGCCACCACTTTAAGTTATGGCCTTAAAGACGCCCCAAAAACACTCTTGACTCTCACTGACTATGCACACCCCGTGGCAGCTAAATGGTTAATACTACACATTCACTCCAGCAACTAACTGGTTAATTAGCATCAGTCCTTCACAAGCAGTCACAGAGTTAATTAGCATTTACACTGCACACTCCATTCAAACACATATAAACTTATCAGAGGCAACTGAGTTCTTTTAGAGCATCAAAGACAAAACTTATTAAATTTTAGATTTAATATTCCAAAAGGTGGACAGTGCATAAATACAAAAAAATAAAAGAAAATGGTGTGTTATAATAAAATGACTACAATAGGTACAACAGTTATATAAAATAAAAAGGTTAAAAATATTCACAGACCCTACTCACTAGAAGAAGTCCTGTATCCCGGGCAGGAAGAAGAAACATCGGGTCCATACACACGGTTTTAGCATGTCCCCTCAGTAGAACACAGTTATAGGGGCTACAAGGATTTTAAACCCCTTGATGAACACCCCCTCATGGCATGCATGAGGTGGGAGGTGTATAGGAATGTCCAGATTTACGACTTGTCACAATCCTTCATTCCCCCTCAGTTAGGCAGATTCCATATAATCTTCCATAATAATCATATTCCCAAACCCCATCCCTCAATAGGACAAAAGTGTTCTTGCTCCCAAAAACCTGTTAGTGAAAACAGGCATACCTTACCCGAGGACACATATTTAAAGGACATATTTAATAACTTGCCTTTGTTCCACAACTCCATACCCCTTTACCCACCCAGTACCTAACAGTTCCCAGTACCCACACTTACTAACACCTCTAACTATAGTATAGTGTGTTAGTAGAGCGACCAGCACACCGAACCAATACAGCAGCAGCCTGGGTGCCATTCACATAATCCACAATTCACAAACACAAGGGCACTCACAGGACTTGCTATCAATGCGTTTCAGCAATCAAGCGTCCTGAGGATAGGACGTTTCAACTAGAAGGTAAGTTTTTATACACATTCCACCTGACAGGCAGCCATGATTCAATTAAAAACACACTTGTGAGATAAATACATAATCACTTAGTAAAATGTTAAAACAATGCTATAAGCGAACAGACACTTATACCTAGCTGAGGGTGAAACATTAAAGTTACAAAAAAGGAGTAACCATGATGTGTACAATGTGCACCCAAACAACTATAATGTTACATAATGTATCCACACTAATGTAATATGAGGAGAGACTCCACACAGAAACAAAACATAGATAGAGAAATGTTACAGAAAACACTGAAATGCCAACTGCTCATTTAACCCCTTTGGGGACAAAGTATCTAGGGAGTATATCCATTTGCATTCCTTCCTTAAAAGCAATCTATTGTGGTCAATTCTGGCAGCCAAATCAGTGCCAGACAGACCATCTTAGATCATACATTCAGGAGAGAAGAGAATGCCAGCCATGCGAAAGTGCCTGGCAACCGAGAGGTCGCCATATTGGTACTAGGTACTGCATTGCTTTTTGCAGCCAAAGCCGAGGGTATGGACGGCGTTTTGGTCTTTCCTATGTAATATAGTCCACAAGGACATAGATATATACACCACCCACTTACTGCAGGAAAAATTTTGGTGAATCTTTATTTGTTTGTCACTGTGAGGAGAGCAAAATCCTTGCCCACAATCCTAGACCGACAGGTAATGCAATCTGGGCATCTGTAGCAACCTGCTTTTTTTGAGACCCAGCCAGGTTCAACGTCAATGGTGCCAATGTGGTTACATCAGTGCTGACCAAAGATCAGCAAATTCGCCCCCGTCTGTAAGTGTGGCCAAGACGGCATGGTTGAAGGGTAAGTTTCTGTCTTTTTTTATTAAATCCCAGTGTGTTATTGGTAATGCCCTCATTTCACAAATGAAGGGGGAATACGTAGTACAAAGGTCTACCCTGTGGTCATCAGACAATAAATCCCTCCCTTCCTCATAACGGGACCATGCCCTTTGTAGTATAGGGGGAATAACCCCTATCAACCAACCTTTGTGACATCTCATTAACTTGTTTTTCAGTACAATCAGTATTATTTTTGAGTATTCTCAAGAATTGGCTAAAGACAATACCTCTTGGTACTATAGGGATGGCAACTTGTTGCGTATAAAATAGAATTTTTATCAGTGTCTTTTCTATACAGCGCAGTGCCCCAATCCATCACTTGCTTGTATATACGAAAGATCTAAGAAATCTAATGATGGCAGAGCTAAGATGCATAGTAAGAGTCAGAGCTAAGAGCATAGTAAGGAGTCAGAGCTAAGATGCATAGTAAAAAAAGAGTCAGAGCTAAGATGCATAGTAAGAGTCAGAGCTAAGATGCATAGTTCAGAAGGTAAAGTTATTATCTTCTACGTTCCAGTAATTCACTCAATTCCACCTACTTGTATATGTTCAGTCCTGGTGCACATGGGATAATGTTTTATCATTTCACCGGATCAGACGGGGATCGGCTGAGATTTACAAATGACCATTTGTTCCCCAACCATTTTAGGGCAAAATCTGCTGGTCCAGGTGACCATGTTGGTAAGAAACGTCAGAATGTTCTTGTTTAGGGTAAATGTTCCATTAATGTATGTTATCTCATATTAATCATGTAAGGGGCTGATACATAAGAGGTGCAAAAGTTTGTCCATGTTATTAACCAATTAGCATCAACCAATCAGTGTTAGTTTTTACAGGGGGACTGCAGTTAGATACCATTTTATTGGTTATGCACAATGATATCACACGCAAACCTTCGCACCTTTTGTTGTTCCAGTCCCTTAAGGTTCGTACTCATGTGCGATCGAGAAGAAAACGGCCGTTCGTTTCGTCGATCGTTGCTTGATCACCGACCGAGCACACGTTTCGGCCAATTAAGTGCCCATACACGGGCCGAAACAGTCGGGACCCGCAATCACACGTGTGCATGAAAGTTTAGATAATATGCAGTTTGGTTACCGGTTACCTTTGTTCCATACTGGGGCTCATTGGGATTCGGGAATCTTATACTTGGGATCGATGGGTCTGTAGTGTTCGTTAACCAGCTGTCTTGGTTTTATTATTTTATGTTGGATTTGACGTCTTGTATTTTTACAGGTGTTCCCCCCCCCCAGGGATCACTGATCTCAGACATCAGTGAGCCATTATCTGCATATAATCTATTGTGACGTAACAGAGTTGAAACATTCAAATATTAAATAATATTCATTTTATATAATTATTATATGCTTGTGAAGGTTCTATCATCCAGGTCATGATGTTATATCTGTGTATTCAATTAGATCAACTGGACTTGAAGTTTAGTTCTTGAAGACGTTTCGCTAGTCATCCGACTGGCTTTCTCAATTCAGAATGACGTACAAGAATTGTGGCAATAGTTACCCTGGAAAATCCCAATTAGCTATCACAGCCAGGTGTTAAGGGTGATTGGATAGTGGCTAAGAGGGTTATAGGAACGCCCAGAGTAAGGTGTTAAAACAGCATTGTACATGGCAGACAGTTGAAGACAGTCTTCAAGAACTACATTCAAGTCCAGTTGATCTAATGAATACAACAGTATTAATTATTATAATAAAACTTTTAATCCAGGTCAGACAGGGAGACAGATTCAGTAGAAATTTCAAGTACGAAGTCAGAGGTGACATCAAGTTGCCAAGATGCAGTAAAATGTACTTACAGGTGGGCCTGTCTGGGACAAATTTGTTACTGTTACAGCACGTTGTATTGATTTCTATGGTATGTATGGAACTGCGGATGGGCGCGCCCAACACACTACATTAGAATGTCCACATCTCATGACGGTCTTTGTTCTGCTGTCTTTACCTAAAATGAAGGTAAATCCAATCTCATTACAAAAATGTAATCTGTATTAAGAGCTGCAATGTAGAATGTTTATAGTGAAGAAAGTCCAGTTTACAGTATATAAAGGAGGATCTATAGTGAAAAAAACACATTGCCCCTTTGCAAAGTTAAATTCATGTACTCTGTGCTGCCTAATTCTATCTCTGTCAGTGACTTTGTTAACCATGGTGTCAGATCTGTGTGCAGCACTCCCCCCCTCTCCCCTACCTCTGTTACCTCCTCCATGTCTACACTCCGGCTAACGACAAGCTTATCACGTGCAGTAGGAGTTAAAAGTTCAACATCCTGAAAAAACACACCCACGCACAGTGGCCAATAGAAAGCAAGCGTGTCTGGAGACACGAAGAAGAAGAACAGTACAGTTTACGATCTCTCCATTTGTGGACCCATCATAAATCAGTGAAAGCTATTAAGAAGGGGGGTCAAGTGCAGCCTTTTATCTACCATCAAAACTACCTCTCTCCCCCTGCTAATGCTCTTATCTCTATGTTATTACAGAGCAAGGAGGGGGGATCACATCACAGGGATTTGATTGACAGCCAAGTAGGAGTAGAGGAATGCAATCCCATATTCTCTAACTGGTCTATCTCAGGACAGAGAGGGAATCTGAAACAAGTGATGACACTCTAGGGGTGTGGGGAATTATAGAACTCATGGAAAGAAAGAAAAAAAGTTAATTTTCCCACTATAGATGCCCTTTAAACGCAAAAGAAAAAACCATAAGTGAGAGGCATTACAAACACACAATAGTGTAAGGTCCCATACCTGGAAGGAAGTTGGGTTCCAAACCACAAATCCTTAAAAACATTTTATTACTACGTAGCTTAGAATGATCCTCTGTTGTCTTGTAGGAAAACCCTAACAATTCTGATTATATATGAAATAAAGAAAACAAGCCTGAATAGAGGTGGGGGGTTCGACACCAACTGTCGGCCATGTACAATGCTGTTTTGATGGTCACCCCGGGCAGTTTCGATAACACCTCTTAGCCACTATGGAATCAACACCTTGAATTAGAAGGTCATACACCTTGATGTTATACGTATCTGGATTGGGATGCTGTCCAGGGTATTATTGCCAACAGATTCTTGTACAAGTCATTCTAAATTGAGAGATCCAGTCGGATGACTAGCAAAAACGTCTATATAAACGAATAGGGAGATTCAATTTAAGTTCTATCATTAAAAATGGTGTGCTAATTTGCCCCAACCAATCAGATCTTATTTAACATTTGAAAGCTAACATCTGATTGGTTGGGGCAAAATTCTTCCTGTTTTCAGCCATGTGACCAGCATGTAGTCATGTGACCAGCCTCTGCCTGTATTAATAGTCCCCCCAGGTACTTCCTCCCCCCCCCCCAGCATTACGTTTTAACTGAGCATGCTTCTCCCACAGGGTGAGGTGGAGGGATGGGTCAGGGGTTAGGTGATGTCACTCAACCTACTGGAAGCAGGAAGTTGAAAATTCACCCATTATAATTTCTCACAGGCTCCAGCCAGAGATGTGATTGTCTCAATTTTAAAGAAATATTGCAGACTTTTATTTAACCTTAACTTGTTTGGAGACCACAGTTGCCCTTTAAGAGAAGAAATGAAGCCATCAAAGGGCTTCAAAGTCCTTAACTTCCATATCTCTTCAGCGGAAGAACTAATAAGAGAGCCCATTACCCATTTTACTGGTTCACAAAGGTTTATGGGAATCATACCATGTCCAACTCTGTTGTTTGAGAAACACAGACATCCTGGTCAGGATAGCACAGGCACAGTTGGGAAGGGCAGCTATACAAGGAGTCATATTGACAATGTTAGCACCAGAGTGGTTTCCTGAAACAATAGAGAAATAAAAAAAAATTTATACCACTCTAAATGCAGTAAACCAAAAAATACTGGATTGGGAGCAGTGATGTAGGTGTGACTTGTGGCTGAACTTAACACCCCTTTAATGCATAAACAACCCTAAGGATTCTATAAAATGATGAAATGTAATGTAGTGTCCAGATGCTGCCTTATATTAAACATTGAGTTTGACACTTAAAACATCAATTAACACATCAAATTAAACCTTGCACCCCTAGTTATTAAAAAAGAAGCAGCATTTTCTTTAATTTCATCTTCTATTGATAACAAATGGGATTTTAAAATGTGATTTAAAAACTTTAGGTTTCACGATTTTTGCAAATATATGCGGTTCAGAGAAAAGTGCCTCAAACGTTCAATATTTATCGAAAATGGGCTCCGAAGTCCCGAGATCTGAAATCTGAAAACGGAATTAAAACTTGACAGTTTCGGCCATCTCTAATTGCAACAGAGCCACTTTACCTGTACTAGTTGGGGGAGGAGTTTACACCCCATTCATGCTACATACTAGTGCAAAACTAATACATCAGGTTCCAAAATGATTTGAAATGTGGCAGAGGTCCCAAAAAAACCCAAGCTTACCAGATATAACATCAGGTAGGGTGAAGTTTTCTACTGCACTTTCATGTAACTTCCATGTCTACTTTTTTGTGGATTTGTTCAATCATTATTATTTCCCCCACAATTATATAATATTTTGGGAAATGAAAGGAGAACTAAATATTACTGACCCTAAATGAATGTAAAACTTTGTGTAATAGCTGCAACTTTCTTATAGGAGAAATGGTTTCTTTAGTTCTGCATGTTTCTGTATTTTTGGATCAAGTGACCCTCCTTCAGAATGCGTCCTGGACCAGATTACAAACTGCATGTGCTCACTGAATTCCCTACTTTCCTCCCCCTGAATTTACTAATGACCTTCAAGTAATCAGGACTGAGCAGAGAGAAAAACATTTTTAGGCTGGGTATGGACAGTCCAATATTTCCATTTGCAAGATTCGGTTGGCCGGATCATATTATAAAAGTGCGGTATCGCTTTTTAGAGATACCGTGTCTTTATAATAGGGCTCATGTTAGTCAAATTAAAAGTACTGTAGCCACCATTCAACACAAATCGTCATTTGATCCATTGAAGATGCACAACCAGCGTAGAAGATAGATAGTAGGTAGTGATGTATAGAAAGAGATATATGGTAGATAGATAGATCATGGTAGAAAGATAATGACAGATAATGGTAGATAGATAATTATAGATAGATAATGGTAGAAATATCATGATAGATAATGGTAGAAAGATAAAGAAAAGTAATGGTAGATAGATAGATGATAGGCAGACAGACAGACAGACAGACATACATATGATTGATAGATAGGATAAATAATAGATAGATAGATAGATGATAGATGATAGATAGATGATAGATAGATGATATATGATAGAGAGATAGATAGATAAGGAGAATAGATAGACAGATAGACAGATAGATAGATAGATAGATAGATAGATAGATGATATGATAGATAGACAGGACAGACAGACAGACAGACCGCAGATGATAGATATATAGATAGATGATAGATAGATGAAAACAAGGAAAGATTTTTTTTAGATGATAGATAGATAGATAGATAGATAGATAGATAGATAGATAGATAGATAGATAGATAGATAGATAGATAGATAGATAAATAGATAGATAGACTGACTACAGACAGACAGACAGATGATAGATATAGATAGATAGATAAATAAGATAGATAGCTAGATAGATAAATAGATAGATAGATGGACAGATAGCTAGATAGATAGATAGATAGCTAGATGCTAGAAGGTAGATAGATAGATAGATGATAGATATATAGATAGATGATAGATAGATGATAGATAGATAGATAGATAGATAGATAGATAAAAGGGAAAAATTTTTTAAAAGGGAATTGTAAAAGATGATAGACAATAGATAATAGATAGATGATAGACAGACAGACAGACAGACAGACTGACAGACAGAAGAAGACAGACAGATGATAGATATATAGATAGATGATAGATAGATGATAGATAGATAGATAGATAGATAGATAGATAGATAGATAGATAGATAGATAGATAAATAGATAGATAGACTGACTAACAGACAGACAGACAGATGATAGATATATAGATAGATAAATAGATAGATAGCTAGATAGATAAATAGATAGATAGATGACAGATAGCTAGATAGATAGATAGATAGATGATAGATAGATAGATAGATAGATAGATAGATAGATAGATAGATAGATAGATAATAGACAGATAGATATATAGATAGATGATAGATAGATGATAGATAGATAGATAGATAGATGATAGACAGATAGATAATAGATAGATGATAGACAGACAGACAGACAGACAGACTGACAGACAGACAGACAGACAGACAGATGATAGATATATAGACAGATGATAGATAGATGATAGATGATAGATAGATAGATAGATAGATAGATAGATAGATAGATAGATAGATAGATGATAGATAGATGATAGATAGATAGATAGACAGACTAACAGACAGACAGACAGATGATAGATATATAGATAGATAATAGATAGATAAATAGATAATAGATAGATTTAGTAGAATACCATTTGTAGTCCTTGTTTTGTAATGGATGCAGCGTTTCTCATTCCCTGTGCACTGGATGTTTTCCTGAATTATAGCAGGATGGGCAGGTCAGACCATTGCTCTGGTTATTCTGGGTGTTTATGGTCACTGTGGAGGGAAATCAGGGCTTTGTCAGATTGTTTACTTACGGTTAGAACTAAACTGGAGATTATCAAGAAGGTAAATGGTTTATTATCTTCTACGTTCCAGTAATTCACTTCAATTCCACCTACTTGTATATGTTCAGTCCTGGTGCACATGGGATAATGTTTTATCATTTCACCGGATCAGACGGGGATCGGCTGAGATTTACAACATGACCATTTGTTCCCCAACAATTTTAGGGCAAAATCTGCTGGTCCAGGTGACCATGTTGGTAAGAAACGTCAGAATGTTCTTGTTTAAGGGTAAATGTTCCATTAATGCTATGTTATCTCATATAATCATGTAAGGGGCTGATACCATAAGAGGTGCAAAAGTTTGTCCATGTTATTAACCAATTAGCATCAACCAATCAGATGTTAGCTTTTTACAGGGTTACTGCAGTTAGATACCATTTTATTGGTTATTGCACAATGATATCACACGCAAACCTTCGCACCTTTTGTTGTTCCAGTCCCTTAAGGTTCGTACTCATGTGCGATCGAGAAAACGGCCGTTCGTTCGTCGATCGTTGCCTTGATCACCGACCGAGCACACGTTTCGGCCAATTAAGTGCCCATACACGGGCCGAAACAGTCGGGACCCGCAATCACACGTGTGCATGAAAGTTTAGATAATATGCAGTTTGGTTACCGGTTACCTTTGTTCCATACTGGGGCTCATTGGGATTCGGGAATCTTATACTTGGGATCGATGGGTCTGTAGTGTTCGTATAACCAGCTGTCTTTGGTTTTATTATTTTATCTGTTGGATTTGACGTCTTGTATTTTTACAGGTGTTCCCCCCCCCCAGGGATCACATGATCTCAGACATCAGTGACCATTATCTGCATATAATCTATTGTGACGTAACAGAGTTGAAACATTCAAATATTACATAATATTTCATTTTATATTAATTATTATATGCTTGTGAAGGTTCTCATTCATCCAGGTCATGTTATATCTGTTGTATTCAATTAGATCAACTGGACTTGAAGTTTAGTTCTTGAAGACGTTTCGCTAGTCATCCGACTGGCTTTCTCAATTCAGAATGACTTGTACAAGAATCTGTGGCAATTATGTACCCTGGAAAATCCCAATTAGCATATCACAGCCAGGTGTTAAGGGTGTGATTGGATAGTGGCTAAGAGGTGTTATAGGAACGCCCAGAGTAAGGTGTTAAAACAGCATTGTACATGGCAGACAGTTGAAGACAGTCTTCAAGAACTACATTTCAAGTCCAGTTGATCTAATTGAATACAACAGATATTAATTATTATAATAAAACTTTTAATCCAGGTCAGACAGGGAGACAGATTCAGTAGAAATTTCAAGTACGAAGTCAGAGGTGACATCAAGTTGCCAAGATGCAGTAAAATGTACTTACAGGTGGGCCTGTCTGGGACACATTTGTTACTGTTACAGCACGTTGTATTGATTTCTATGGTATGTATGGAACTGCGGATGGGGCCCGACCAACTACACTCATTAGAATGTCCACATCTCATGACGGTCTTTGTTCTGCTGTCTTTACCTAAAATGAAGGTAAATCCAATCTCATTACAAAAATGTAATCTGTATTAAGAAGCTGCAATGTAGAATGTTTATAGTGAAGAAAGTCCAGTTTACAGTATATAAAGGGCATCTATAGTGAAAAAAACACATTGCCCCTTTGCAAAGTTAAATTCATGTACTCTGTGCTGCCTTAATTCTATCTCTGTCAGTGACTTTGTTTAACCATGGTGTCAGATCTGTGTGCAGCACTCCCCCCTTCTCCCTCACCTCTGTTACCTCCTCCATGTCTACACTCCGGCTAACCGACAAGCTTATCACGTGCAGTAGGAGTTAAAAGTTCAACATCCTGAAAAACACACCCACGCACAGTGGCCAATAGAAAGCAAGCTGTCCTGGAGACACGGAAGAAGAAGAACAGTACAGTTTACGATCTCTCACTTTGTGACCCATCATAAATCAGTGAAAGCTATTAAGAAGGGGGGTCAAGTGCAGCCTTTTATCTACCATCAAAACTACCTCTCTCCCCCTGCTAATGCTCTTATCTCTATGTTTATTACAGAGCAAGGAGGGGGGATCACATCACAGGGATTTGATTGACAGTCCAAGTAGGAGTAGAGGAATGCAATCCCATATTCTTCTAACTGGTCTATCTCAGGACAGAGAGGGAATCTGAACAAAGTGATGACACTCTAGGGGTTGTGGGGAATTATAGAACTCATGGAAAGAAAGAAAAAAAGTTAATTTTCCCACTATAGATGCCCTTTAAACGCAAAAGAAAAACCATAAGTGAGAGGCATTACAAACACACAATAGTGTAAAGGTCCCATACCTGGAAGGAAGTATGGGTTCCAAACCACAAATCCTTAAAAACATTTTATTACTACTGTAGCTTAGAATGATCCTCTGTTGTCTTGTAGGAAAACCTAACAATTCTGATTATATATGAAATAAAGAAACAAGCCTGAATAGAGGTGGGGGGTTCGACACCAACTGTCGGCCATGTACAATGCTGTTTTGATGCGTCACCCCGGGCAGTTTCGATAACACCTCTTAGCCACTATGGAATCAACACCTTGCATTAGAAGGTCCCTAACACCTTGATGTTATACTGTATCTGGATTGGGATGCTGTCCAGGGTATTATTGCCAACAGATTCTTGTACAAGTCATTCTAAATTGAGAGATCCAGTCGGATGACTAGCAAAACGTCTATATAAACGAATAGGGAGATTCAATTTAAGTTCTTATCATTAAAAATGGTGCTAATTTTGCCCCAACCAATCAGATCTTATTTAACATTTGAAAGCTAACATCTGATTGGTTGGGGCAAAATTACTTCCTGTTTTCAGCCATGTGACCAGCATGTAGTCATGTGACCAGCCTCTGCCTGTATTAATAGTCCCCCCAGGTACTTCCTCTCCCCCCCCCCAGCATTACGTTTTAACTGAGCATGCTTCTCCCCACAGGGTGGAGGGATGGGTCAGGGGTTAGGTGATGTCACTCAACCTACTGGAAGCAGGAAGTTTGAACATTCACCCCATTATAATTTCTCACAGGCTCCAGCCAGAGATGTGATTGTCTGCTAATTTTAAAGAAAATATTGCAGACTTTTATTTAACCTTAACTTGTTTGGAGACCACAGTTGCCCTTTAAGAGAAGAAATGAAGCCATCAAAGGGCTTCAAAGATCCTTAACTTCCATTACTCTTTCAGCGGAAGAACTAATAAGAGAGCCCATTACCCATTTTACTTGGTTCACAAAGGTTTATGGGAATCATACCATGTCCAACTCTTGTTGTTTGAGAAACACAGACATCCTGGTCAGGATAGCACAGGCACAGTTGGGAAGGGCAGCTATACAAGGAGTCATATTGACAATTGTAGCACCAGAGTGCGTTTCCTGAAACAATAGAGAAATAAATAAAAAAATTTATACCACTCTAAATGCAGTAAACCAAAAAATACTGGATTGGGAGCAGTGATGTAGGTGTGACTTGTGGCTGAACTTAACACCCCTTTAATGCATAAACAACCCTAAGGATTCTATAAAATGATGAAATGTAATGTAGTGATCCAGATTGCTGCCTTATATTAAACATTGAGTTTGACACTTAAACATCAATTAACACATCAAATTAAACCTTGCACCCCTAGTTATTAAAAAAGAAGCAGCATTTTCTTTAATTTCATCTTCTATTGATAACAAATGGGATTTTAAAATGTGATTAAAAAACTTTTAGGTTTCACGATTTTTGCAAATATATTGCGGTTCAGAGAAAACGTGTAGCCGTGTGTTTAATTCCATAATGCCTTATGTCACGAATGCCAGTTCACTGGGCACGTGATCTGACCAATCAATTGTTACTCGCTGCCACCACTTTAAGTTATGGCCTTAAAGACGCCCCAAAAACACTCTTGACTCTCACTGACTATGCACACCCCTGTCCTGGCAGCTAAATGGTTAATACTACACCATTCACTCCAGCAACTAACTGGTTAATTAGCATCAGTCCTTCACAAGCAGTCACAGAGTTAATTAGCATTTACACTGCACACTCCATTCAACCACATATAAACTTATCAGAGGCTAACTGAGTTCTTTTAGAGCATCAAAGACAAAACTTATTAAATTTTAGATTTAATATTCCAAAAGGTGGACAGTGCATATAATACAAAAATAAAAGAAAATGGTGTTATAATAAAATGACATACAATAGGTACAACAGTTATATAAAATAAAAAGGTTAAAAATATTCACAGACCCTACTCACTAGAAGAAGTCCTGTATCCCGGGGCAAGAAGAAACATCGGGTCCATACACACGGTTTTAGCATGTCCCCTCAGTATGAACACAGTTATAGGGGCTACAAGGATTTTTAAACCCCTTGATGAACCACCCCCCTCATGGCTATGCATGAGGTGGGAGTGTATAGGAATGTCCAGATTTACGACTTGTCACAATCCTTCATTCCCCCTCAGTTAGGCAGATTCCATATAATCTTCCATAATAATCATATTCCCAAACCCCATCCCTCAATAGGACAAAAGTGTTCTTGCTCCCAAAAACCTGTTAGTGAAAACAGGCATACCTTACCCGAGGACACATATTTAAAGGACACATATTTAATAACTTGCCTTTGTTCCACAACTCCATACCCCTTTACCCACCCAGTACCTAACAGTTCCCAGTACCCACACTTACTAACACCTCTAACTATAGTATAGTGTGTTAGTAGAGCGACCAGCACACCGAACCAATACAGCAGCAGCCTGGGTGCCATTCACATAATCCACAATATTCACAAACACAAGGGCACTCACAGGACTTGCTATCAATGCGTTTCAGCAATCAAGCCGTCCTGAGGATAGGACGTTTCAACTAGAAGGTAAGTTTTTATACACATTCCACCTGACAGGCAGCCATGATTCAATTAAAAACACACTTGTGAGATAAATACATAATCACTTAGTAAAATGAGTTAAAACAATGCTATAAGCGAACAGACACTTATACCAGTAGCTGAGGTGAAACATTAAAGTTACAAAAAAGGAGTAACCATGATGTGTACAATGTGCACCCAAACAACTATAATGTTACATAATGTATCCACACTAATGTAATATGAGGAGAGACTCCACACAGAAACAAAACATAGATAGAGAACTGTTACAGAAAACACTGAAATGCCAACTGCTCATTTAACCCCTTTGGGGACAAAGTATCTAGGGAGTATATCCATTTGCATTCCTTCCTTAAAAGCAATCTATTGTGGTCAATTCTGGCAGCCAACTCAGTGCCAGACAGACCATCTTAGATCATACACTTCAAGGAAGAGAGAGAATGGCCAGCCATGCGAAAGTGCCTGGCAACCGAGAGGTCGCCATATTTGGTACTAGGTACTGCATTGCTTTTTGCAGCCAAAGCCGAGGGTATGGACGGCTCGTTTTGGTCTTTCCTATGTAATATAGTCCACAAGGACATACGATATAATACACCACCCACTTACTTTCGCAGGAAAATTTTTGGTGAATCTTTATTTGTTTGTCACTGTGAGGATGAGCAAAATCCTTGCCCACAATCATAGACCGACAGGTAATGCAATCTGGGCATCTGTAGCAACCTGCTTTTTTTGAGACCCAGCCAGGTACAACGTCAATTGGTGCCAATGTGGTTACATCAGTGCTGACCAAAAGATCAGACAAATTTCGCCCCCGTCTGTAAGTGTGGCCAAGACGGCATTGGTTGAAGGGTAAGTTTCTGTCTTTTTTTATTAAATCCCAGTGTTTATTGGTAATGTCCCTCATTTCACAACTGAAGGGGGAATACGTAGTACAAAGGTCTACCCTGTGGTCATCAGACAATAAATCCCTCCCTTCCTCATAACGGGACCATGCCCTTTGTAGTATAGGGGGAATAACCCCTATCAACCAACCTTTGTGACATCTCATTAACTTGTTTTTCAGTACAATCAGTATTATTTTTGAGTATTCTCAAGAATTGGCTAAAGACAATACCCTCTTGGTACTATAGGGATGGCAACTTGTTGCGTATAAAATAGAATTTTTATCAGTGTCTTTTCTATACAGCGCAGTGCCCAATCCATCACTTGCTTTGTATATACGAAGATCTAAGAAATCTACTGAGTCAGAGCTAAGATGCATAGTAAGAGTCAGAGCTAAGATGCATAGTAAGAGTCAGAGCTAAGATGCATAGTAAGAGTCAGAGCTAAGATGCATAGTAAGAGTCAGAGCTAAGATGCATAGTAAGAGCCAGAGCTAAGATGCATAGTAAGAGTCAGAGCTAAGATGCATAGTAAGAGTCAGAGCTAAGATGCATAGTAAGAGTCAGAGCTAAGATGCAAGATAGTAAGATTAACTGGGGTGGCTAACGAGCTCAATTCATTAATGAACATCTCAGCAGCTTCCTTTGTATCACCCCAGATGAACAACAAGTCATCAATGTAACGCCTGTAGAATATTATCTCAGTCCCAATTTTAGGATTGATGTATAAGTTTTCAAACATAACATATAGAGGTTAGCTATGGAGGGCGCTACATTAGACCCCATAGCTACCCCTGTCCTCTGAAAGTAACAATCCTGTTTAAATCTAAAATAATTATTAGATAAAATAAACCACAATAGATCCATCAAAAATTCAGAAGGTGGGCCCTTATGATGGAACTTAATGAGAGCCTCACGGCCTTGCTGTTGTGGAATGATAGTGTAAAGGCTCTTGACGTCACACGTCATCAAAATGACCTGTTCCATAGGGGCCTCTATGAGAGTCAACTGCTGTTTTAAATGCTGGCTATCCCGAAGAAAAGAAGGCATAGCTTTGACAATTGGCTGCAAGTAGTAGTCTACAAATTGTGCCACTGGTTTAAACAATGTTCCATGAGAAGAAACAATGGGTCGCCCCGGAGGGGCACTCAAACTCTAATGAACCTTAGGGAGAGTGTATAACAGGAGTGCGAGGGTATTTAGTGCATAAAAAATCTAAATTATGTTGCGTAATCCAGCCCGCACTTAGGGCAGCAGACAATATGGAATCAAGCTCACTTTTTAGCAACACAGTAGGATCACCCTCGCACCTGGAATATAGACTCATCACTCAATTGTGACATCAATTCATTAACATAGTATTCCTTGTCAAGTTGTACTATGGAGCCTCTAACAAGGTTAGAGTCAGCTTTCAAAGTCTTGAGACCCTCCTGTTCACAAAAAAGGAAGATTATTATATGGTAACCGCATATCACATTTATACATTTCCGAAAATTCAGTGCCTACAATATTGGAAAAGGTTTTAATAGCTGAAGGCACATGGGGGGTCAAAAGTACTGGGTGCTTTAAACTGTATATCAGACTCCATTGCAATGTCACGTTTATCTTTAGATAAATCAGTCAGTTTAAGTTTTCGTTGTAATTTAAACAAGTCAATTTCAGTCTCAAAAGGGTTCATTAAAGGGGTGGGCACAAAAGATAGACCAATTTCACCAGGGGTGAGAGCATGTGAGCTGAGATTAAATACTATCGCGCTCCACATTCTGTTTAAAGGCAATAAGATCTGCTTTGTGCTTTGCCAATTGTTCATCAAGCTTTTCCGTCCAATCCTGGGCTTTGTCAGTTGTCACCAATAATGATGATGTAAACCTTCAAACTCAGAGATTTCTTTTTTGATATTGGCCATCTCCTTAGATGTTTGTTCTATTACCAAAAGTATTAAATCAAAAGAGCACTTGTTGAGGATACTACACCAGCGGCTATAGAAATCACGGTCATAGTGGCCGATAGTTGGGATGTTAAGTACACGAAATCCCCGAGGTATGCGTTTTTATCTGCGTTAGTCTGACAAATACACCCCATGTAAGTAAAAATCAATTTCCTTAAGTTTCAGCCTAAGCAACTGGGTGTGTAGATCTCCCGTCGAGACCTCCAATCTGTTGGTGGAGTCTGTGTAGAGTATCCGTGCAACCTCACCGTGTAGAGTATCCGTGCAACCTCACTGTGTAGAGTATCCGTGCAACCTCACCGTGTAGAGTATCCGTGCAACATCAGCCTGTGAGAAAGTTCACCTTCCGTGTCCACCTCAGCTACCGCAAGAGAATCCATATGTGAGAGAGAGAGAGAGAGAGAGAGAGAGAGAGAGAGAGAGAATGTATGAGATTTCATGAATGTTTGAATCACATATCTTACCGACTGTCAGAGAAACCCCCTTTGGTGTTTTACTGCAGGTGGCGGATTCGATAGTTGACTGTTGGAATGTTACATGTTTTCCTCCATAGTTGCTACAGAAGTTTTTGGTGCCACAACCACTAGAAGTAAATTTTCCTCCTAAACACGAAATAAAAGGAACATTTTCTTATTATGTTGGTACAAGTTTAAAGGGATGTTATAAATAATGCAGATCGCATGGTGGTGCTTTAAATGTTAGAAAGGGTGAGAATGAAAGTTGATTAGTAAACTCAGTAGGATGGAAAAGATGGTAAGATGTAAACCTAGTAAAAGGGGTTATATTCCTGCTGTAACCAACTGTCATTGTCACTCTTCCTGTCTCTGACAAAGATGAAGGATCCAGAGAGCAGTGAGCTGTTGCATGAGTAGTGTCCCTTTAAATTCTACCTTATGGAGTTTGATTTAAAGGGATGGGGTCCTACAGAGATGGATCTGATAGGATATCTGATGGATGGGATGAGAGGGCTCTTTGTGGATATAAAACATATGAGGAACGCTCCTCATATGGAAACTGGTTGGATATCATTGATCTCACAAATGAAAAAACTGGTTGTACCTTGAACTGCTTGTGGTAAAACCATTTTTGGTTAAACTTACACTAGGTTAATTAGATAAATACAGTAGTAGATCAAATAATATATAGCCATGAGTCAAGATTGCTAAATTCAGCTTTATCAAGATGATGTAATGCCAATGTGATGTAATACCAATGTGATGTAATACCAATGTAATGTAATGCCAATGTAATGTAATGCCAATGTAATGTAATGCCAATGTAATACCACTCATACCATATATTCACAGGGGGGTAAATATAGATCTGGAATTAAACATATGTAATGGGAAAGATACTAAAAAGTTTGTTATAGGTTCATACAGTATTCTGGATTATATTGCAAGGGTTTAATGTACAAGTAGCAATCAGCATGAATTTATGAGATATGGAGATTTTCTAATTATTTTCAAATAATCTTTACACTGTGCCTGTGCCATCAGTGGATTAACCACTGCCCCGGCCACCCGGACGGTAGTAGGGCCCGCAACAAGCCCACAGCCCACTGCTTAATAACAGCTGATTGCGCATATGAATGAAACGTACCCGTAATCAGCTGTTTAAAAGACCAGACCTGAACTTCCAGAAGTTCGGTCCGGTCCTGATCGCAGATGGGGTAGGGTGGGTGGGTCAGGGGCTCAGCCTCTAATCTCTGCCCTTGCAGTTACTTCCCTGTGTGCCATTTCCATCTTTTTGGGAAATAGCACAGCGTAGCCGATGCTATAAAGTCTTAGTTACATTTTGCAAAATGTAATGCTTCTTAAATGCGGCGAAAGCCGGGGATTCTTACTTGACCGTGATCCAAAGATGCAGTTCATTTTACAAAGGAATTATTGCATCGTGGGATTGGGCAGGTACATTTATGCTTGGCTTGGAAATGTAGTAACCACCTTGCGACCATTATTGAATGGTGTGAATGTGAGCGGTAAGTTGCGATCTTTTGCGCAGCTTGAAAACCACACTTGAAAAGGCGTTTATATTTGTACAAAAAACAAGTGCAAAACACATCGCTAAATTTATTCCATCGCTTGTACAAAAATCTTTGGGAATGGCTCAGGCAATGCATTTGCATTTTATGTGCACCATTTTGTTACGCAAACGCATGCGCTTTTATAATATTAAATTACAAAACGCATGCGCAAATGCGCGACAATGCACAGAAACCGCGTGCGATAATTCTCGCGAGTGTGTTGTATGAATACAATGAAGGAAGTCCTCCCAACCCAAGACACTAACAGGGCTATTCAATAAAAGTTCTTATTGTTTAAAATGGTGCTAATTTTGCCCCAACCAATCAGATGTTGGCTTTTAAATGTTAAATAACATCTGATTGGTTGGGGCAAAATTAGCACTATTTTAAACAATAAGAACTTTTATCCCTGTAAGTTTAAAACCCCAAAATCGGATTTGAAATGGACTTTCCAGTCCCTCGGCTCCTTCAGCTGCAATTCTGTACGAATCAGCAGAAGAGGCTGGACCGGCAGCCACATCCGTGATCACAGACGCATCTCAGACACAGCTGCCGGCCCACCCCTTCTGCTGGTCCATGCCGAAGTGCAGCAGAAGGGTCTGGAAGTGAAGGCTGGTAAGTACCAATTTGGGGATTTTAAACCTAGCAAGGTCTATGTTTAGGGGGATTTCCTTCATCTTCTTCATTTTTGTTAATATGGGTGGTGATACCCTTTAAATCTTAACAACTAGACCTTAGATACAGATCACCATGTGCAACTGCTACTACAGTATCTATATACTGGATACATTTGTATTTCTGTATGTAAATGTGTGCGTGTGTGTATAATAGATATGGCCGAAACCGTCGGGTTTCGTTCTGTTTTCGGATTTTTAGATCTCGGCAAAATCCTGAAGATCTGAAAACGGAACTTAAAATTGGGACTTCGGAACGAATTTTGATTTTATTCGAACGTTCGGAGCTATTTTCGATAATTCTCAAATAGCCTTGAACATTCAGTAATATTCGAAAATACAATCAGAAACTATTTTCGAGTTTCCAATCTTATTTTCGAGTATTATTGAATGTTCAAGGCTATTTTTGAGAATTTTCGAAAATAGCTCCGAACGTTCGTATAAAATCAAAAACTCGTTCGGAAGTACCGAAATCTGAACGATCCGTCCAGTTTCGGAAGGAAATTTGGATTTCGGAACCTAGGGATTCTGTGTCGGATCCGGATCCCATCTCTAGTGTAATGGTGTTTAGAAAATTCTTGTCTAAATAAACTTACAACCCAATTATTCTGGGTGTTATCCCATATAGATATAAGATGTGAGTGCAATCACCATAGTTATACGAAATGTGGTACGTGACACACTCAGCTTCCTCACCTCTGCACTGCATTGATCTATCCGGGGTACAGCTTTCTTTTGCAGAATAACAAACAGGGCAAGTCATGTCATTCTTGGTCCTGTTCCTCACCGATACTGTAAATCAAGGAAATAAGAATAAAATAATTATAGGGGCGTATTTATAAAGGTTTGTTAACATTTCGCTGGTGCCTACTGCCATTACGCTTATCGTTGTGGTAACCGATCAATCGTATTTACAATACAGCGATAAGTGTGTTCTTGCAAGACTGAGGTGGTGAAAACGCATAAGTGCCCATATATCTAGCATGCCAGTGGGTCCCTGGCAGGTGTCGGACCATTGTGGAGTGTTTCTTAATACTAATAAGGGTCCAGGGATGGTGTTAGACTATTTCCCAACATTCACTGTAATACAATCAGCGATTTCCGATTTTACTAAGATCTCTTTTTTTACTTTCACTTGCCGCCATTTTCTCTTTTCACCACGATTTTCTCTTTTCACCAGAATACGGCCCTACTTTTCATGGCGAAACAAGACAGCTTTATAAATAATGGCAAAAATAACAATCTTTGCCATTACCATGTCCTACAATATCGAAATGGCGAAAATAGCAATCGTTTAAAAATACGCCCCATAGAGGTTATCAGTACTGCCCATTCTAATTTGTACCAGCATTTATCACTGCACTCTTTTACTGTGCACACAAGAAGAAGCCAATAAGAGTAACAGAATTCAATAATAAGTTTACAAAATGGCAGGTAATTAAAAGGCAACTATTCCTCTTCCCCCCCCTCTTACCCAGGATGGGTACTGGGACTGCAACCCCAACTTTAAGTTATACATTTTGCTGCAAAGGGTAAAGTCAGGGGTAAGGACTATGTGGTGTATATCCTCACATCAAAATTGTAGAAAAATTTAAATCCCACGTGGACTCAAAGACAACAATAATGTTTCAGACCACACCGGTCTGTTATAACCGGTCCGTTATAATACACTTGATAAAATACCGGTGTGGTCTGTAACATGTTATGCTGATGGCATTGTTGAGTCCACTGGGGATTTCTGTTTTTCTACAATTGTTATGTGTTGGATGCTGGAGTAGAGCAGTCCAGAATTGGCTGGTGGTGGCAAGTAGGTGGCATTCTAAAATGCATAGTATATGTCCTCACGATGTGTGCTTTCATTGGGACAGTTGGTAAGAGGTATAGGTGCCATATTTTTTATTTTTTGGGAGCCAATTTAAAAGATGGATCAGACATATCAGTCAATTATTGGCCAATAGCGTGCTCTTTAATAGGCCATGCAATTGACTGAGCTAAAATATCAGTGGTACCACTTTCCATCTGACCGACACTGATCACTTTGTCAACTGGTCTGATAGTGAACCATCAACATTAAAATCCCAATGTTTTGTGGGTGTTAACCCTTCCTCCCCCGGTGAGTGGTTTGTGACTAGGTGGAGTGTGTTTTGGTGTTTTTATTTTTGCTTCCCCTTGATATAATGTTTATTTGGGTGTAGGTACTTACAGGAAGGTGTTTCTGGGGAGCACCCGGACGTATTACAGCAGGTTGTGCTGAATTGTACATCGTACTTCACTGTTGTAGCGCTCTCATGGAGGTCACACAATGAGGGATTCATACAGGTATGTTCGATATACACAGTGTTGTCAAGACTTTCTAACATGAAAACAGATGCACAGATTAACATTACCCACAGTGCATTGCCACATGCATTGGGATTAAAGGAGGAGATGCAATACATGTTCCTATCGCCAGCACATGTTTCCGCATTGTCATAATTACCATAATTGAAAAGGCTTTCATTTTGGTGAAACTTACTGAAGTTCAGTTCGTTTCCCAACTTCCAAACTTCAGTAAAAGTTTGGAATTTCGGAAACGAACCCATTAAAGTCAATGGGGAGATAATATTTTGAAAAGTTTAGATCAATAACAGATAAACTAACAATGGTAACTTACTGTAAATGGCTGTGGTACCTGGGAAATGGTCTGGGGAACATGTCACTATCACCTAAACTTGTCACCAAAACTTGTCACCAAAACTTTAAACACTTCTTTCCCCACGATCGGGGACAATTGTTGTGTTTGCGGAAGCTACATTGGAGGGTTATTAAAACAATAAGATATAAGTATAATATGGCCAATTACCTGATGTAACGTTGCTAACCAGTCATACATACGTCATCTGGATTTGGACATTCCTTTAGTGTGGGAGCTTGATCCCAGCCTGGACTTAAATATGAAAACATATGCGAACAATTCAGGGAATGTGCTGTAAGAAACAAACCAAATTGTGTAAATTGTATAAATACTCAACCTGCAAAGTGGAAGGGTCAATACTTTGGCTAAATTGACCAGTGGCTGCAATTTTGGGTAGATTGTCCAGGAGACAGATTGTTATTTATGCAGGACAGATTGTTTTCAGCAAAACTGGACCATCCGTGTCGGTAAATGACAGATGATAGAACAGTTTTCAGTAGGACACATGATCGGTCAGGATTAAATATGGACCTGTATCTGGCAGTTGAATATAAAGTGATCACACTATTTGAACAGTAATAGACATACAGGAAGATGAGCTTCTTACTGCTTTGCAATGTCCACCCCAATATGAGTACCGTTTATTCTCGAGTATATAGGATACCCCTCAAACCCTAAAACAGTAACTGCTGCCCCTGTACTAGATCTCCGAGCTCTACTAGAGGGTCTATCGAGGGTCTAAACCTCTACTAAGCACTCAGAGAAGACGAGGTAGGGCAATAACTATCGAGGGGTGGACATAACTAGTAAGGTGCATTCATTATCGTACTAGAATAGATTTTAAGTTCATTATATTTTATCACACTCATGGGGGCCATTGTGCCCTATATAACATCATTCCAATGGTTATTAATATACGAATCCATATCTAACAGAGATTAGTAAAAACATACATTACTACGCTGATGTACCTTATATGTCAGAACCAAAATCTCATTTCTGATGACGTTTTGGTTTTGTTGCTTCTGTAGATGTTCTACATGGATCATGTAACTGTTTACCTGAGTGTTAAGCTTCGTACAGATGTACAATTTAGACATAGACCCCCAGAGCGCGTCCACGTGCGAAACAAACGCCCATTTCGGCCGATAGTCGTATGTGTGTATACGTTCTGGCAGATCAATGGATTACCCCCGACTGAATGCATACACACGTGCAATTATTGGCCGTTCAGCGCAGATGTGTGACGTAGTCTGGGGTCTCTAAGCTTTAGATCATAAACTATGTACCTGCTGTAGTTGCCTATTTAGATGCTGGAAGTCATTTTCGTCAGAAGACTGACAGGGAGATTAACTTTATGGCCAGTCATTTCTTTATATCTTGGGCTGTGGAGCACATAGAGAGGTGGTTGATGGCTCGTTTTAAAGGTAGGAAACTGGCTTTTCATTTAGACTCAACTTGTTTGGAGACCACAGTTCCCCTTTAACACTGACTGGTGAATAGGAGGGCTAACTTAACACTGGCTGGTGAACAGAAGGGCTAACTTAACACTGGCTAGTGAACAGGAGGGCTAACTTAACACTGGCTGGTGGACAGGAGGGCTAACTTAACACTGGCTGGTGAACAGGAGTGTTAACTTAACACTGGCTGTTGTTCCCACACAGACTGGTAAGTACAAGATGCCCTTATGCCCTGCCCCCGCAGACTGGTAAATATAAGATGCAATTATTTGGAAATTACATCACACCTGGCTCAATGACAGGTCCCGTCATGATCCACGGTAAATCCCTTCTATATTTGTAGTGATAACCCGTGCCATTCTGTAGCTCTTACTGTCAGGGGCGGAGGGTGACTTTCTTAATAGGGAAGGCTAAGGAAGTATCGGTGCCACACGTAGCAAAATGCTTGGCACACAGAAATAGGCAATATGCTTGGCACACAGAAATGGGCAATATGCTTGGCACAGAAATGGCCAATAAGCTTGGCACAAAGAAATGGGCAATAATATGCTTGGCACAGAAATGGGCAATATGCTTGGCAAACAGAAATGGGCATTATGCTTGGCACATAAATGGGCAATATACTTGGCACAGAGAATTGGGCAATATGCTTGGCACACAGAAATGGGCAATAATATGCTTGGAACAGAAATGGGCAATATGCCTGGCACATAGAAATAGGCAATAATATGCTTGGCACACACACAGTACAACTTACAGTTACGTGTCTTCTATCTTGCTGTTAAACAGTTTGCCTGCTAAGGAAAGGCTCCACACCACTTATGGAAAATCTGCCTATGCTTACTATATATTGAACGAGTGATCCAATCGATCATCACACAACATTGACCCAAACTGTTCTTAGTGACCAAGTAAATATTGTACCCCCAACTTCCAACAAATTATCCTTACCAAAATAAACTAGTACATGACTATAATACAGATTTCCAACCTCAATATACAGAAAATACAAATCTGACTAATTGCATCGCAAGTTATTGGTTTCTAAAAAAGATATCTAGCATATTACAAAAGTGTGACTATATCTGTGTTTATCTGGGGGGGAAGTTGTATGAAGGTGTAAAAGAGGAAACAGTTACTGAGAATCCTCAGGGTCTCACCACTAACCTGCAGATATAACAGCAGAGACAAGGAACGCCGTGATCAGTAACCCCTTCATTTAGTCTGGATCACAATGACCAATGTTGTTTACTGCTAAGGAGAATCCTTCTTTACAATGGAAAACGAATCTGCCAGTTGGTTTATGAAGAGGAGGTGATTCCTTTAGGGAAATATATCTCTTCTACTCTAGGGATTGGTTTTTCATGAAGATGTAATTTAACCAAGAAATACCATGCAATCCAATTTTATATATGTACTTCCATTTTTATTCGCGTTAAAGGGTAACTCCAGCGCCAGAAAAGGTTTTTTTATTCCAAAAGATGCAGTTACTCTTACCTGCATCCGATGCCCCCGCGCTGAGATATAGGTACTTACACACATCCGATATTCTCTTCCAGTTAATGACTGTCAGTCATGACATCACAGCCAATGGCGGACAGCCATTAACAATCGAGCGGTTCCAAGCTCACTTTGCTCCTGAGTGTGCTCATAATCAGCTTGCGACAGAAGAGGAGGGACTTGTGGCAAGGGATCCTTGTTCTGTAACTATTAGCTCATTGTGGGAGCATTGAATGCAGATAAGAGTAAACTGCATCTGGAGTTTTGGGGGGTAATCTTTTGGAGTATGCAAACCTTTCCTGAGGCTGGAGTTACCCTTTAATAAACTGGGTTTTGTTCTCCCGGTTACTTCACGGAATTATTAAAAATTTCACAAACCTGATATATTGATTCAAAACCTAATATGGTCCTTGGAGGCTAATTTTTGATATGCTCAAGGTTTCATTTTAATCCACTATAGCGCGCATGCGTGATAATGCGCTATAATGGATTAGAACCAAGTAGCGGTCGGAGATTTTTAGCTTTGCAGCGGTGTATCACGTGAAAGGTAAATATACTTACCTTCGTCCCTGGCTGCTGAGATATTCATTGAAGCTCCTTAATCTCCCAGGCTTCAATCAATACATTAAAGGAATATTCCTTAGTTATGATTTCAGTTAAAATAAAACACCATACTTACATGGATACAATACATGGATGTATTCTTAAAGAAATTTTGGGTGGTATTTATAGAGGATCAATAATTGGTAATTATCAATTAAATTGTGGTCGTATAGTAATGTGTTAATGATCAGTATTTAAGTTATGTGGCAAAAGTTAATTACTGTGCAATATCAATATTTATCAAAGTGGCGGTTGGTTATGCAAAAACACAGCCCTGTGACTAAAAGCCAATCGAAAAACTATACTGTAAAAATTAACTTTTTAGAAATGAAGAGTAACAGGGACATGGAGGTAAGATTGAGTATTCCCACCTTCCAATATTGTTTTATTGAGGAGCAACAGCCCATACAGTTTTCATCTGCCAGGTTATGGCCCTTGACCTTCCTTTATTAAAGATAGTGCTGAAGCACCCAGGAAGCCTGACAGAAGCAGTTTTCATTGTGCTGCCGCTCCTTATAGAAATTATACTGGGAGATAAAATGTACCAATCCTACCTCCCTGACCCAGGTACTTTTCATTTTAACTGTTTTTGAAAAATGTTAAGGTAGTATAGTCCTCCTTTAAGTCGATGACAAAATTCTATGCCATTGAAATTCCAATAGTTTGACCACAATATTTAGAAAGTAGAAGTTTTGACTTTGAAACCAGGAACATCCCTATTTTTTTTTTTTAGAAATCTCACAAAGTCTTGTTAATCTTTGTACCTTATCCAAGGCCATTTTTTTCCTTTTTAAATAACACCGAGGATAGCTTAACATATTTGTAATAACATTTGTAAATCATTTTCAAAACAATGTAGATTTGTTTAGTGTGGCTTAAGAGCTCTATGGAGTAAAACGTTGTCAATAGAGATGGAGCCAGACACGGATCCAACATGGAAATAGAGATGGGATTTGTGTCCGACTTGGACCAGGATCTGACACGGAACCCCTCGGTTCCGAAATCGGACAGATTGTTCAGATTTCAGGACATCAGAGCCCATTTTCGATGATTATAGAACCTTCAAGACTTTTTACGATAATCCTCAAAAATAGCCTTGCATGTTCGATTATCATAGAAAATGGGCTCTGATGTCCTGTTTTTGGATCTTCATGATTTTCCCGAGATCAGTAAATTCAAAAAGAGAACAAAACTTACCAGTTTCTGACATCTCTAGTTGCCAATATGCGATTGAGAAAGGCTCCTAGAAAAGATCTATTGTGGTTAGAACCAGGTTTTGCTGCTCGGTGAAGGGAGCAGTTCATTGAGTTTTACGAGATTTTACTTGGACTTGTTCCTTGGCACTTGATACTATGTAACCACGTTATTTTCTCAGAACCAGAGTAGACGGACGAGTTTCACAAATAATTGGTCACCTCCAGATACCCATTTACTGTCTATATGGGTATATTGACCCTGGGCTTACCGTACATGGATTTCATCTGTAGAGAGATATAAACTCGGTGTAACACCGGACCAATTATTTAATTAGAAATAAAATTGGTCTGAGGTTGGACGTATGAATATTAATTGGCTATTTACTTACAAGTGGGCGTGTCTGGAATACATTGGTTCTCATTACAGCACGTCGTATTTATTTCCTTTACCCTATTGGAGCTGCGTATGGTACCCGACCAGCCACACTCATTGGCTCTCCCACATCTATAGATGATATTTGTTTTGTTCTGTCCACCTGAAATGAAGATCCCATTAAGAAAATGCAGCGTGACATATAAATGCTGGTTTCTTGCTTTATGTACCTGCTGTAGCCGTGGCATCACCAGTAGTTTATGGGAAAATGCTTAGGGTCGTGGTCATGGGATTTATTAATAAAGGTTTGTTGTAGGTAACGAACATGGCATTAACCTATTAACCTATGACTACTGGGTCATCATGGGTGATATTGAAATACTTTATCCGAAAAACAACATCAGAAATATATCTGATGTATTCAATTAGATCAACTGGACTTGAAATGTAGTTCTTGAAGACGTTTCGCTAGTCATCCGACTGGCTTTCTCAATTCAGAATGACTTGTACAAGAATCTGTGGCAATTATGTACCCTGGAAAATCCCAATTAGCATATCACAGCCAGGTGTTAAGGGTGTGATATGAAATACGTCTGCTTCTATCCCTGGTTATTCAGATTATTTATTATCAGACATTACCAATAATGAACCTTACAGTAATATGGTCCAAGGTGTCTGTAACAGACCAGGGGTGTCCCAACTAAGAACACACAAACCTTTCCCCAACACAGAATCTCAGAGGTTAAACACACTTAGGGGCATATTTATAAAGGTTTATTACATTTTTCACCACCGTTATTGCTGCCTTTTCGCCATTTATAAAACTGATAACCAGTGGCAAAAAGTCATTACCGCTACTTTTCACTTTTCGCCATACATTGCTGGGGTAATCACTCAAGCATATTTATAAAATGGCGAAAAGTGTTTTATTGTGTTAAGTTCAGTCATTCAAATTCACCAAGTCTGAGGTAATGAAAACGCATAAGTGGCCATTTATTTAGCCTGCCAATGGGTCCATGGAAGGTGTCAGTACACTGTGGAGTGTTTCTGAATACCAATAAGTACCCAGGGGTGTTAGACTATTTTCCAGCATTTACTGTAATACGATCCGCGATTTCTTCCGTTTTTTTAAGATCGCTTTTTTTTTTAAAGGTTCAGATTTTCTTTATTTACCTATAAAGTCAAATGGGGGTCCTAGGGAAATATTTATAAATGAGCATTATTTTTCCTTTTTTTGCCACCAAACTTCACCACAATTTTTGAAACTTTCAACTTTTCTTATAAAGTTATTAAAAAGGCGAATTTTCATCAAAAGCAACAATTATGTTGCAAAAAGTAGCACTAATAATGCTGAAAATGTGGCAAAAAGCTGAGTTCAGCGCAAATTATGGTAAATAGGTAATACTCCCTGGTGGAATGTTTTTTTTTATTAATAGGGCTAATTTCTTAGTATTGCCTATTTTCAGCAAACTGCAGCTAATTACCAAACCAGTTCCATTAATATGGGAACATACCATAGTGCTGGGTAAGAAATAGTCATGTTAATGGAACATTCCAGTAAGTAATGATGTTTGGGGAAAATTATGGTAAAACTGCAAAAAATGGAACAAAAGGGAGAAAAGGGGCAAAAAGGCGAAATTTCACCTATTTATAAATGGCTTTAAATAAAAAATAAAAATAGCTCTGAAATTTCACCTTCTCTGGTCTGGTTATGTCGACGCTAGAGAGCAATTTCTCTTTTCGCGCGCAGTACCAGACTTAACGCAATAAACAAGGCGTCACACATCACCGCAGCGATACTTTTCCGCAAAAAAAACAAGCGTTTTTATAAATACGGTGAAAATAGCGCTTTTTGTCATTGAGATGTTCTGCGATAGCGAAATGGTCGTTTATAAATATGCCCCTAAATTTCTAGTTTTGAAAACTTTAAGTTGGAATTTCATGTCACAGTCCTCATTAACCAGTAATGATCTGTAACCTACAACATTGTTATTTAGAATGTGCCTCCTATATAAATATTGTCCAGTAAGCTTATACATAGGGGTAAATATACTGCTTGTAAAAGTGTGCAATTACCTTCTTTATTTAGTGCTATGATGTCGAACGCTGGCACTCAATGCACACGAGGTGTTTAAAAAAAATCTCAAGTAATGTGCTAGATGTGTCATTATATTATCATCCCATAAACCTCTAGTGGCCATATCTTGTAAATGGCTGTGACAAAAGTGTGTGTATGGTACATCATATCCTTAGACCTGCCCATGGACAAACTGTCCCCTACAAGGATTTATATCTAGTTAATTTCTAAGAAAATAATTCAGAGCAATGCAGATCTGAGATTTATGATAATTGTAAATAACACCCATTTTAACTCATTATGAATGGATTATAGGAACGGCTGTCAACATCTTCATGGTCACAATAGTTACACCATAGGTACTAAAATAAATGCAGTGTGGGATGATTAGCATATGATAATAAATACAGCACTGCATATGACCGTGAATAAGGATACATGTACCATAAAACAAACTAAAGGCAAAATATAAATGGCTATTGGGATTCTTTAGGTAAAAGATAGACACAATGGGGCCAATGCTATACGGCCAAATTAGTGCAAAACCCACGTTACACGATGTACTATTAGAGATGGACTAGAACTCGAATCCGAGTTCGAGCCGAACTATTCGAATTCAAACAAATTCGGACTTCTCGAACTATCCCGGACACGGATTTTTGATATTTTCGGACTTTCGATAAATATCGAATGTTCGACCGTTCAAGCATCGAATCCGCGAGTGAAGGGTCCATTAAAACCTATTTGCGAGCATCGAATCCGAGAGTAAAATGTACATGGTATCTAGGCGCGAAAGCGAGCATCGAATCCGCGAGTAAAGTGTCCATTAAAACCTATACGCGAGCATCGAATCCGCGAGTGAAGGGTCAATTAAAACCTATACGCGAGCATCGAATCCGAGAGTAAAATGTACATGGTATCTAGGCGCGAACGCGAGCATCGAATCCGCGAGTAAAGTGTCCATTAAAACCTATACGCGAGCATCGAATCTGAGAGTAAAATGTACATGGTATCTAGGCGCGAAAGCGAGCATCGAATCCGCGAGTGAAGGGTCCATTAAAACCTATATGTGAGCATCGAATCCGAGAGTAAAATGTACATGGTATCTAGGCGCGAACGCGAGCATCGAATCCGCGAGTGAAGGGTCCATTAAAACCTATATGCGAGCATCGAATCCGAGAGTAAAATGTACATGGTATCTAGGCGCGAAAGCGAGCATCGAATCCGCGAGTAAAGTGTCCATTAAAACCTATACGCGAGCATCGAATCCGCGAGTGAAGGGTCAATTAAAACTATACGACGAGCATCGAATCCGAGAGTAAAATGTACATGGTATCTAGGCGCGAACGCGAGCATTGAATCCGCGAGTAAAGTGTCCATTAAAACCTATACGCAAGCATCGAATCCGCGAGTAAAATGTCCATGGTATCTAGGCGTGAACATTGAATCTACGAGTAAAGTGTCCCTTAAAGCCTATACACGAGCATCGAATCCGCGAATAAAATGTGCATGGTACCTAGGCACGAACATCGAATCTACGAGTAAAGTGTCCATTAAAGCCTATACGCGAGCATCGAATCCGCGAGTGAAGGGTCCATTAAAATCTATACGCGAGCATCGAATCCGCGAGTAAAATGTCCATGGTATCTAGGCGCGAACATTGAATCTACGAGTAAAGTGTCCATTAAAACCTATACACGAGCATCGAATCCGCGAGTAAAATGTGCATGGTACCTAGGCGCGAACATTGAATCTATGAGTAAAGTGTCCATTAAAACCTATACGCGAGCATCGAATCTGTGATTGAAATGTACATGGTATCTAGGCGCGAATGAACTCGAAAATATCGTGAGTGAGAGTAAAATAGATTTTTCGAATGTCCTGGATATTGGAACATGTTCCCCAGACCATTTCCCAGGTCCCACAGCCATTTACATTAAGTTACCATTGATATTTTAATTGTATTTCATTAGAATTTTTCAAACTATTTGACTCCCATTGACTTTAATGGGTCCGTTTTCGAACTTTCGAACTTTCCATATAGTTCAAAAGTTCGAAAACGGACTGAACTTTTGAAAGTTCGCCCATCTCTATGTACTATTGGGATTAGTGTGGGGTTTTTCACTAATTTGGAGCTGGACGCAAAAGGTTTTGGAATTAGCACTGCGTAGCATATGAAGAAAAGGCTAAGTTAAGATTTGCACAATGCAGTAAGTCTCTCACAGGAGCTAATAGCATCATGGGATTGCGGTCAGGTAAGTAGCACGCTTTACTTTAATGAAATGTCCCAAACGTGAGTATTATATCTTTTCATGGGACGATACTTAAGATATGACAATTTGATGTAAAGTAGTCAGTGTACAGCTTGTATAGCAGTGTAAATTTACCGTAACCTTAAAATAACTTAACACACAGTTATCCTGTATAATAAAACCCTAAATGTGCATCACTGATTCTGTGTGTTTGTGTCTTTTGTCTTCTGTGCATGTGCGTCCCTGAATAGCCGCATGCACGGACCTAAACAGGACCGGAAATGGCACATTGAATAAAGAAGCACATGGCCGGATGAAGGAGGAGGAGGATGAGGGGAGGAGGAGGAGGATCTAGCGCCCGTTTATATAACAGGCTTAACTGTGCAGTAAATGTATAAACCGCTGTACACCCCATAATTCACAATGTCCAAGTTGTGCCCAAAGTGTGAATATTTAACATATTGTGATTGGAATCCTCTTCCACTCCTCTATGACAACATCACAGAACTAGTACATGTTAAAGAACTTGTGCTTTTCCACCTTCTGTTTGATAATGTCCCACAGATGCTCAATAGGGTTTAGTTCTACAGTTATCCTCAGTTTCTTTAACAAGGCATTGGTCATCTCAGCCTACAAGTAAGCAACAAGGGAAAGGTGAATATGGCGATAACAGTGGAAGACAAAAACCAGAACATTTCCTATTCCAAGATCATGACAAAGATGTTAAATAAATCACAGCAGGATCCATGTTCATTATGTTAAATAGAGTTCCAGGTGATAAATACCTATTGAGTTATTTTCATTGAACATGACATATTCTGCCTCCAATCCTCTGCACTGGATTGACCTCTCTGGGGTGCACATTGTTCCTTTTGAATAACAAGCAGGACAGGTCATTTGATTGGTTGTTTAGTTCCTTTCTTGTACTGTTGAGAGAAGGAGCCATAACGTTACTGTTACGGAATAAAATAATGATGAGAGAATATTGTACTGTTCACTTTATTATCATTGTATTTTACATTCAACCATAAGAGGTCATCCAGACAAATATAATGATATCATCATGTGTTTGGCATTAAAGGGATGATTGCAACAGCAAAAGCTTCTACAATAAAGTATTTCATTTCTGAGATTTATCCTCCATGATTGTTCTCTTTCAAACATTCAGGGTTATTCAATAAAAGTTCTTATCTTTTAAAATGGTGCTAATTTTGCCCCAACCAATCAGATGTTAGCTTTCAAATGTTAACTAAGATTTGATTGGTTGGGGCAAAATTAGCACCATTTTAAACGATAAGACCTTTTATTGAATCTCCCTGATTGTTTATAAGAGTTGATCACTGACATCTTTCACTTTAAACAGACGTGTAATGTAACATCAATCTCATTGTGTGCTTGGTACTGTAGGGCAAAATGAATATGTAGTACCTGATTATGACCCATAGCAGACAAATTATTTGAGGGGTCAGGGTTACTTAAAGGGCATCTATAGTGAAATTCATACATTGCTCCAATCCAGACAAAATAAAAGGTTAGTGTGTTCTGCCTTTTTCCCACCTTCCTCTTTAGCTCTGTGTTTGCACACAGTCTGATTTACTGCAGAGCTCCCCCTCCCCTCTCTGGTCATTCCCCCGTTCAAGTTTACCGGCTGTAAATTAAGCCTGTGAAACAAGCTGCTCATGCACATTAATCCTCTTACACATGACACATCACTCTAACCTTTGTAAACCTAAAAATAAAAACTCGGTATGTAAGCCTGTAGAAAGCAATTATCTCTGTTGTTCTGGTTGAGTTAGGAGAGACCCAAGTCCTGCCTTATCACTGCAGCCTGATCTTCCGTTGACAGGCAATAAATTGGTGAAATCTTGGGGAGGTGGGGGACTTCTCCTTCCCTTTACTTCTTTTTTTAACACAGTATTTGCCAAGAATTTTAGTCAGCAGGAAGGAGTCATTGGGAGACTTGCTGTAAAACTTGTGTAAACCTACCCACTATATTGGTATGCTGTTAGGCGATTTGCTTGACAGCTCAAGCAGGAGTGGTGTATTGAAATCTTGACTTTTCACTTATATATCTTGGGACAGAGGATGAAACTGAAGAAAATAAAGGTACTCTGGGGGTTGGGAATTATAGAACGCATAGAAAGAAACAAACAAAAAAAAATTTCCCACTATAGATGCCCTTTGTTGGTTTTCTCCCAGTGTCACTCATCCATTAAATGCCCTTCTTAAATTCTATTACATTGATTGCAGTGTGTGGACTCACAACATTTTTTTAATATTTAGTTTGCTACACAAACAAGGGAAGATTAGGATAGACTAGGCTAATGTAGGCATTCAAAACAAAGTATACCATATTCCAAGAGCATTGCCAACCAAAATACCAGGTTGGCAATGCAATTTGGATGATATAATGCTCTAGGAAATAATTGAACCCTTAATACTATTCTTAATTTAGCGACAACTAAATTGAGGTTTATGCCAATCAACATACAGAAAAGTATACTGGTGGTTGGAATTAAAATATAATAGGCAATATTTTGTGCAACCCATTGCATTGCATTATTGCCCATAAACAGCAAATACCGTTCGCTGAAAGTTACCTAAACAGAGAGTTTCTTTATCAGAAAACACCTTGAACCACGTATGTTTGCCGTTCATGTGAAAGAAGCCTTTGGTTCAGGGAGCACCAATCATCGTTCATATAGTAAGTAGAGATGTTCCAAACTGTTGAGTTTCTTTTTAGAGTTTTTGAAATTTTCGGAAATTTCAAAAGTTCGAGTTTCGAAAATCATCTACTTTCGATTTTCGATTTATGAAAATCTTCTACTTTCGACTTTCAAAAATTGTCTACTTTCGATTTTTGAAAATCATCTACTTTCGATTTTTGATTTTCGAAAATCTTCTACTTTCGACTTTTGATTTTCGAAAATCATCTACTTTCAATTTTTGATTTTCAAAAATCATCTACTTTCAATTTTCGACTATTATCTACATTCGATTTTCGATAATTATCTACTTTCGATTTTCCGAAAGTTTCGTCTGGACTTTCGAAACCCTCAGATTCGATTTGAAACTGTGTTCTAATCGAACCCACATTACATCTCTAATAGTAAGCCCCAATGTCCTGTGGTATTGAATGTTCACTAGGTGCACTGATGGTTATTTATACCTTTTGGTGAATAGGTATTTGTGACTTTGGATTCACGGAATTTCCTCTGTTGCCATATCCTCGGTTTCATTTATGCGTTCTATTGAACTTTCTCTTTTATTATTTATGTTTTCTTTTGCCTATTGCCTAGACTATAGATTTCCTGTATTTTGTGATAACCATATACTGTACACACACTTTACATGTTTTTTGTCAAAAATAATATGATGGGGTCCGAACCCCCCCCCCTTCATTTCATAATGACCAGTGCATATACTGTACATAGTAGATACATTAGACTAGAGTATAGGACAGTTCCAGTTTAAAATATTCGGGGTATAAAAGCACAAAATTGAAATCAGAACTGAATTTGGTACTTAAAATGTGAAAAGGTTTAAAGGGAATGCCCACCATAAACCAAAATCTGTTGACTTGTCAGTTATCTGCCCACAACCCCAGCTGCTATTTTTACCATTTATTACATGGATTTTAACCAGATATTTAAGGATAATTAATTATTGTCCCCATTCTGGCAGAGTAAGCTGGCCCCTCCTTCCATGCAGTCAACCAATGACTGATTGCTGATTCCCCTGCTGCCTCCTCTGCACATAATGAAGCTTATAAATAGCTCATGGAGCAGGGGGAGGAGGCAGATACATTTGCCAGAAGGGAATGGAGCCTATCTTTAACTATCTGGTTACAAACGCATGTAATAAACTGATAGAAGTTGCAGTTGGGTTTGGGGGCAGATAACTGACAATTTAACCGTTTTTTGTTTTAAGGGATGGCATGCCCTTTAAAAAAACACTAAAAGACTTTATTCGGAACTGCCAGTTTTGAAAATCTGCAAATTCAAATGATTTAAAAAAAAAAAAAATTAAACTAAGAACTCATTGAAAAATCAAATATTAAAGAATCAAAAATTTGATTCATTGTTTTAGAAAATTCCTGTTGAAAACTCCTATAGAAAAATTTCCAGAACTTTGGAGTTTGACTCAGAAGGCAGTAGAAAATGGGAGGGATCTGTCAACTCAACACCACCAGGCCACACAAGCCCTGCCCACTGTGGGAGCTCAGTCAACCAGGATTAATGGACAGACTCTAAAAAAGCAGAATGGTTGGGGGTCTGTCTACCCCTTAACTATTCATCCCCTACCCTTTAATGCCCTTTTCAATTCTCTATCTCTATTATTTAGATGTACAGAATCAAAATGGAGTCTAGAGGAACAGGTGTAAGACCCATTACAGCAATATTAAGCCCATTTACATCCACTACCAGGCTGTCTCTGTTATATTAATGTGATATTTACTTCACAGCAGTAGAATTTAAAGGCAAAATAAAAACACAACCTGTTGTATGGAGGTTGGTATTGGTCTCTGGCTCAACCCTGCCCCTACGAAGTTGCACTCCAAAGTGAAATAGTGTTTTATTTCAAAAACAATCAGGGAGATTCAATAAAAGTTCTTATCGTTAAAAATGGTGCAAATTTTGCCCCAACCAATCAGATCTTATTTAACATTTGAAAGCTAACATCTGATTAGTTGGGGTGTGACTTCGTCTGCTGTTACTCCTGATGGCAGATAACCCAGTTCCAAAAAGGGAACTGCACCTGCTTCCTAGTAATAAGAAACATTCAACTTCCTCTGATGGAGAAAACAGTTTTCAGAAGTAATAAAAAAAATCCAAATTGGAAGGAGATAATTGTGTTTGTTCTTCTTAGATTTTGTCCATGGAGTGAGGAGTAATTTGGAGGTAAAAAAGGTGGTGCCACATGGACTATTAAAGGGCAATTATAGTGAGAAAATTGTTTTTTTTTTAAATTTCTTCTAATGTATCCTATAAGTCATCCCATCCACCAGGGTACCTTTAGTTTCTTTAAATTCTTCATAGTCCCCGAGATATAAGCCTTTGAATATGCTGTGATTTGTAGGACCCCCCCCCTCTGTCCCAAATCCAGGGCTCCACCTCTGTACCAAATCCAAGGCCCCCCCTCTGTCCCAAATCCAAGGGCCCCCCGTCTGTCCTGAATCCAGGAACCCCCCTCTGTCCCAAATCCAGGGGCCCCTGTCCCAAGCAACCTTACCTGCAGTCTGTTTAATTGCTGTTCTCCCTCCGTGTGTTTCCTGTGTTTCTCCCTCTAGTGGTGAGTCAATAGGAACTGCAGACACTCTCCCTCTAATGGTGAGTCAGTAGGAACTGCAGAGATGCTCCCTCTAGTGGTGAGTCAATAGGAACTGCAGAGACGCTCCCTCTAGTGGTGAGTCAATAGGAACTGCAGCGACTCTCCCTCTAGTGGTGGGTCCATAAGAACTGCAGTGACACACACACAGACACAGGGACGCACACTTAGGGTTTTATTATATATGATGATGATATAGTGAAGACTATTTGTTATCTTTGCTTAACTTCACCATCTTGTGTTAGAGGGCTTGAACCTGGACTATTAATGTAGCAGGCTTCCAGCACTTGTAGTTTATACATTTCTATAGGTTGGTGCTCAATTTTTAACACATTGATGTATTTCAAAATTATTTATATGAATTAAATTTATTCAATTTATTAGGAATTTAGGACAATTTTTTTTTCATTTCATCACTTGCCTTGTTTCACAGAAATACAGTACAATGTTATTAAGTGTCATATTGCCTGCCCCCTTCCCTGTCGGTGCGCTGTCCCGATTGCACTCCTATCATTATAGGTGCATGTGTGCAAAAGATAGGAACACAGTCAAGAACGTGCTCTATCTGCTGGTGAGAAGCTGCGAGTGGAGTGTAAATAAGAGATCTTACCGCCTTAATCACATAGAAAGACAAGTGATGCACTCTTTTAATCAGCAGTTCCTGGTTTCTGCAGTGAGGTGAGATGGGATTTAGCCTGTAAACTTTGAGGATTGAATATTTTATGCAAATAAAGTATAGGGTATAGTGCATGGTGTTATTTATGGAGGTTATGCACCATATATTGTTACGTTAATGGCTTATCCAGAATAAATTTATGTTCCCCCCCATTGGCTGAGCTAACACCACACTCCTAAACCCAAAGCTGCATTCAGATGATAAAATGTTGTGGGTTTTGTTCATCTTTGCATTCCTGGTTCACTTTATGGGCCATATTTATAAAGGTGCGGTGATGCTTTTAAGCCTATAATGATCGGTCCGGCGGTCATACATTTATGACCGCTAGTGTAAATGTAGGATAGCGGCCGTAAATCTATGATTGGGATTGTAGGTTTATGGCTGCCATGGAATACCATTGCGGTAGTTTACTACTGCATGGTATTCTACGAACAAACGGTTGTAGATTTAAGACTGTTCGCTGTAAATGTACTATCCCGGCTTCAGTCGTACATTAACGGAAACCCATGGTATCGCAAACTTGCCATACCGTGGGTTTTTAATATGGCGGTATGTATCAAACAGGCTGGGTAAATTGATAGTATTATAAAAGCAGCTGTCAGGTTCACTTTAAGATGCTGTGATAAAGTTTCATCTGGATATTATTTCAAAAGTGTAAACTTAGATCATGCACATATTGGTATTAGGTCTGCGAACTAATACTTAATCTGTAATCTGTTTATTCTACAGCTCTATACATTTCATGGATTCTTTTTTAAAACAAATCTTCTTATCTCAATGTATCTATTGGTTATTTTGTTCTTTAATGAAATCTTATCATGAACATAAACAACCATTTCTGAATTACTTTGTATTGTAAAAAATAAGATTTTAATGATGTTTGTTTATTCATGACAGTTTTATTTATTCTTTAAAACTTCTATATATATATTTAAAAAAAAACTCTCTTTAAATACAGTTTGATTATTAAGAATATAAGCCCTGTTTGCCTAGTGGTATTATGCTGTAATGTTTAATTTACACCATGCTATTAAATGACCAATGATGTAATTGGAAAATGCTCAATTTGACTACTTTCCAAAGTAAAACTTTAGATGTCATGTGTTGCTAAGATATTATTAGTCCAGTAAGTAAAGCCAAAAAATTATTCTGACATTTTTATAGTTTTGCCACAAGTGGGCACTGTTTGTGGATATAATTTACAGCATAGATGTCACAGTAGTATTTATGAGTACATAAAATCCGTGGAAGGGTTTGGCATTGTCAGCAAAATCCTTAAAGGGTAACTGTGGTCTCGAATTCTTCCAAACTAGTAATAATTATATAAAAAGCCTTCTATCATACCTTCAAAATAAAACCTAAATCACATCTCTAGATAAAATTTGTAAGAAGTTATTGCTGGAAAGGTTCAGCAATATTACTTCCTGCTTGAACACCTCCTATTTTTAGCCATGTGACCAGCTTGTAGTCATGTGACCAGCCTCTGTCTGCATTAATAGGCTCCCCTTCTCAACTGTCATTTTTAGCCCCAAGTACTTCCTGATTTCCCCAGCATTAAGTCTTAACTGAGCATGCTTCTCCCTCGGGCGGACGGGCGGGGTAGAGGTCAGGTGATGTCACTCAACCTACTGGAAGCAGGAGGTTTGAACATTCACCCCAATGTAATGTCTCACAGGCTACATGTGATTGTCGGCTCATTTTGAAGGAAATTCTGCAGGCTTTCATTTAACCCTAACTTGTTTTGAGATCACAGTTGCCCTTTAATTTAGGGGTTAAAAAATACAAGCTGATTTTAGTCCAATCAGATCGAAATATCGCTGACACAGGACAGACCGACTGTGCAGTGAACCGACCCAAATGTTGATTCTTGATTTCCCTCAATTAAAATATATTTGGAGCACTAAATAATACTGTGTTTCAGATAAAATGCAGTATTAATAAAAGGGAACCTAAATAAACACATTACACATATGTTTAAGGTATATCAAGCAATTTGTATCCCCCATTTGTATCTGTATGTTGTCCCACCCACTTAGATTGTAAGCTCTTTGGGGCAGGGATCACATTCCTAATGTCTTAAGGCATGCCACACTTACATCAATTTATCTATAATTTAAATATATGTATTCTTATAGGGGAACTGTGGTCTCCAAACAAGTTAAGTTTAGGCCGGTTTCCTACCTTTAAAACGAGCCATCAGCCACCTCTCTACGTGCTCCACAGCTCAAGATATACAGAAATGACTGACCAGAAAGTTAATGGGTGGGAGGCTGACATGTGACATTCCTAAGGCTTCTCCTGCACAGTGCCGCCGGCCAGCACAGCCTCAGACACCCTCAGTGTGTGAGGGAGACAGGAAGTCCCTCCCCCTCTCTGCTGTGTGAAGTCCTGACAGAGAAGGTAATGGAATCTACAGCCCTTTTCTCTATGTGAAAAGAGTTCTCACTCTGCCTGAAAAGGCTGATTCCACAGAGTTGTAAGATAATGGTCCACGGGGGGCCTGCAACTGGAGAGACCATGCGGTCCATCAGTAAGAGGGACTAGGGGGGCTGCAAAGGGGAGGAGGAGACACAGGACAGATTGACTGACAGTTTCAGAGCAGGAAGTGCAGGGGACCTGGTGATGCTGCTGCCATATCACACACAAAAATGTAAATATCTTCAAAACTATGCAAAATAAACAATGGAAATAAATTGCAAAAATTTCTCTCAGGGGAGCAATTCCTATCAATTTACCTCAAGTCATTTTTGGACCACAGTTCCCCTTTAACCTATGTCTAAAACTTTATTCAATTTTTATTTATCTGTATAATTGCTGAACTTATCACCTTGTTTGTATTCTATGTATTTTATTTTTATGTACAGTGCTCCATATCCAAGTGGCGCTTTATAAATAAAATTATACATACATACAGTGGCATAACTACTGGCCCCGCCACCCCCCGTGGGGGGCCCGGACGGTAGCAGGGCCTGCCACAAGCCCATAACCTCCGCGATCAGCTGTTTTTTAACAGCTCATAGCGTGTATGAAGGAAACATGTGCGATCAGCTGTTTAAAAGACCGGATCCAAACTTCCAGAACTGAACCGGAAGTCTGGATCTTTTATTTTAAACTGCTGATCTTGTGTATGTTTCATTTGTACGTGCGATCATCGGTTTAAAAGCAGCTGATCGTGGAGGGGCCCGGACTCCAATCCCGCATGGGGGTTTGGGCCCTTACGGTTACGCCCCTGCATACAGAGATACAAAATCTAAACATCGATTCGTTCTCTTGATTCCTGATAATGGTGGTACAACTAATTATTACATTTAATGACTTTTTCACTTTTTAAGATAGATATTATAGTGTTGGTTAACTTTGTTCTTCAAAGCATAATTAAAGCCTATGGACTGGATTTACGAGGACGAAAACGCTGGGCTGTTTTCTGGACTTAAAGTTTATTTATTATCAGTAAGTGTAACTTTAATTCCTTATTTGCACCAGATGTGCAAATTGTATATTGAATAAGGAGGGATTGATAATGGCTCTAGGTAAATCTCCCCATAAATGTCCAAACATACAGGTAAGACAGCAGTCTAGCACCCCACATCTCTGCCTTATTACTGTGTAAGTTCCTTTAGGGTTAGTACTTCGGCCTGATTGACTGACCACCACAATATATTGATTGATCAGACATGACTGTAAATTTTGTCTGATCATGAAGTCTTCAATGGGCACACAATCAGTTAATTGATCAGCAGTCTGTCGGTCTGGGAGATTTTACCATGTGTACCAGGACTTAATTGTCACCTAGACCCATAGGAACATACATGGCCACTACTAACTTTGTCAGAGGAGCTAGTGTGGGCATGTTTCAGTTCTATCAGTAGGTTTTGGGACAGGGATATGGGTGTTATGTGCTGTGTAAAGAAATAATCAAAATAGTTAAAAGGAAGTAAATCCGGAATAATGGAGTTCTGCCTTAGCTTTAGGTAAAACCTGATATTTAATAAGACAAACACCCGATGGAAAAGAGATAGAAACCAAACAAAAAGAATATATATAACCGTTTATATGTAAAAAAAATCTTTTACACATATAGATACATTATAGATACAATTATAATAACCAGCTGAGCAGCTAAAAATGTACATTAAAAACTGCATAAATAGTGGATAAATGCAACTGTCAGGCAAACAAAAAAACCTATGGGCATCAGTCCACAGTTCAAAAGATCTCAGTAAGAGCAGAATCATACAGGTAGCATCCACCCGAATGTAAAGTTTCCAATAGGAGGAGAGTCACTTCACTTTCCACGGTGTGCGCACACCTAACAATACGGAACATCAAAAGAGGAGACAGTAGTGCATGTATACATCATCGCTATCTAGAGCAAGGTAAGTAAGATGCGGTCCCCAATAACTCCCCCGGACTACTAACTCCTTATGGTCCACGGCTGCATATGCTCGTGGGATCCTCCAGAGCAAGAGAAGGGTTTCCTGTTGGCAATCTCATTTTCACTAAAAATATGGATAGCGGAAGAAGGGGGCAAGCACGCCCATGCACAAAGGCTCCAAAGTGTGTTCTGAATCTCTGTCACTGCTACGTGCTTCGCTTTGAATAGCTTCATCAGGCAGTCCGGATATTTACCACTTTATTCAGAGTTTACCATTTTATTTAGTTGCAAATACAGGTGCAATTATGATGCCACATTGCTGAATGTTTTACTATAGGTAATAAAAATACCCTGCTTGTTAAAGGCAAACAATTGCACTTACATCCAGCAAAACATGCAAGGGTTCATTCACAGCCCACCCAGCCATGCTTCTAGCCCATGCAACCATTGCACAGGACCACACAAGCCACACCCACTGCAGGACAAACAATGGTCTGGAACAGGCCCCTCAAAATGGAATGTACTGATTATAGACATTGGATGGAAACCTTTCAAGAAAGAGTCTGCAACTGATACAAAGATAAAAATATTTATTTAAGAATATCAATGCATTTTTAAAACTGCAGCATATAAAGATTAACCTATTCATTACCAGAGAGGCCTGCCCCTATAGCAGAGAAGAGGTTAAAAAACTGAATTATAAATCAAAGCTGGTAACCAGAGCAAAGAATAACTGATAGTATAAAACACAATGTAAACAACAATATCCCTTAATATTATGTAGCTGTGAAACATGCTTCATAAAGTACCATTAAAACAAGTAATTGCAAACGAAAATTAATGTGTGGGATTTATCATACAGCTGTGAATTCTATAACACATGGAATGTTTCTGTTAAAGTGAAATTTATTTGTTTGTTAAATGTCGATATTGCCCAATGGTAAAATAATTTAGTTAATGGAATAGATTGGACCTTGCAATGATCCAGAAGGTAACAATAAATTTGCAATAATTGCAAATGAACAAATGAACTAAATCTACTAACACGTGACCAGATCACGACCTGAAACATATTTATTGTAAAATCCACTTGAAATGTTGTTAATAACATACAATGCTGATTTTTTCAGTTATACACGTGCTGAACAATTAATTTACTATACATCTTTGATGTAAGGTGAGCATACACATGCAATTTCATCATATATACACTCACTGATCAACCTCCCTATACTTCTATATGGGGATCATACTTTTGCGTGAGAGAATCAAAAACAACCTATTTGGGATTGTATATTTATGTACTGAACTATCTATGTATTTATCCCCCTTGACTTTATTGTATTTAATACTGTACAGCGCTGCGTCCCCAGTGGCGCTATAAAAATAAACATAGTATTTATTATTATTGTGGACTTATATAGCTCCAACTTCTTCGCTTTACAATGACATGTATAAATCAGGCCCTGCCCAGAAGAGCTTACAATCTAATCACATTTTTTTGACACATACAACCTATCAGTATGTCTTTATGATTGCGGGGGAAACTGGAGTGCCCAGAGGAAACCCACGCAAGCACGGGGAGAACATACAAACTCCTTGCAGATGTGTCCAAGGGTGGATTTGAACTCAGGACCTCAGTGCTGCAAGGCATCAGTGCTAACCACTGAGCCACTGTGCTGCCCATATACATACATACATTGTTGAAATTGGTCATTTTGTATGCATACACATGCCCAATTATCAGAAAATCCTATTAGATCTGATTCCATATATCTTGCATGTGTTATGTCCAGCATAACCCCTACCCTAATAATTCAGAAACAGTAAATTAGTGCCCAGAACTCTGTTTTAAAATTTAAAGGACAATTATACATACCTCCTTCTAGCTTCATTTCTTCCTCCCATTCATAGTAACCAGGACCTAAAATTCTAAGTCCTCACCCCCTGTACTTTACATAACAGCAGAACTTACACACAATACATTCCCTCAGTGCTCTGGTCCTCTTCTGCAGTCTGTGATGTAGCCAATAGGAAGACACATGCTAGAAAAAAACCTGTCTTCCCATTGGCTACATCACGGACTGTCACTGACAGTGGCAGACAGGACAAACAGAACAGAGAAACTTTGAGTAAGTATATCAGCTGTTAAGTAAAGAACCCAGGGGCTGTGGAGCGGTGAATAGGTGACTAGATGGACGTATGTCTTTATTCAACCTCCATTACTATGTAAACAAGTGAAGCTTATTCTTGCCATACACTTGTTACATATTAAATAGATTCAATGTTCAATAACAGAATCTATCTTATATCTAAAACAAACATGCCAAATTTCAGTGTGGTGCATTACCAACAAAAAAGAAGTGCGGATTTTACAATAAATGGGTTCCAGGACACTAAAGCGTTTTTAAACCACAAATTAAATTTTTTGTATTAAACAAGGACCCCTCCTCTTTACAAGACCATGCACAAATCATGGCTGTGACTGACAGTTAACACCAGGAAGCTCCTTAGAAGGAAAACCAGGGACTAGCTGCCTTGCTTGTATGTATCTTCCTTCAGGAATGCTGGGGGGCCTGTGGTTTGATGGGGTTCCCTATTTAAAACAAAAAAAATGTATTTAGGGTGAACATGTCCTTTAACTACATCATTGGGTTTTCTGGCAAGTGAGAGAATAACCTGAGGGTTTCATTCTGCTCTATTGATCCTACATGATAACAAAGTTGAAGAAACATCAGATTTTACTACATGACTAGATAGCTATGTGTTTCTGAGGAAAGTGTTACAAATGCAGAAGCTGCTTATAACTTATAACTCTTACCCAGTGGATAATTCCCTAAACAACCAACTACATCCAGAAATCAACATTGGTACAAACAATTCCCCAGCCAGATATTGGAGACTCGCTAAAGCAAAATTTAATATTGCTGAAATCCAGCATTTGAAATGTCAACATTTGTTTTAATCCTTATGGTTAGATTCAAACTAATTTTAAAACTAATTTCCATTTAACATTTTATAGTAGACTTAAGGTGCCCATACATTAGTACTTACCTTCTGACCGATCTGCGACATTCAATAAATATTCCTGGAACTGCCTTTCCCGTTCATCTTTTGTGACTGACATACGATCACAAAATGAATGGGGCCAGGCAAGACCTCACAATCGTATGTTGGTCACAAGGTAGAACAGGAAAGGTAGTTCCAAGAATATTGATTGAATGTCGCAGATTGGTTGGAGGGTAAGTACTACCGTATGGGCACTTTAAGTCTACAGCTGTTTGTCCTGCAAGGTTCTGCGGTCCTGCCTACTTATAAAGAGGTGATTAGAAAGCCCTATGTTCCTTCCAGGGGGGACACAGCTGCAGGAGGCAGGATTTTACTCTGACCCTAACCGGGTGTAAATAAAATAACCATCAGCTGATGAGTGCAAATAGCAAAGTTAGTAGCAGGGATTTCATTGGCAGCACTTTGACTTGTTTTTCTTTGAGGACTGATATAAATTGCAGTCATTGCTGTTGATTCCTGAAAATTAGAAAAAAAACAAATGACAAGATAAATATATATTAGTTGAGTTCAGGCACAGTGTTGCAATGGTTTTGTTATGGAAATCACAGGTTACATTCAGTAATGCAGACGAAAAAGTTAGCGCAATTTTTTTGTAAAGGAGACGCTAACTTATTGTGGAGGCACAATGGATATGGAGAATGCAAACGCTATTACTTTATTTTACTCTGAGCGAAAAAAGAATGAAATCAAGGCAAACCACAGGTCTTTTATTACTGTACTTTGCTGGAATTAACATCAGTTGCATCTTGGTGCATCAGTCTACACACACAACATCCTCACAGGGCTCTACAATGGGCTATACTCATAGATGATCTCTTTGGTCATTGTATAGTAATACTAGCAGAGTACGCGTAGTTGCCCTGTTTTTCTAAAGATCCAGCCCGAACCTGCATCCAAAATTTAGCTTTCTAACCTGACCCACAAATCTGGTTAACTTCGGGGTGCCCAACACAATGCAGGATTCTAGAGCAAATCTCATCCCCAATTAACATACCTCACTCAATTGTTGTGCAATAATTTTGCAAAATGTCCAAATTTGAGGGCAAATAATGTTGGTATTTACCCTAAAAACTAAATTAATGTGAGGTGTTGAACCCCGTTGCTAAAGGGGAAGTTGATATGATACACTTTAAAGCATATCACACCAACTTCCCCTTTAATGAGTATCAAACCAACTACACTTTTAATGCTTATCACACCAACTTCCCCTTTAAGGCATATCACATCAATTTTCCCTTTAAGTTGTATCACACCAACTTCCCCTTTGACGCATATCACATCAAATACCCCTTTAACACGTATCACACCAACTTTCCCTTTAACGTGTATCACACCAACTTCCCCTTTACCGTGTAGCACACCAACTTTCCCTTTAATGCATATTGCATTTACTACCATCTTTAACATGTATCAGACCAAATTTCCCTTTAAGGCATATCGCACCAACTTACTCTTTAGCGTGTATTGCATCAACTTCCCCTTTAGCGAGAATCGCATCAACTCCCTCCTTTAGCGCGTATCACATCAACTCCCCCTTTAGCACGTATCACATCAACTCCCCCGGGATGCTGCTGCCATATCACACACAAAAATGTAAATATCTTCAAAACTATGTAAAATAAACAATGGAAATAAATTGCAAAAACTCTCAGGAGAGCAATTCCTATAAATTTACCTAAAGTCATTTTTGGACCACAGTTCCTCTTTAATATACTAATAGAGGTGGCTGAAACTGCCGGGTTTCGTTCCGTTTTCGGATCTCGGGAAAATCCCGCAGATCTGTAAATGGGACTTAAATTCGGGACTTTGGAGCGTGTTTTTAATTTTTTATGGAAAAAGCTATTTTCAAAAAAGCCTTGAATGTTCAATAATCCTTGAAAATACGATCTGAAACTATTTTCGAGTTTCCGACTGTATTTTCTAGTATTATTTTGAGTCGGACCCGGATTCCATCTCTTTATACTTATTTACCAAGAGATGTTATTGTCTCTTTATAAACAACAATGAAAAAGAGAGCAGAGTAGTGCATATAACAAACTGGGCACACTTCCCAATTTTATAGCGTAAAAACTCCTTTATTAGACATACAATGGGAGTGATTGACAATATCAATATAAGACAAAATTGAAAAATACCCTAAACATTAAAAACACTCTCATTCAGAAAACCCCATATTTAAAGTGTATAATATCAGTAAACTGTGTTATATTCAGTGTAAAATACAGACACCGTTGGAACCTGTAGATTCAACTGAGGTGCACACTGCTTATTATAAATGTTATTGTGGCAGCTGGAGGGGAATGGAGAGATTCAGTTAAATGTGGCTTGTGGGCAGGTATTTAATTGGTCGGGCCACAGAAATATGATATAGGCAGCATGAAGTATAGTTTTGCTTCAGTAATGGCCAATAAAAATTAAATTAAATAGCTGCGGCCCAAAACTATTGTTGTCAGTGTGATTATTTATTTAATTAGCATTACCATGCCCGATGCCCATGCGAACTACAGAATATTTGGGAGTTTTAGGTGATTTTGGGGAAGCTACTGTAACCCTAACCAAACCAGTTCAAAGCAGTTACTGTAGTTAAAAACGGTAACCCCAAATCATGCTGTTTTCACCAGGGGCCTATCCCAGACTGCTGTGCTCTATCCTGAAGGGTGTAGTTTGGGCAGGCCAGGGCAAGTCTAAGTAGGCTGAGGATGGAGCTGGGCAGGCTATGTCAGAGCTAAATATGGCCACCCAACTCTGTTAAGAAGTTGAAAGTTTCCTGCAGTGAAGCTGTAATGTCCAGTTGTGAATAATGGAAACTGTTGTAGTGTAAGAGAATCTAGGGGGACACCATCAGGCAGGAAGCTGAGACTGTTAACATTCCCATGCCGGACAGCCCATATCTGACACGGAACCCCTCAGTTCAGAAATCTTAAAGATCCGTCCGAATCCGGACAGATCCTCCAGATTTAGAGACTTTGGAACACATTTTCGAAATGGAGCTATTTTCGATAAATTTTCTAAAATATCTCGAAAATACAACCGGAGACCACTTTCGAGTTTCCGATTGTATTTTCGAAAATCGAACTTTCAAGGCTATTTTCGATAACTTTCAAAAATATCTCCGAACGTTAGAAAATCTTCGAAAAAACGATCGGAAACTCGAAAGTGGTCTCCGATCGTATTTTCGAGAATTTTTAACCGTTCAAAGATATTTTCGAAAATTATCGAAAATAGCTCCGTACATCCGAAAACGGAACGAAATGATGTAGTTTCGGCCATCTCTACAATATAAATGTTACACTGTTATTAGTTTGTGTATACTTAAATGTAGAGGCTGGGTACACACCGTACCAATCTGTGGGAGATCACAAACAGATTCAATTGGATTCTGTCCTTGATCTGCTACAAATGTGGCTACACAATCTTTCTATACTGAGTATAGGGAAGATAGTGGACACACACATAGCATTCCCTTTAGTCTCCCTATACTTTTATACATTTGGCAATAGTTTGTCAGATAATTACTCGCCAAACGCATTGACAGAAATTAGACTAATCAATGCTAACTGCCCATTTTTGGAACTGGGTGTATCCTGTATAACAGTACACTGACCGTACACACCTAAAAAAAGGATAAGGTTCCCATTTAATCTGCAGATAATTTATGCTCAACAGAAGGTTCTACTGTATTGTACAGGGAGATCAAGACACAAGGTCTTTTTATACAGTATGTGTATATTGTAAGTGATTAAAATAGATTATGAAAATAAGAACACATACATTCCAGAACAATAAGGATTTTATTGGAAAAGCCGCACACACATAAGAGCACACTTTTTATTCCATTCTCTAAACAGTGTACACTGAAAAAAATGAATAAAAATTAAATATACAGTATGAAGATTACTTAAAATCCATCTGCTTGTTGGCCATCTACAAGGTTATGGACTTTATTTTAGTTTTAAGATAATAGCCTATTCAACAACAGAACACATACCATAAATGATTTCCCTTGCTTATTACGCCTACCAGCTCTCACCATTCCAGCTACAGCAAACCTGCACAAAGCAGTGGAGTTTATGATAATTGGGCACTTGATTGACAGCTGAAATGTAAGTTGCTTCAGACTGGAAATCTAAAGAATATGGGACAGATTAACAAAAACATAGTACAGTGATAGTTTAGAAGAATTATAGTTTCCAGTAATGGGCAATCTTAAAAATGTTTTTTCTTCAGTATAGATACCCTTTTAAGGTTCTATTCAGCTTGTGTCATTTTAACCAGCTAGAAATGTGTATGTGGCTTTCTGACTACAATAGAAACAAACTTTCTCTATCAAAAACTTTCCAGGAATATGTGTATCCACTATATTGGAGTAATAATATTTTTTAACTTAATTCCTGGCAGAGGTGATCACGAAATCGATTACAAAGAGGGAAGCTAAGAGAACCCCGTCTTTTACGCCGGTTTTAGCTCCACTGTTACATACGACGCTGGTCTTCACAATTCTATTGCCATTTTCTGTTTGGTAAGAGCCGTAAAGACAGATCTGTTCTGTGGTGCAGCCAAACAAAGTCTCTGTTGTGGATGCAAAATCTACAAAATAAAAAGAAGCAGAGTTTCTACTCCCATGCAATGGATTGTATCTGCAAGAGACCATAACAGGTTTACCTTTTGGACCTATACCAAATCTGCTACCCACTTATATAAATGGCGCCTGGGACATTTCGTACCCAGAAACACAAGATCCATCGTTTGACTCCCCTGTCTGGTCTCCCTACCTATATCCTGAAAAACTCAGTCAGCCTTAAACCCAACCTAAAAAATGGGTACCATTGGATGACCAATTACATTTTCACAAATGTGACCCACAAAACGTCTCTTATAAATGTTGGGTGATTTACCTTAAAATAGTGTCACAAGTTGGCAGTGGATAGAGATTTGATAGGTGGGTCAGGTCAGGGTAGAGCAACCTGGACCTAGACCACCAAACCCTGGTGGACCCACAGTACATTTGTCCATAAAACAAAAAATTGTATAAATAAATAAAAATATAGGGAGAACGTTTGTGACTGCCAATCGATGCCGATGCGGAATGTTCATCCAAATCAGAATCAGTTGTTTCACAGATATAGGGCCAATCCCGTCGGTACTGATAGGATTGGCCCTATATCACCAATGTGTGTACCCAGCTTAACATGTACAATGAGTAAATGGGTGGTCCCCTTAATGGTTCCTGGTGGGCCCTTGGTCCTAAATGTCCTGGTAGGACCCAACAACATAATCTGACACTGGGTTGAACATTAGGTAAATGTTACTGTCACTGAAGGCCCCCATGCTCATCTATGCCCAGGGCCCCATTTTATTTAAAACCGGTCCTATATATATATATAGAGCACAAGATTTAGCAGATCTAGTGACTGATGCAATGAGACATGCAAATGTTTACCCATACTATTACTTTGCCACAGCCAATCAGATGTTAGCTTTTTACTGGGTTACTGCAGTTAGGTAACATTTGTTTGGTTTCTGCAAATTAATAGCACAGGAAAACTTTTGTACTTTCATCCATTCCTTCTAGTCTAAGCAATGACGGATGGACTACATGGTGTAGATTATATGTAAGAAACTTTCCCATACAAGTTAACTAGTACCTTGAGAAGTCTGTCTACTGTAATGAGCACATTTTCTTTCATTTCCATAACATTGCATCTCTTCTTGGTATGGACACCTGTATGAGTTCGGATGAAAACAGGACGGGCAGCTCAGTCCATTTTCCTTTCTCCCGGAAGATTCGGCTGTAAAGGTAGCTAGAGAACAGACACAGTTCCTTGCCGGAGATCAATATATTTCAAAAACAAAACTTTAAAGGCTTGTACCCTATATAACATGGTTAGATTGTAAAGGGAGGACTCCTGTTCTAGGTGGGTGATAGACCCTAGAATCACACTTTATAGAACCTTTCTGAGGGCCCCATAACAGACAAAGTAAATGTACAAAGCCAGTCTGTGCACTGGTCTTTTAAAACCATGAGAAGAAAGTTCAATCTATCAGCAATAAATAGGGTTTCTATACCCAAGTGTTTACCACACATGTAGTAACTGTCTGCTCTCTGGCACCTCCCACACTCAGTGTCCCTGACACAAAGAAAAGCATATGTTAATGAAGATAATGGCAGAATGGGGATGGAGCCAAAAAGCTTTCAGTGACTGTATGAGCATAGTGTGCCTTTAAAGGACAACTACAGTTTACTCAGCTAAACCACTGTCCACCAATGTGTAGTACCCAGGGTGAAGACCTAAACCGCCAGGTCCTCACCCCTGGGATTGCCTTCTATCCTCTGTAATACTTACTTGAAGTTCGCTTCGTGGCTCCGTCCTCCACTCAGTCAGCAACTTCGGCCAATGTAAAGACACGCTATGCAGAAGCGTGCCTACTCATTGGCAGGGATCGCGAAAGCAGAAGTAGAGCCGGAGCCGCGAAGCAAACTTCAAGTAACTATTACAGAGGATAGAAGGCGATCCCAGGGGTGAGGACCTGGTGGTTTAGGTCCTCACCCTGGGTTCTACAGATTGCCGGGCCAGTGGAACTGGGTGGATGTGAGTATAGTTCTCCTTTAAGGATAAAATGTGCCGTACAGCATTTAACGTTTAACCAATGTTTTACCGATCAATATATAGAGTCTGATGTCTAGATGTCTGAAATTTACAGAAAATTGTTGCGATTAAATGATTTCAGTAAAAGACATATACTGTATTTACTTACAAGTGGGAGGCGTTGCCTTACATTCTTGTTTATTGCAACAGGTGGTATTGAATTCAATGGTCCCGTTGAAACTGCGAATCTTCCCGACCCGGTTACACTCTCGGGATTGCCCACATCTACTGATGTGCGTTGTTTTTCTAATGTTCCCTGAAATGAAAGAGGAACCTTTGAGACATTCTTTTTTATATATTTTTAATCCCTGGTATCCTGTGTATTCTGCTTGTTGTATAACGTTTTTTGCATATATGTACTGTATATATTTTTATATAGATTAATCATTATGATATATGTGAAATATACTCGTTGATCATGTGATGGAACATGTAACCCCGGTCATGTGACTGAAAGTGTATATAGATATTAGCTAGTAGTATGGATAAAGGGATAGGAACATCCCGAAACATTGCACTGCTGTCTTACTGCTGCTATATCTATTTTTGTTGATGCTGCTCCAAAATCCTCTTCTTCTGGTAGCACCTCCTTATGAGCCTAATCTTTGTTCCATAGACTCATGTACTCATAGACTTTGAGAGATGAATGCGTTTTTAAAAAAACGTGTATCAGAAAACATAGAAAGTGATTCTGTAGATTACAAAGAATTTAGATATTCTGTCCATGGATCCAAAAAACTTAGTATAATGGCATTTAGTGGGTGACTGCACAGAGGTCTACCTGGGACACATTTTAAAACATATGGGTCATTTAAGAAAATTAAAATAAAATTAAAGGGGAAATGTCTCTAAGTGCCACTGATTTACAAGAGTCCTACCTTTAAAATGATTACGGTATCAAGCTGCTAGATGCAATGTATCCAAACTTATAGCAGTATGAGGAGAGGTGCTTCGTGATTAGACAGTGACATCACCAGCACCCATTGTTCCACTAGTGACTTGCACATGTTCACTTGTATGTTACTGCTTGGACAAAGGGAAGATGCATATACCCTTTAAGATACTGCTGCATCATGAGCCCCGTCCCCCAAAAAATGTGTCTCTCCCTAGGGGTCCATAGGCAGTTAGCATGATTGCAGGCCTGTAACTACTTAAAAAATATATTGATTTTATTTGGGGGGATAGAGAAGCAAACAAGGAAGTAAAAGTTTACATGCCTATAACTTTGGATTCACAGCAGAGACATAACTCTAGGTTTGTTTGAAAGGAATGGGAGAACTCTTTTCAATGGCCCTTGTATTGAGAGCACTGCTAAGGAGACCTCCATTGCCCTTTAAAGTTAACTGAAAACCCAAAAAATAGAACATAGTTTTTGTGAGACATACAGACATCAGGATACAATGATAGGGGTCATATTATACCAGATGTAGTTTTTCTCATTTCAGTCAAACAGACATCATCTTCAAGACCACAGAGAACTGCATCATAATACGTTTCTAGTTTTTCCCCGAACCAACTTGTTGGACAAAAAAGAGCATTTCCTGGAAAAAACAATCAAAAAGTTTTCTTATGCACAGAAACCTTTCACTCTGATAGCAGTGTCCAACCAGCCTCTGCCAGGTACTGAACTTATAGCCGCTATAGAGAAAAAGAATGTACAGCACACAATCAATGAAAAATGTAAATATATTCAAATTCTTTATTAATAAATATATATGTGATGGGGTATAGATCAGGACAGCAAAATGAAATCAATTTAAAACACATAAGAAAAGTACAAAGAGTCCCCCACTCAAGTAAGTTAGTGGCCAGTGCCAACCTCCAAACCAGAAAGCCCCCAACAGAACATTCAATAAGATCATACACTTATCTGTCTGTAGTCAGTCACGGTCTTATGTCACCAAGGGGGTACATATTGCTATACAATGTAGGAAAACCAAGGTGGGGAACACAAGGACGGCCCTGTGAGGAACGCATTTCGCCCAAGAGTAGGGATTTCTCAACAGCGTGTCAAAGGTACTGAACTTATCATTTAAATATCCGTAGGAGTTAACCAGATATTCAACTTGGACCTGGTTTTGGATCATTAAAATTTTGTCAGGCTAAACTACCGTTGACATTTTGCCACAGAATTTTTAAATTTTCAACTGTAAACACTAGAAGTTTTGCTGTGTCATTTTGGTTTTACAGTCAAAATTTCACATTAAAATCTGACATTTCCGCAAACCAAGCAGCAAAACAAAACCCTTTGTGAGTTTTTTCACCCTTATAAATGTAAATCATTGGAACCATACAAAATTTTGCAGCAGATTAACACATTCAGTGACAATGACTGTGGGAGGAGCCAGCAAGAAGCTGGTTCCTGTATGAGTATAATTTTCCATTTCTAGTCTCTTCTATATAATATTTTGCCCCAACCAATCAGATGTTAGCTTTTAAATATTGAATAAGATCTGATTGGTTGGGGCAAAGTTAGCACCAGTTTTAACAATAAGTGGCCTGATTTACCTAGAGGCGCTGGGCAATTATATGGAGTTAAATTAGAGCTCACCAGTTCGCTACAGATTAGCGTAACTATAACTCCATATTAGTGCCGGTTACGTAAAAGACACCCGTGTAACACTGTGGCCATAACCTATTTATAGGCATTGGTTACCTTACCAATACTGTTATTGGCCCTGATATCACAGTAAACTGGTATTGGATAACTTATTGGAATTGTCTGACAGATCTGTCAATAGATATTCTGATGGATAGTCAGTTGGGAATTAAAGTGGTATTACGTGGAGTGACTTAGGGCTCTTTATTAAAGGCAGTGCTATTTCATTTGTTTATAAATGATTTATTTATAAGGCTAAATCTTAGGCTGGGTATATATCTCCACCCAATTGGCTAAAACTTTTAAAGAATAAAAATGCCCAATAAAAATGATACTATAGCCTGTAAGCTGGGGGTTTACCCAGCTAAGGTGGATTATGGGAGCTGACCGCTAGTACCCGCAGGTTCATTTAAAAAATTCACTCAACAGCCACAGCAAAGGGAGAGGTGAGACACAGCATATTGTGTATTTGTGAATGTGCTCTGTCTATTGGGACAATGTTGTCTGGAGACTTTAGTTCACCTTTAAATATTACCCAAGCCAAAACTATGCAGAGCTTTCAAATGATGTGCAAGTGCTGCAAGCAGACCTAGATAGATTATCAAAATGGGCAGCAGAATGACAGATGAGATTCAATGTTGATAAATGTAAGGTGATGCATTTGGGATTTAATAATCCCTGTGCCACCTACACCATAACATACGAATTTATACTTACGTAAATTTCTTTTCCTTGAACCCCAAAGGCAGTACCAAGAGATAGTCACGCCCCCCCCACTGGTAGGACCAATGACCTAGATTTTAAAAGAGCTCCTCCCCTCTCTCACCTCAGTGTAAGTCCTAAAGCAGTAACCACATAATAACGTATGCTTGCAAGTAAAAATTTTATTGGGGAGGGAACAATGCTGCCTTTGGGGTTCAAGGAAAAGAAATTTACGTAAGTATAAATTCGTATGTTCCTTATCACCCCAAAGGCAGTACCAAGAGATGTACTAAAGCAGTGTACAAAAGTATTAGGGAGGGGATAAACTATAACATAGCTTGAAGAACACTGCGGCCAAAGGCTGCTTCCCTTTCATGAAGAGAACTAAGTTTGTAGTGCTTCGCAAAGGTGTTAAAGGAAGCCCAGGTTGCCGCTCGACAAATTTGCTCCAAGGAAACCCCTGCCCTGGCTGCCCGTGAGGTAGCGACTGCCCTAGTGGAATGGGCTTTGATATGATATGGAGGTGGAACATTTGCTGCTTGATATGCCGTTGTAATGGCCTGCTTCAACCATCTTGCTATGGTTGCTTTTGAAGCTGTGGTGCCTTTCCTTTCTCCTGAATATAGGATTAGTAAGGACTCACTTTTCCTGATTGGGAGACTTCTAGATAAATAGATGAGAACACACCTCTTGACATCTACTTTAGAGATAAGTTGTTCTTCTTCACTATCCTGTGAAGGAATTAAGGATGGTAAAAAGATTTCTTGTTCTAAATGGAAAGTTGTGGATACTTTAGGTCTAAAGGTTGGGTCCAATCTCAGCCGGATGCCTTCTTCTTCTACTGTCAGGTAAGGTTCTTTGCTGGATAGAGCCTGAATTTCGCTGATTCTCCTAGCGGAACATAAAGCAACCAAAATAGCTGTCTTCCATGTGAGAAGATTTAGAGGAATTTCTTCCAGGGGTTCAAAGGGAGGTTGGCAAAGGCTTTTTAAGACCAGGCTTAAATCCCAGTTAGGAAAATGGCTTCTTATTCTGGGCTTTATTTTCCCCATAGCTGTGAAGAATCTCTTAATGAGAGAATGGTTGGCTATGCTTGAACCGTAGAATGCTCCTAAGGCACTGATTTGTACTTTAAGAGTACTGGGAGCTAATCCTTTCCTGAAACCTATGTCTAAAAATTCTAGAATTGATGGTATGTGAGGTTCTTTATTTGGTCTTTTGTTGGTTAAGCACCAATTTGAGTATTGTTTCCAGATTCTCTGATAAATAGATGAGGTTACTTTTTTCCGGCTTTGCAATAAAGTCTCGATGACCGCTGGTGAAAGACCTAATTGTGACATCATATCCTCTTCAGACACCATGCCTTGAGATTCAGGCTGGATAGATTGGGATGTAACACTGGACCCTGAAACAGGAGATTTTGTATTAGTGGTAGTTGTATCGGTGGTTTGATTGATAACTGTAGAAGGCTCGCAAACCAAGACCGGCGAGGCCAAGCCGGAGCTATCATAATTATTGTACAATTGTTCTGTCGAATTTTCTTCAGAATTCTTGGTATTAGGGGTATTGGGGGGAATATGTATGCCAGTTTGAATGGCCATGGGAGTGATAGTGCATCTCTCCCTGCAGCTTTGTTGTCTTTGTTGAGGGAGAAATATATCGGAAGTTTGTGATTTGTTGCTGAAGCCATTAAATCTATTTGTGGCGTCCCCCATTCCTGACAGATTAACTTGAAAGTCTGGTGGTTCAAAGCCCATTCGTTGTGATCCAGACGTTCCCTGCTCAGTCTGTCTGCCCACTGGTTTTGGGATCCTTTGATATATAGTGCTGAAAGTCCTAGAAGTTTGTTCTCTGCCCAAAGACTTATTTTTTGTGATAATATGATGAGGCTCAAACTTTTTGTTCCTCCCTGATGATTGATATAGGCAGAGGCAGTTTGATTGTCTGTTTGGACTTGAACAATTTTCCCTTGAAGAACGTTCTCGAATGCTTTGAGAGCTCTCCAAATTGCTTTTAGCTCTCTGAAATTGGAAGAGAGTATTTTTTTCCTCTTGAGACCACTTGCCCTGTTTTGATGAATTTAGGCAGTGTGCTCCCCACCCCCATAGGCTGGCATCTGTGGTGAGAATTATAGGAGGGGGAGGATTTATCATGGTCCCTCTCTTGAGGTTTCTTTTGTTTAGCCACCAGTCTAGAGAATGGCGAATGTGGTTGGGAATTTGAGTTAGTCTGTGTAGGGAGGATGTTTGTCTGTTCCAACTGTTTAGAAAAAAATACTGTAGACTCCGCATATGAGCTCTGGCCCATGGTACTCCCTCTATTGCTGCTGAAAAGAGTCCTAGGATTTCCATTATGTTTCTTAGTGACACTGGTTTTGCGGATCTCAATCGGGAAACCTTTGTTATTATTTTGTTTATTCGATCTTCTGGTAGATATACTCTGTTTGTGCTTGTGTTGAAGATGAAGCCTAAAAACCTCTTCTCTTGGGATGGAATTAGAGAGGACTTTTCTTGGTTTATTAGCCACCCTAAGTCCGTCATGGTTTTTATAGTTGTTGAAATATCTTGCAAAAGCTGACTCTCTGAGTGGCCTTTTATCATCCAGTCGTCCAGATATGGAATTACTTCTATTCCCCGAGATCTTAGGTAGGCTGCCACCACTACCATTATTTTGGTAAACACTCTTGGTGCAGAGGAAATACCGAAAGGGAGAGCTGCAAATTGAAAATGTTGAATTCCATTTCCATCTTGTACCGCAATCCTTAAGAATTTCTGGTGAATGGGACGTATGGGAACATGTAGGTAGGCTTCCTTCAAGTCCAACGTTGCCATGAAGTCTCCTGTCATCATGTTGTTGATGACTGATCTTACAGTTTCCATTCTGAAGTGGATTTTCTTTATGAATTGGTTTAAGAATCTGAGGTCTATTATAAGTCTGAACTGTCCTGGAGCTTTTGGTGTCAAGAAAACTTTTGAATAGACTCCCTTTCGTTCTTCCTCCTGGGGTACCCGTAATAGCACTTTCTTTTCTAGAAAATTGTGAAGTTCCTGTATGAGAATTGATTTCTTTTCCCCTGAGGAAGGGAGTTTTGACATGAGAAATAGGTGAGGGGGATGGTGGAGTAATTCTAGGGAGTAGCCTAATCTTATTATTTCTAGGACCCACTTGTCCGATGTTATTTTCCTCCAGTTTTCCAGAAAGAAGGACAAGCGACCTCCCACCGGCTTGGCGTCATTGGGAAAAGGGTCTAGAATTGAAGTATCGACCCTTCCCTCTCTCTTGTTTAGATCTATTAAAGTTTTGGTATTTATTCTTTCCAAATTGAAAACTTCTACCTCTAGATGATCCTCGAAAGGAGTTGAAAATCCTTTTAAAAGATTTCCTTTCTTGAGGTAAGGATAGGATTCTTTCTTCCCCTTTTTTCCCTATGAGATCTTCAAGACCGGATCCAAACAAGAGACCACCTTCAAATGTCATAGAACATAATCTGTTTTTTGACGCATTGTCTGTGGTCCAAGATTTTAGCCAAATAGCTCTTCTTGCCACTACCGAAGTGGCTGCTGCTCTGGCCGACACTTTAATGTTTGATAAAGTAGAATCACAAAGGAAGTCAGCTGTTCTATGTAATAGGGAAAGGTCCTTTATTATATTTTCCCTAGAAACCCCTCTTTTTAGACTAGCTTGTAAGTCATTCAGCCACATTCTTAAAGCCTTAGCTACTGAAGCTGAAGCGACAGCCGACTTTATGGCCGCACCCGAGGAAAGAAATGTTTTCCTTAAAGCACTGTCTGCCTTGCGATCCATAGGATCCTTTAGACAGGAGCCATCATCCAATGGAAGAGTGGTGCGTTTGACAGTTTGAGCAACAGCTGGATCTATTTTAGGAGTTGTTTCCCAAAACTTTGCATCTTCCTGTTCAAAGGGACAAAGACTATTGAATCGTCTTGGAAGCGAGAATTTCTTATCAGGGTAATTCCATTCCCCTGAAATACACTCCTTAATAGCCTCATGAACCGGAATGGTAGTCTTCTTTCTAATTGCCCCAGAAAAACACCTTGAGACTTTTTTAGGGGGTTCTTGTGGATCATCAGTTTCTATGGACTCTCTTACAGCCTTTAGGAAAGGTTCCAAGTCCTGTAAGGGAAAAAATTCATCATCTTCAGTGATTTCTCCTTCTTCTGAAAGTGAAAGCTCTTCCCTGTTTGTTTCGCTCTTTTGATCTTCCTCCACTCTAATGCCCTCCTCCGGGCTATCCGGATCAGATTCCGCTAGTTCAGGGGAATTCATTTTCTTTTGTGCAGTGTTGTTCTGTTTCGCTTTAAAAGAAGATACTGCACTTTGAAAGAAATTAAGAAAATCACTGAAGTCCTTGGAAGGAGTGGGTTGCGATTTTAACTTCCCTTGACAGTTGGCACACAAGATGTCTTTGTATTCTTTGGGCAATCTGCTGTCACATCCAGGACATATGTTACTTTTAGATTTAGCTTTGCCTTTGACTTTATTAGGGGAAACAGGTGCAGACAATTCCACCTCCTCCTCAGAAACACTCATTATCTGGAGGGGAAAAAGAAATCACACTCAATAAATTCCATTAAATAACCTCCTTCCCTATAGATACAGAAGAGAGGGAGGAAAGCAAAAGACTCTCTTACCAGGCTGGGCAGGGGCTGTAGCAGCCGAGCACAGCAGCGCTGAACCGCTCTGGTCAAAAGAAGCAGCGTGGGACACTGTCCGAACGCCGAATATACTTCCTGGTATGACCTCATCACGTCTGCACGTTACGCGACGCGCGCGACGTGCGTGATGACGTCACTCCCGAACCCGGAAGTGCCGCGGAAAACACAAGGACCAGCTATAAGACGCGGATCTGGCACCTGACGGGAACCAGATATACCAAAAGAAAAGATTGGGCATAGGATCCCTCTTGATCCCCAGAGAGAGTGAAGGTCTCAGCTCTGTAGCCAGTCCTCCCCCTAAAGGGTTCAGACTCCTGGAACTAGGTATGTCCTACTGGGTAGGACAAAAAACACTGAGGTGAGAGAGGGGAGGAGCTCTTTTAAAATCTAGGTCATTGGTCCTACCAGTGGGGGGGGCGTGACTATCTCTCTTGGTACTGCCTTTGGGGTTCAAGGAAAAGAAATTTACGTAAGTATAAATTCGTATGTTTCTACTTGTATTGGAGGATGAATAACTTATTCCTTATTATACTTATTTCCTTTTTCATGCAAACTGATTTGCCTTTTTGTCATTTTAGATTGAAAAAGAGCTTAACATGCCAAAGCATTTTTATGAAGCAACTATCATAATCTAATAGATTAATAGAAAGCTACTAATCAACTATAAGAACACACACACACATAACGCAACTCCATTATTTTAGAACTTTTATTACTTGTATTTATTGCATGGCTGGTAAAGTATATTTTCTATATACAACACTGCTTCTAGAATTAAAGGGTATCTATATTTCCAAAAATCTAATTTTTAAAAATGATACCTTTAGGTAGCGTAAAGGCCCACTACACCTTTTTCAGATTTGAAATCTGAGCTGTAGATTCTCTAAAATCTTCATTTAAAATAACAGCTATCAATTATAACAGCTATCGGACACATGTACAAGGGCAATTACAAGAAAAAATCCAAGTGCTCTGTATTTTGCACAGCCTATATTTTTTTAAAGGAAACAGCCCCAAAATGTGGAAATGCTTACTACAAATTATATATTCTTGCAATCTGCACACCTTCAGCTACATAATCGGTGCCATGCTTCCATAAGGACATTAAGAATTCCAGATGCAGTAATCCATAGAACTCTGTGAAAAAATAAAATAAGATGATTCGAAGGTCGAAATCCTACCTAAACCCACTTGACAAGTAAAAAATACAACTAAATGTCAATCTCCCACATGTTCTGAATCAAGCAGTATCCCATATGTGCACACAGAGACGTGACCAACAAGCTCAAATGGGAAACATGCACAAGTGCAATTACAAGATAAAATCTGTGTAATTTGAACAGCCTACACTTTTTCAAAGGAAACAGCCCCAAAACTTGGAAATATCTCACACAAACTATATATTTAACGTAGCTAAGATGGTTACACTAAAGAGAACAGGGAACAGATGAAAACATCACCCCAAAAGTCCCTCACAAAATAGCACTACCACATGCAATAATGAAGTAAAATACAATTTATTGGATTCACAAAATCAACCCCCCTCACCTATAATATACAAAATTTAAAAACCAACAAACACCAAACCGGGCGACCCTGGTGTATCAATGTATGGAGAGCTATCCTCCGAAGTATGTGTCTCATATGAAATCCACCAACAAAGATCAACGCTACAGTTAATCGGGCCTTACTGTGAGAAGCCAAGTCCGACTTACCGTCCTTCTTCACGAACGGAACAACACACTCTTCACCCGACCATCCAAACTATGATACTGCTGCTAACTCACAAGGATTCCCGGATAGTCCTAGCTGCTGACAAGTATTACAGTCCAGATACTCGGTCGTTGCGCAACCTAGCACTATGGAGTCCCCTTGTAGGTAGTGCGTTGGAATAGATAGGGGGGGGGCGTGACTATCTCTTGGTACTGCCTTTGGGGTGATAAGGAAATAACTCTTGTGTTAAGTGCATCTGTAATGGAAAAAGATTTGGGGGTTCTGGTAGATAACAGACCAGCAAAACAGTACATTGATTTTCAATAAATACTATATACTGTATATTTTTAGCAACTTTTAGTCTGGACATTGCATTGGGGGTAATCAAAGTGACAATTACCCTTTGAAAGTGAAATCACAGATGAAAATCAAGGAACTTTCCCAGAGTAAACTTATAAACCAAGACTACCCTGAATGTAGCTCCCGAACCAGATCATACAGAGGGTTAGGTGTAGTTTCATTTTAATATGACTATATGTGATGTACATTTTTCTTTATTATATGATAAAACCAATCAACTCTTACCAACAGGCAAAGAAAGGTCCCTGCTTGTTTTATTGCATTCCTCAATCGTCTGCCTATGCTGAAATGATAAACTCAATTCTCCGTTATTTGTGCAGAAGTTCTTGGTTGCACAGCCACCTGTATATTCTTTAAAGCCTAATGCAAAGAAAAAAGGTATATGGTCTCATTTATTATCAGGGGCTATTTACTGATGATGGTTATATTTCTTTATATTCATTTTAGTTAGCCAATAAAAGGTATTATTTTATATCCAAGATCTCTTCACTTTTATATACTACAGTCAGGCTAAATCTTAGGCTTGGTATATATTTCCATAAAGAACTCCTATAAAAACGATACTATAGCATAGTTACCAAACCTGTTACCAAGAATTGTTCAGGAAGGGATGAGGGCTTGGTTAAGCCAGGCCGGTGCTCCATAAGCTAATTTGGTTTGCATGGTGCCTATGTTTTTGTTTTACACTTTCTGTTGTGCAATACTAGAGAGTCTTACGGGGTCAGACACAGAGAGGTCCCTGGTGAAATTGATCCAGAGATATAATTTAATTACAGTGAGCCTTACATTGTGATCCTGAATTAAGACTGATATTTTGGTGCATCGCCCTGCATGTCTCAGAAGATGTTGAGTTAAAGGGGCTGATATCAAGTTGTTGTTGATATCTAATATCTAAGACAATAAGGGTAAATTGGGCAATTTACTCAGAGATTGCTATTTAATATCTTTTACTCAAGCTGGCGTTAAAAATTCATGCTAAAAGTGGCACAAAAGTGGTATTAAAATTGATTGTGTCAGCTGCACAGGTGGTTTTCATGACACCTTCTCACCACTGGTAAATAAGTTAGGGTGACTTTAAGACTGGATTTTTTATCCCTATGGCTCTGGGTTTATTGACCTGAACGTGTCTCCATCATATAGGTTATTGGTAGATTTAGTGGGTTTATTCTTATCCAGAAAGTTGGATGTGTGGACCAGTTCTGGCGATCACATATTTAGGTAAGTATTTCTCCCCAACTATTGAAAAACCAGGAGAGAGGGCCTAGTGGTTTAGTTCCTCAACTTGGGTACTTTTAATGGAAGGGGTTAGGATAAAATCCTTAAAGCATGCTATACATTAGATTGTCAAATCTCAATGTATAATTCACTGACCTGTTTAAATTCTCTGGCCTGGACCATTAATTTTGTGATTGTATATCGACTGAAAAGAGATCGGCCCTTGTGCTTGTACGAACATCGATCAAACATCATCAGTTAAGTTGACTAGTGTATGGCCAGGATAAGCAGTCTGGATAACAGATCCCATACCTGTCTAATCAATGAATACAATTACCTTCTTTCCACACTGAGTAACGAAGGATACATTCAGTTTCCTCTCCTTTGCAATACATTGCCCTTTGTGGGGTACATGTGTCATATACTGCACGACAAGTAGGACAAGCCATTCCATTTTTAACCAGATTACTTTTTGGTACTGTAAAGAAAGCAAAGACACATAATATTTAATAAATATAGACCAGGTGGGATGTACAGCATGGGATGTACCATATGGATGTACAGTAGGGGTGTACAGTAGGGGTGTACAGTAGGGGTGTAAAGTAGGGTTGTGCGATAGAAACGTACAGTATGGGTTTACTGCAGAAATGTACAGTAGGGATGTACAGTATAGGTTTACCGTAGAGATATACAGTAGGGATGCACAGTATTGATTACAGTAGGAAAGTACAGTAGAGGTATAAAGTAGGAATGTACAGTAGGGGTGTACAGAAGGAATTTACAGTAGGGATATACAGCAAGCCCCAACTAATCCAATATTACATTAGGTAGCTTGGCCAATTATTGCATCATCCCTAAGAATGCGGTTTTCTACAGAACTTAACACAACATAAAAGACTGACACGTAAGTTAAACAGTGGGCGTTATAGTATTACCATCTGTTGGTTTTTGCAAGCAGGGTGGTGGCGAAGTCAATAGTCCCATTGGAGCTACGAATGGTGCGAAGTTGCCAACACGGTTACAGTACCTGAAGTAGCCGCACCTACAGGAGCCGTGTTCTTTTGATTTACCTGAAATTAAAGATGATGTTTGTCCTTGACCCAACATCACAAAAATTATATAGGACAAAGTGGACAATATGTGGATATTTTCTATATTCTGTTATTCATCGTATTTTTAGAATTTGGGGGCATATAGTCTAAGAGATGCAAAATTGGCATGTTTTCATTAAATTAGAAAGGACCATGGTGGGAAAACAAAAAGATAGGACCCAGTCAGCCAAACCATTATACCAGTGTTAGGTATATACCCAGATTTAGATATTTTACAGTAATAAGCCACAGAGATTCTTTCTTAGGGTAACAATCGCCACAGCTTTATTAATAATTCCAATTAAAATATGACCTTTTTTGCCACATTTAAAGGGCAACTATAGTGTCCAAATTCAAAACTTTTTCTAAAACCTCATAAGATTAATATACTTCATCCCATCCCCAAATGTGTGTTCTCTTCCAATCCGTCCACCATTTTGTAGATATTAGACTTGTAATTTTAAATTATGAGGGAGGAACTGTCATTCAAAGTGAATGGCATGTATAGTCCACGCCCTCCTACTGCTGGGAATTACCATATCCACGGGTCCCCCTATTGAAGTGTAAATTACCATCTCCCTCTAACTATAAACAGTACAGACACTGCCACTATGAGTAAAAGGATCGTACACACAGCGATTGCGGGTGCTACGACCGTGACGCAAAAGCGTAATGAACGGCTGTTTCCAGGCGATAAAATTGTGCTGGATGGGCACTTTATCGCCAAACACGGCTATTAGGTCGGGATCACTTGCCCAAACCGGCCATTTGTAGATCTCCCAAACGAGCGGCTTGTTTTCCCGAGAAAGTGACCATTCACGCGCACGCTTATCACCGACCCAGCTATTCAACAGAAACATGTGTATAGTAAGCAGGATAGCGTGTTACCGGTCAAACAAGTGAGAGAGATCGAAGACGTCTTACAGTACATTATAATTATTAATAAAGTACAATAATCTTCAATAAAGACTGAGTGAAACTCTCAGGAAACTAGGTATCAAAGAAAAACCGTTATCAGCATCTCTCCCCACACACATTGTAAAAGCATTAAATGAAAGTATATGGTAACAAACTTGATTGTACAGAGGCCTGACAGGACAGATTCAGTAATTAGAAGGGCTGCATATTGTAAATTGATTTATTACTGTGATCTTCTAACTCAGGACGGATACAGGTGTTTTACCTGAGTAAAACCTGTGGCTCTCATATGTTTTCAAAAAATACAACCCCAACCATTTCCATGGATGCCCTTGCTATTAGAGAGGATCTTTAGGGAAAATGGTGATAGATGGAATTCAACTACACCAACAAGTAACTTTGTTCAAGCCAGTGAATTTGATCAGCATGGCAAAATAAATATTCTGGAGAGAACTTTAGAAAAAACTGTTTTTTATCATAAGCACCAAACTATGACTTAGAAATGTAGCAAAAACAAGAGAAGGCAGTCACACGGAAACTACCAGGACCAAAAAAACTAATTGCATTTTAGATGCTCAGTTAGTAATCAGCAGTCAAAACTCAGGTCTTGCCATTTGTATTTAGGTTCGAGATTTGCGAGTAGTGGTGTTATTTAGTTGGACTACAGCAATGAATAGTCTTGAGCTATCTAGGTTCATTGTCTATGGTTGTTCCACTGTGGTAGCAGTCATAAACAGCACATACATGTTGATGGCAAATAAAAAGAGATTTTGTTTGCAGAACCTTGTTTGCTTTCCTTTAAATCAAATAGTCGGACAAATTGTTGAGCAGCCTATTAAATATGTATGTTGCACTACTAGTTCCACCATCCTGACAAGCACTCTCAAACCAGTTATAGGGGCTGTGAGGGTTGACATGAATCAGTGCGTCAAGGTTGTCAGAATCACCGCAGATAAATACCATCAGTGTATGTTAATAACGCGCATGTTACTTACTTTAATTATAAGTGTCCCCAATTATGACGATGATCTGATAAATAAATATTATAATCACTAACAATTTATTGCTCTATGCGCAAGAGCAGGGACTGTCCCAAACTGTGGTCCCAGATGTTGAAACTACAACACCCAGTATTCCTTGGTTTCTTCTGCAAGGAGGAATGCTGGGCGTTGTAGTTTTAAAAATTGAGGGGCTGCAGGTTGGAATCCTAGATCCCAGAGGCTTGTGCATAGCGGAAAACCAACTTGATACCGCATATACAGAAAGTGAATGATTGGATATCCACGGAATGCGGCGCAACGAAAAGAGTTATACTATGTATGTAACATAGTAACTCTTGCGTTGCCGCCATTCCGTGGGCAGAACGCAACTAAGTAAAAAGACTGTCAAATGCAGCACAAAAAATCAAAGTTATTGCAAGCCACTTTCTGTTACTTCTCTAAAGGGAGGTAAACGGTGATAAAAGGACACTATAAGAAAACAAATGGGTTTACTTTAGCATCCAATCTGAATAATTTCTACGAGGGCAGTTTGTACAACTGGAAGGGACACAGTGTTCCTGCAAATCATGTGGAATTGCATGGATGGAAAGTTCCCTCTTCCATGCTGCTCTTAGTGAGTATGAGCAAGTTGCCCTTTATAGACAGCCCGGAGGTCCGGAAGGAGGTGGGTTAAGATTGGGGAGGGAGAGGATTATGAGCCTGAGCAAATCAATTACTGATCTAAGAAGCAGCGACACAAACTCAGAGATGGCAACTAGTACATGTATTAATTTTAGATTAGATGGGCAAGTCATTTTTTCACTATAGTGGCCACTTTAATGACAGGAAGTACATATGTTGCAGTCTCCTGCTTTAAAAGGGAACACCCAACACAGGGCTAAAACATTGTCAGGAACCTGATTCTTTCGGCCTTCAACAAGATCAGGAATTGAAGTTTCGAGTGCAAGAAATTATGAGATCCCATTTGTCCTTATTCTATTGTCATTATTCCAGGATCAGTCTAATAGCTACTCTAGTGATCCAAGCTAATTCAACCGTCCGGTACCCACAGGTCAGTATATCACAACCTAACCAACCTCCGGGTAAACACAGGTCATATATCAACCAAATCAACCCCTCCAGTACACACAGGTTCAATACGTATGTCACACCTTATCACCTTCCTGGTATACACCATTGTCAACTAATCAACCCTTCCATACACACCAGGTGCAATATGTTACAACCCAATCAACTTCCAGGCACACAGGTCAATATGTCAACCTAATCAACCTCGTGATACAACCATGTCAACCTAATCAACCTTTCCATACACAAGGTCAATATCGTCACACCAATCAAACCTCTAGTACACACAGGCTCAAATTTGTCAAACCCAATCAACCTCCTGGTGCAGACCAGAGGCAGCAGATTATTATGTCAACCCATCACCTCCATGGGCAGACAGATCAAATATGTCAACCCAAATAACCTCCCGGTGCAGACAGATCAATGTCAACCCAATCAATACTGGTACAGACAGATCAATATGTCAATCCAAATCAACCTCCGGTGAACCAGGTCAATGTCAACCCAATCACCTCTGGTACAAACAGGTCAATATGTCAAACCCACACTCAATCCTCAGGTACACAGGTCAATGTCAACCCAATCAACCTCCGGTACACAAGGTCAAATGTCCAACCCAATCAACCTCCTGGTACCCAAGGTCAATATGTCAACCACAATCACACCCTGGTACATACAGGTCAATCATTGTCAACCCAATCAAACATCCTGGTACACACACGGTCAATATGTTCACCATAACCCCTTGTGCAGACAGGATTCAATAGTAACCCAATCACCTCCATGGTGCAGCTATATAAATGTCTATCAGTTGGTTATGGAAAATGGAATCATTTTAAGGAAAGTCCAATATATGCAAATTTTGTTAAATAAATACATTAAACATTTCTGACAGAACATTATAAAATAGGAAAAATACATAATAAACCTGTAACAGTAATATGTAGGGGAACAATGTTACATAGAATTAGCTTTCCACACCGTTCTGTTAGTATTGGTTTTTCTCGTACACTTGATCTTACATTGACAAGTACCCAATAGTAGATTCTTCTTTTATTAGCACAGATAATGGAACAAAAATGGTGTTGTTGTGGTATCCACTAAAAGGAATTTATTTACCAAAAAAATACCTTTTTGGCCAAACTATTTTGCTTTTAAAGGAAAGACATGGTAAAAAAAAACAACAACTTTTAAGAAAACACCCTTTGTAACAAACAATATTGTAATTCTGTCTATTTCTGCAAAAAAAAGAAGAAATACAGGAAGGCAGTTAACATTCTGTTCCATGAGTTCTTTGTGAATGTCATTTGAAGTGATTGGGAGTGTTTTAATAAGTCCGGTAAAGCCCTGTCTAGACAGAACTGCCAAAATAGAAAAGAAAGAAAGTGTCAAGCTTCAGTTGAGTTGTACAGGCTGAAAATATTGGCATGAAATGTGCTGTCCGATAGCAAGTAAATTACAATGTGAATATAAAGCACTAACAGAGGAATTAACAAAACGGAAAACCAGCAATAATAAAATCTGTTGGATATGTTATTACAGGATCTTCCACTTCAGAGTCAAAACCCGGGGCAGATATGATATGCTTGGTTGTACTGCAAATGCTCTCGAGGCACATCCCACCAAGCAGAAGGCGTATGAAGATCTGAAGCAACCAGAAGACATGATGGTTATTCTTATTACATCACTATTAATAAAGAGTGATATAGTTTGATTTTTATATATAATAATTAGGTGAGTACTGAACTAGAGTGTTGAGTGGAAGAAAGTATAATGTGGGATACTAATAATAATTTATTGTCAGGAGCATCCTGCCATCATAGGAGGACGCCCCAAGTATACTCGAAAAGGCTGGGGGGGCTTCAATCACAGTTTTTTTTATTAAAGTTAAGGGCCTATGAAAAGTTTGTCAGCAATCATTGCAAATTACTGTTCCCCCCCCGACCCAACTAACCTGCAATATATATGCACTTACACCAACAAATGCTCTAGGGTTTTCATCAGATTGATATTTATTTTAAAAAATTGGATACAACGCGTTCAGTCAATATCTAGGGCACGTAATCCTGACGTGGTATTAAGATGATTTTCCAGTGAAGTACAGAATATCAATATATAGAGCTCTTTGATGGTTACATGGCAATACAAGTTTCTTTTACGCCGCATCTTGTAAAATGTTTATTAAATTGAAAGTATGAGGAAGGTTAGCTTGCAGTGTAATTGAAATAATAATGTAGAATATAATCAAACGTAGAGAAACATAACATTATATCGTTCTGTTCATAATATATATTGCAAGTTTACCTAGTACAAAATGAAAAACGTGTCATAAATATTTTCACGAAATGAAGATGGAAAAACTCTCGTCTCGGTTCTGGCCATCGTTGGACAAATATTATTTGATTTAGAAGAAATTTACAGTGGCCTTTTTACTAAGAAGAGGCAAAACATACTTACCATGTCTCTATAGAACCATCAGATGTAATTTTCGAAACTGTAGTAGACAGTAAAAAGGAAAAATGTGGTGGTTGCTGCAGATGCAGGGCTAGTTCAACTAGTGCGTCTTTAAGCGCGATTACAACAGCAATCCCTTTGCCTTTTAAAAGCGCACGACTAGCGTAGTCCAATTGGAGTGGCCACAATAGGGCCATTTTCTAAGCGTCGGTATCCAAACAGCGAACTGCACATATCGATACGAACGGCACCAATGCACAAGTGTATGTGCTTTGCAATGCTTGCAATTAGTGTGGCATGGCCTAAGAAATGTAGATTAATCCCTATATCATTGTGAATAATGAGATACCCACCTATAGTAGTAGTGTGAGGAGTAGTCGGATGCACAGGTTGTTATTAAAGTAGGTCCCTGTTTTAGATAATCCCTAAGTTACCTCCTATGAGTAGTTGAGGAGTATCGGATTGCACAGGTTATAATGTAGGTCATGTTTTAGAATTAATCCTAAGTATACCCTCTTTAGGTAGTAGTTGAGGAGTATCGGATGCCACAGGTTATATGTAGGTCCTGTTTTAGATAATCCCGAAGTACCCCTTTAGTAGTAGTGAGGTTTACGGCGCACAGGTTATACTGTAGGTCCTGTTAGATAAACACTAAGTTACTCAACCTATAGTAGTAGTTGAGGAGTATCGGATGCACAGGTTAAATGTAGGTGCCATGTTTTAGATAAACCCTAAGTATACCCACCTATAGTAGTAGTTGCGGAGTATCGGATGCAACAGGTTACTAATGAGGTCCCTGTTTTACGATAAACCCTAAGTTATCACCATAGTAGTAGTGAGGAGTATATCGGGATGCACAGGTTATATGTAGGTTCTAGTTGTAGATAAACCCTTAAGTTACCACCTATAGTAGTAGTTGAGGAGTTCTGGTGCCACAGGATGAAATGTGAGGTCCCTGTTTTAGTTAAACCCAAGTTACCCCCTAAGTGTAGTTGAGGAGTATCGGATGCACAGGTTCTGGTTTCCCATAACATTGTAAGATTTTTAAACCACAAGTACCAACTGAGTTTACAAGGTTAGGTAGGAACTGAGTCATTGCGTGTAATGTTTGCACAGCGGCACTAGGAAAACAACAAAGCTTTATTGATGTAATTGATATAGACATATATATATATATAATATTAAACATGCAAAGGTTGACAGAAATGATAAACACCACTATCAGGGAGATTAGTTCAATAAAGTTCTATGGGGAGAACACAGATGCCCTTTTCGTCTAAAACCCACGTTACCCGGAAATAATGTTGGGTTAACGGTGGGTTTACGACGGAATTTAGAGACACAGCGCATTCCAAATGTTTTTGGAATAGCGCGTGCGAACGATCCAAAACCCAGCTGCCGTTACGTTTTGTGCTTACCTATATATCGCGAATACTTAAACGGTTAAAGGCTGGGAGGAGCCTTAGGTTGCGCTCCTACATATAGCCGATCCCACGATGCCAATAAATGATGAATCGTCGTGTACGTCAGTCATTGTATCGCGTGGATCAGGTAAGGTAAGTAACGCAGATGGGTATGGATCTTCCCAGCCGTATCGTAAAAAGGTGCTAGTTTTTCCCACTAATCAGATGCTATAGCTTTAAAATGTTAAATAAGATCTGATTGGGGGGCAAAATTAAAACACAATTTTGAAACCTAGAAAGAACTTTTTATATGTGTACAAACAGTTCCCAGCTGGGCAGCTAAACTGTGTTAGTAGAGATATTGTATGGTTACCTAAAAGAAAAGAGAAGAGTGAAAACACTTAAAATCAGAGCTATCAGAACTGAGCAACAGAAATCAATCGATGGCTAATATAAAGACTTTCACCAGATCCAAGGAAATGTGATGCAAAAATGTAAAAACTTAAAGGGCAAACTATAGTGTCCAATTCACATTTAAAAACCTCATACTATTAAACTATTCTAATCCCATCCCCCAAGTGTGTTTCTCTTCTAATCCGTCCAAAATTTTTTTGTAGATATTTAGACTTATAAGTTTAAAGATTTAGGAGGAGAAACTGTCATCAAAACTGAATGGCAGTTGGATATGTCACTCCCTCCTACTGCTGTGATGATGTTATACTGTGATCATTCTAAAACTTCAGGACTGGCGTACAGTTGTTTTACTGATTACATGTGGGCTCTCATATACAAATACAACACAAACATTCCCTGATGCCTCTCTATTAGAGCAGTATTAGGGTAAATGTGTGATAGATGTTATTCAACTACACCAAACAATAACTTTGTTCAAGCAGGAATTTTGGGAGGGCATGGCAACTAAAATTTGAGAGAACTTTATAGAAACTTTTTTTTTAACATTAAGCACACCCAAACAATCATTATGAGAGGAGCAAACAGAGAGCAGCCACACGTGCAATACCAGACACCAAAACTAATGCATGTTAGAAAGCTCATTAGGCACCAACAGATGTTGCTGCTTGCAGAACAAAACTAGCAAGCTCTGCTACTAAAACAGAACTAGGACTGCTGAAGGCCTCGGCTGTTTTTATATGTCCTCCGGCACAAACCCAACATATGATTGGTCAATAAATACAAGAGAGAATCAGATTTAAGATTTGTTTTGGACCCAATCAGATTTTGAGGGTGTTTGTGTTATGAGATACTATTAAAACGTCAATAAATCCTCCAAGAACAGCTCAGTTTGGTAATCAGCAGTCATCAAACTAGCAGGTCTTGCCTTTGTATTTAGGTTAGAGATTGCAAGAGTGGCTGGTATTTAGTTGGATGCAGCACAATGAATAATCATTAGCTCCTAGGTTTATTGCTAGGTGGTATCATTGTTGTAGCAAGTCCATAAACAGCACATACAATTGAGCTGTAAACAATAAAAATAGATTGTTGATTGCAGAACCTGAATTTGCTTGACTTCAAACAAATGGTCTGCAAAAGTGAGAGCAGCCTAATAAATATTGCAGTTGCACTACTAGTTCCACCATTCCCTGACAAACACTCTCAAACAGCAGAGGGCAGTTAGGGGTTGGACATGAAATCATGCGTCAAGGCTGTCAGAACACGGCAGTATAAATACAATCAGGTTGTAATTAACGCAGCCTGTTACTTAGATTAAATTATAAGTGTCCCCAATTATGAGATGATCTGATAACTAAATATATATCCACTAACAATTTATTGCTCTGTGCCCAGAGCAGGGGATGTCCACCTGTGGCCCTCCAGAGTTGGAAAACTACAACGCACAGTATTTCCTTGGTTTCTTCTGCAATGGAGGAATGCTGGGCGTTGTAGTTTCAAAATCTGGAGGGCTGCAGGTTAGAAATCCCAGACCCAATTGGCATAGCCAGGAAAAACCAAATTGGAACCGCATTATACCGAAAATGAGTGATTGGATAATGCACGGGACAACGAAAGAGTACTATGTTAAACCATAGTAACTATTTTTGTTGCCGCCATTCCTGTGGCAGGACGCACATAAGTAAAACGACTTTCAAATGCAGCAAAAAAAAATTTAAAGTTTATTTGCAAGCACTTTCTGTACATTCCTTTAAGGTAACAGGTTTAAAAGGACATCTATACTGAAACAATAGATATCTTTAGATATCCATCTGAACTATCTTCTACTAGGTGCAGTTTACTATAACGGAATGGAGGACAGTGTTCATGCAATCATGTGAATTGCATGATGGGAAATTTCCTCTTCCAATGCTGCTCTTTAGTGACTTAGAGCATGCTTGCCCTTATAGACAGCCCGAGGCCGGAAGGAGGTGGCGGCTAAGATTGGGAGGAGAGATGCTGAGCCTGGGCAATCAATTACGTATCTAAGGAATGCAGCGACACACACAACCTCAGAGTAATGTGCTATTTAATGTATTAATATAGATAAAAATGAGGGCAAAGTCATTTTTCACTATAGTGGCCCTTTAAGTTTCTTACGTTTTTCTGGAAAAATCACAAAGAATCCAAAACGGAACCTACTTTTGGGACTCAAAGCCCATTTTCATTTAAGGCTATTTTTTGGGATTTCGAGGGTTATCGAAAAGTTCGATAATCAACGAAAATGGGATCCGAAGTTCGAAATTCGAAAGAAGATCCATTGGTTTCAGACGGAACATAGGATTTCGGAAGCAAGGGGTTCCGTCTCTGATCAAGTCCGAGATGGACAGGATCCCATCTCTAGTTCTTGAATTTAACTCCATCTTAGCGCCCGGCTGCCACGAGTTGCAAAAGACACCCACGCAACCTGGGCTCGTGGTTTAGTATTGAGTTGGGCTAATAGCCAGCATTAAATCCCGAAAGGGATTTGCCGAAAATGCGAAATGATTTGGACACATACTCACTAGGAGGAGTGGGTGGGGTGCAGTTCTCCGAATTACAGCAAGTTGTGCTGGTTGATGTGTTTGAATACAGACCGGATATTGTTCCAATCTTATTACACTCGGCAAAACTCACACAGGATCTTATATAGAAAAAACTGCTCCAACAATAACCGCCTGATGGAAAAAAAGGAGCTATGAGAAACCATATTAGTACATTGTCATTGTATGGATATATGGTATAATGTAGTAACCAATTTTAGTACATTGTCATTGTATGGATATATGTGTATAATGTAGTAACCACTATTAGTTACATTGTCATTGTATGATATATGTTAAATGTAGTAACCAATTGTAGTACATTGTCATGTATGGGTATATGGTATAATGTAGTAACACATTAGTACATTGTCATTGTATGGATATATGGTATAATTGTAGTAACCACTATATAGTACATGTCACTGCATGGATATATGGTATAATGTAGTAACCACTATTAGTACATTGTCATTGTATGGATATATGGTATAAGTAGAGTAACCCACTATTAGGACATTGTCACTGTATGGATATATGGTATAATGTAGTAACCCACTATTAGTACATTGTCACGCATGGATATATGGTATAATGTGGAACCACTATTTACATTGTCACTGTATGGAATATGGTTAATGTAGTAACCACTATTAGTACATTGTCACTGTATGGATAATGGTATAATGTAGTAACCATCATTAGTACAATTGTCATTGTATGGATATATGGTATAATGTAATGTTTATTTACATGTTTATTAAAGATTCCATTTAATTATGCTAAACAGATGCTAAGAGTAGAGTGTTCCCAATGTGTATTGTGTTAAACCAATCACGTGCTAACTGCATTGCGATCCGAGTTGTGTGCCGCATACATCATTGGTAGAGGAGCATTTCTGGGATGTTCCATTACACGGAGAGTATCGGTTTGTAACTGCTGCACTGTGTGCATGATAAGTGTTTCCTATACAAAGGCAAAAAATATTATTATTGGTTTAAATGGCATGTTCACCTCTAAAATGAAACTCACTTAACCACTATAGTACATTGTCAATGATGGATATATGGTATAATGTAGTAACCATATTAGTACATTGTCACTGTATGGATATATGGTATAATGTAGTAACCACTATTAGTACATTGTCACTATTAGTAACTGCTGCACTGTTGCATGATAAAGTGTTTCCTAAAGGCAAAAAAAATATTATATGGTTTAAAATGGCAAGGTTCACCTCTAAAATGAAAAGGGAAAAGTGGCATGACATGTGGAGCTGGGGTGTGGTGGCAGGCTTCTGAACTGGGGGACTGACTGACAATGGAGTAGTAAATAAAGGGGGAGGTGACATTACACTGGTGAACTGGAGGGCTGACTTAAAAAACTGGCCTAGTGGGGACTGAAGGTCTGGACAACAAGGCTGGTGGACTGGAGGGCTGACTTAAAATTGACTGGTGAAACTGGAAGGCTATGACTACACTGGCTAGTGGAGAGGAGAGGTAACCAACATGGCTGCGCGACTGAAGGCAGAGCTGACTTAACAGTGGAAAGTGGACTGGAGGGCTGGATAAATGAATAGTTCATACCAAAGTAAACTATTCTTTAATGCATTGATTGAAGAAAGGAAGGATAAGGATCATGCTACCTCCCGTTCTTCAAGCAATGCAAGTGGAGCCAGGACAAAGACCTGCAATAATGGGGCACATTTTTTAAATTGCATACTATTTTTTAGCATTGGTTTACATTAAAACTTCCATTTAATAGGGAAATCAACAAGCAGGGCAATGCAGTAAAGTCTAGCAGGCCGTCCATGATGTCATAACCATTAAAGGAGAACTATAGTGCGTTATATAAACTTTTTTCAAAAACATTACACTGAAAAGTACTGGGGGCGGTGGTAGGATGGTAGTACGTTCTACCCCCAGTATAGGACAAAGGAAACTGCTTTTGCCAGACTTTCCTGAGTGCTTCAGCTCTATCTTTAATACAGGAAGGCCAAGGCACATAACCTGGCAAATAAAAAGTGTATGTGCTGTAGCTCCTCAACGAAAAAAATACGGGAGGGTGGGAAACAATCAATCCTATCTCCCTGTCTAGGTACTTTCATTAATTAAAAAGTTAAATTTTACAGTATGGTGTCCTTTAATATATACCAGAACCCTGGGCCCTATTTATAAAAATCGATATCATTATCGAAAAAATAACGATCGTTATCGTAAAATAACGATCAGTATTTACGATAACGATCGGTGATTTACGATAACGATCGGGATATTTACAATATTGATAACGATTATTTTTACGATAACGATATCAATCTTTATAAATAGGGCCCCCAGTGCGGGGGTAAGTTGGGATCACTATTACAGTTTGCAATCATAGATAAATTTCCGTTAAACCAGAAATAATAAGGAAGGCGGAATTATCTTAATCACCAAAATACTTAGTGGTCACAAGAAAAAGTTGTTACCTTTGTCAAGGAGAGAACTTAGCAAATTAGGGTGGAGCTCCTTAAAACTGGAAAGTCTAGAAATCTTGCACACAATGGACATATTTGGAGGCTACATTTTTAGTTAAAGGAGAACTATAGGCAAAAAATATTTTCTGAAAATAGCCCAGGCAGCGATTACAAAATATATCAATGTTTGACCAAGTTATTCTAACCAAAAGATAGACGCGTGTAAAATATTACTAACCTATTTCTACTACTGCAGTTTAGCATTTACTTCACTTTCCTTTTAATCTCTTTATAACGTTAGCACAGGAGTATTCAAAGTAGCTAATTGGACAGCTCCTTATGATTAAGTGGTGTGAAGCTGAACTGAGCATGCCTGGAGGAGGGGGGATGAGGAAATAAGGAAATAAAGTTTTACGTATATTTGGTTAGCAACCACTTGAAAGACAAGGGCTAGATTATCTAAATATTGGGGGCATATTTATAAAGGTTTGTTAACTTTTCACGGCCGTTTTCACTGACAATTAACGCATAAATCGCGTTTTAGCGCGATTTATAAATGTCCGAAAATCGCCGCGAAAAGTTAACGAAGCGTTTAACCCTTCCGGCGATACTACCTGTTACCGACGCTTCTATTTATTAAAGCGGCGGTATGTGTTTCGCTCTGCTGTATCAGCTGTTTTACTTGCCACTTGAATGTGGCGAAAAACAGCCGATACTAGCCTCCCGCGGCGGGGATGGGCAGGCAAACCCGCGGGGGTGGTTGCACCCGCCCGGGAGGCACACCCACCCGCCCACAAACCCCCGCGGTGGCGGAGACCACCGCCGACGCTTCCCAGAAGCCCCTCCCAAACCCTTCCCGCTCGCGCAATCTCGGAACGGGGAGGCTAGGAGGGGCTGCCGGGAAGGGGCGCAGCAGGTGGTCAGTAATTATTATGGATTTATATAGCGCCAACATCTTCCATACCGCTTTGCAATTACATGTATACATTCACATCAGGCCCTACCCCAAAGAGCTTACAATCTAAGCACATTTATTTGACAAATACAGCCTGGAGGCAAATTACGTATACATGGGGGAGAACATCAAAACCTCCTGCAGATTGTGTCCAAGGGTGGAATCGAACTCAGGATTCAGCGCTGACAGGCATCAGTGCTAACCACTGAGCCACCGTACTGCCATTAAATTAGAATAACAACCAATATACTAGAGATAGATGGCCGGTTGCGCGGACCGAACCTGGGTCCGCACGGATTATCACGTCCGCGAACGGCGGATTTTTCCGGATTTTCGCCTTCCGGAACTTCCGAACACGCGGATTTTTTTTTTTCCAAAAATTTCGAAAATACGAGTATCCCCGTAATTACGAGAATTTACGATCTTGGGACCGGAAAAAACCGAAGATCCTCGTAATTACGCGGATTCTCGTAATTACGAGAATTTTCGTAAAAACGAGAAAATTCTTGTAAATTCGCATTTTTGGGGATTTATTTCAAGACGGGAGCAAGCACCTGATAAAATTAGCCAATGGCAGCTAACATGATTATTGCCAGCCCCATGGGTATAAAGGCTGCTTCACAGGCGACATTTTGTCAGTGTGTTGGAGTGTGTTTGTAGGAGACCTGACAGTGTAGGAGTTGGAGAGAGATTTTTGCGCTTTTGAGCTTGTGTCCGTGTCTGTGTGTTGTGTTGATGCGACAGTGCTACTCTGTGGCTAATGTTTTCACCTCTGTTCAATCCTGCCTGGCCCGAGAGCAGTACTCCATATTTGTTCTTCCTCTTCTCCATGAGGCCACCTTTGTGGTGTCACCTACTCTGACCATCTCATACGCCGCAACCAGCTACTCTGTGGCTAATGTTTCAGCTCTGGGTCAATCCTGCCTAGCCCGAGAGCAGTACTCCATATTACAAAAGTGGGCCTGCTATAACTCAATGGTGCTGTTCCTACCATTCACCTGCTTTCCCTTGCACGATGCTACCTTGAGGGAGAGTAGCCAATGGGGTGAGGGGTATGTCCAGTGGGGCCAAGCCTGCCTGGCCCCAACAATGGTGGCAAACTGCAGTTGGCTGCTGTTAACTCAATGGTGCTTGTCCTATGAAGCCTTCCCTTTCACTGCTTTCCCTTGCATGAAGCATACTCTGAGGGAGGAGGAGCCAATGGGTTGGGTGTAGGGGAGCATCAGTAGCTGGTGTAACTTGTATCTGTATAGATTTTGTGGGTAACACAACATTTTTAATTTTGGAGTGTAAAAATCAACATTTATTTATGACTTTTTACTTTCCCTTCAAATAGGGCGCCATGTAACTAAAAAGGGTGGGGTCAGTAAAGTGGGTTAACTGTGTCTATATGTGGGTATCAGTGTGTTATTATAAGATAAAAAGAAATACATTTTTAATGATCGATTTCATTTTAACTTACTTAGCCTTTAAATAAGGCTGCCATGGAAATAGAAGGGTGGGCCACCAGTGTGTACCTGTGTCTATGTGTGGGTATCATTTTGAATTTATATGGGTTATGTTAAATAAGTCACTTTTCAGTGATTTATTTTTTGACTTTACTTACCCTTTAAATAGGGCTGATATTGATAATATAAGAAGAATAATAATTTAATAAAACCAGTGAATGAGAAATACAAGAACTTGGATCTCTCTCTCTCTCAAGCCAAATTAAGGATATTGATGTTTTTAAAAAAACATATATAAATATGTTTTTTGTCAAGAAGTGAATTAAATATTTTACTACTTATTACAATACAGTAATATAATAAAAAGTATACTTGCCTTCCATCATCTGCCGTCGGTGCAACATATTGAGGCCTCTGAGCTCTTGAGATCCGACCACTGTCTCTGGAGGGTGGATGAGACAGGTGGTCTGGTAGCCAAAGCGGCGCAGGAATCCGTCGCTTGCAGCCCTCCATGATCTGCGCTTTTTGCGCTGCACACGATGTTCCAGGGGGGAAGTCATCAACCCCCTGGACAGGAGGGTACCTCATGGCTACAGCTGCCAACAGAAGATGCCATTTGCAGGAAGGAAGTTCGGTTCCTCGTTTGTTACGAAAATCCTCGTTCTTACGGAATCCTATTTTACGGAAAATCCTCGTTTTTACGGAAATCCTCGTTTTACGGAGATCCGCGGGTTTACGTGATCCTAGTAATTACGGAAATCCTCGTATTTCGAGAGGAGAAAATATGTTTTTTTAAAATCACGCTGGCGGATGAAACTTTTAGGTATTGTAGCATTGATACGTGTTTCTAAGGCCATTTACCCGGGTCCTGAGTGATTAGTGTACGTTACCAAGGCTATTTAGACACTTTTAATGCGGATTTGCCGAACTTTCATTTTAATACGTTTTAACGGGTCCGCTTGCGGATTTTCGAATTACGGATTTTGTCGAAAATCGCGGATCCTACGCGGACTGGATTTTTCGAAGTTCGGACATCTCTACATCATACACAGTATTTGTGGAAATCAGAGAATCATAGAACAGGCATTACTGTGAGTGCAAATTATGCCCTTTCTCAAGTGGCAAAAGTCCACCTGAGAATGATCCGCTTTCGAAACATGTTGAAATAAACACATGGTATAAACACTGGTTTAGCAGTTTACTGCATGGAGTCCCCTTCCTTTTATATGGAATTTGTGTGGGACCTTTACTGCTGGGAACACGCAGTAAGAGTGACTTAAATCCAGTTCCATTTCAGCTGTAAGTTTGGATTCACAACAACATTTTGCCAGTTTAGGATGAAATTTAAGTGATTATTTTGCTGGGAAAAACATTGAAAAAGTGAAATTCCTTAATGTATTGATTGAAACCCAGTTAGGGTTAAAGGGCTATGTTCTCCTTCTGTTCTACAATCAATATCTCAGGAGCAGGTACAAAGGTGAGTAGATTTACTTTCACAGCACACAGAATCTCCTATAATAATAAAAATAGATCGGCTTCGCCATCTTAAAAGCAAAACAAAATCTATTTTTATATTGTTATATGGACGCTGGACTGATCCATTTGTATCACAGTGGGCACACAAGCTTAATTGCTGTGATTTCCATACGTGTTCGGACGAAGCTGCAGGGTATGGGTGAGTCTATCGTGTTTGGATTGCTGAAAGGTCTAGCGACACAACCCTACTGAACTTTGGTGAAGGGTCCGGACCACCTTTTAATTTATAATAGGGGTAATATTTTACGTTTCGCCCGACCCACCGCAGCAGCGCCACTGAATATTCCTGACAGCTTCCAGGTTCTAATCAACTACTAGGGCTATGGAGTGCTACGAACTCATAAAATCCATCTCGAATCGGTTCCAGGTCTGTGGTCCACCCCTAGGTAAAAAAATCTGAAATAAAAGAACTTACCATAGACTATGAAGACGGAATATAATACAGAGGAGAGAGATTGCAGGACATGGTGATATGAAAACAGCAGCAGATTGAATAAAAATCAGGACCTGCTCTAGTCTTTGTTCTGTCCCTTAGAGGTGAGAATTGTACGTAGAGTAAGGCAGGTTGTGTGTAAGAGAAGGATTTGCTGGTGACAGAGCAGTAATAATAGGATATACAGACTAGACAGGAGAAAACAGTTATCAATGTCATTAACCCTTCCCTTGTATTGAGTTCATCATGACAGGCTGCAATAGAAGTGTTACCAGCTCTGTATATAGACTTTAGTATATTCCACATGTAAACAGAACATGGAAATACTGCACATAGGGATTCCATTACATAGTCACCATCTACTCTAAAAATAACAAACATCTGATGAGCTCAAGAAGTTTGACGGTGAGATAATGTGGCTTACCAATCAGAAAGGCAAAACTGAGCTGTTAATTTGCCTTAACCAATAGGATTTACCGTTTTTTTGATCTACTACAATTAGGAAAACATTTGACAAACATCTTTGGTGTTGCTTGTAGATTAAAAAAGCCGTAAAGTTTTTACCTCTATTTAATAAGACCCAATGGTTTTTGTGTTAGGTGGAGAATTTCACAGATAGAATGGTATTAGAATTACACAGAAAATAGGTCAAAGGCTGATTTATAAGAAATCCTTCATACAATCACATATACAAAATCCTTTAATTGGCCAAGGTTTAATCAGTAGGAAACCTGAAGAAGGGGGATTAGGTTGCCAGTCCTTGTGGTGACAGGAATGGGAGACACCTTAAAATATGGGAGACTCCTATGACTACCAGGACGGGTGGGATACCGCTATGGGAAGGAGAGTATATGGGAGGATGTGTGTGTGTGTGTGTGTGTGTGTGTGGGGGGGGGGTTGTTGGGGTTGCAATGTTACTTTAAAAAGTTATTCTCAAAAATACAGTATTATAAACAAATCCAAACTCCTTCTAACTAACCCTCCTCCCTTGCACAAAGTTGAAGAGTAGCTTAATTAATTTGTTAATTCACCACACACAAAAGAGCACAGAAAATGTGTAGTGGGAGCAGCAGATATAAGCACCCTTTGTTACTGGGAAGAAAGATAGACTTTATAATGCTATATATTCAAAAATGAATAGCCCTTTAAATTAGTCGTTTTCAATCTTCTCTGCATATTTTCCGTTCCAATTCTACATCAATGGGATTTCAATTCAAACTTAACAGGAACAGAAAAAAATCCTATGGGAATTTAAACAAATCACAACTCTTTTAATGTAGGATACACAATGTTACCGTTTTCCTCGAGTATAAGTCAGGTTTTATGCTTTAAAAAAAACCTTAAAAACCCTACCTCGGCATAACTCGAGTCACTAACCGAAATCCTGCAGCCGCCCTCTTCCGCATCCACTGGGCTGTGGTGGGGTCTCTAATCGGGCCGGTCTTACCAGGATAATGACGTCAGGCGTTTGAAACATGGATGCGGAAAGGGAGGAAGCGTGCGGTGCCGGATTTCAGGTTAGTGATTTAAGGCATTGGTGATCTGAATAGCGGAGGTGCATTCTTCTTCTGTACATTGGTATAGTACTGGCTACTGGCTAGCATTGTTTTAGGACATGTGTATTTTGATCCCAAATGTTAAGACAAGTCCTCTACTCCACTGGGGGGTGGGGGCTCTGGGGGGAGTCCAGCGCTGCCCTGAAGATGTTTGGAAACTACAACTTTCAGCAACTAAAGCATGGGAGCTGTAATTTGCAAAACATCTGGAGTGGCAAGGAATTGGCGGTTAGTGTGTGGGATTCCTATCCCATTTAAAGGGCCAAATATGCCATTAAAAACAATTTAGATTCAAGAGGATGGTATCTGTTGTTGCCTTCTGATTCGTATTGTTTTGAGACTTTTGTTGCCCTTTAAATGGACAGCAGCATTCCCATCAGTAGTCCATACAGTAATAGTCATATGGATTTGGTTATTACTGTATGGGACTACTGTATGGGAATTGTGCTGTCCATATAAAGGGCAACTAAAGCCTCAGAACAATACAGAATCAGAAGGCAGACAGTGGTCATAATCCTACCCTCGACTTATACTCTAGTCAATCATGTTTTACTAATATTTTAGGAAACGGTAGACTTATATTCGAGTATATAGGTATTATGTCACAAATTAGATTTTCAGGTTCCTTATGTTACAGAACTGACGTGAAAGATAAAGATTTGTGCAGGGAAAAAGGTCGGTAACTGGATTTTGTGACGCAAACTATCTCCAACCCCATGTCAGACCGGTCCTACTGGGCTGGGAGATTCTGTACAGCGAAATATATGTCTATTGTATCTCACAAGCCTATTCTATAAAAATTGCAACAACAATTCTCTTTAGGGATACAGTCTGGTCCAAAGATTCAGCTATTATAAACCCGATTTACTGTCTGTGTTTTTGGTTCATACAAATTATTACTGAGAAAGGTTTTAAAGGAACATTACACACATGTAGTAACGGACTCCCTTTATCCTTGTCAGTGTCATACTGATGGTGAAGCGGAGCCAGAGAGCAGGACAGTAACTGAAGGGAATAGTGTCATTTAAGTTATACAGCATGGTTGGAAATCATGGTGGTAATGTTTTCAGTATGGAGTATAGAAATTTTGGTGTTAGTTCCCTTTAGTATTTTTATCACAGTATTGAAGCCTTCTGTTGTAATTTGTCTTATCAGGTATTTACATGCATTCTGACTTCATGTATAAAAGTAAATATAACTAATGAAACTTTCCTATTGTCTAAATAAAAAGACGCAAACCTTCCAAGTAATTAGCCAGAATAAAACATGTGTTGTGATTATCTTTTAAATTTTTTTAATATAGCTTATACAATACAAACACCACATATATATATGTATATAATATATATATATTATATATATATATAGTATATACTAGATATAATATATAAACCCATACATATAGAATAGACTATACAATACCCATACCATATAGATTAGATACGATACAATTACCCATACATTATGAATAGACTATACAATACCCATACATATAGAATAGATATACCATACCTAATATATAGATAGACTATACAATCCCAGACATATCTAGAATAGACTATACAATACATACCCATACATATAGAATAGACTATTATAATACCCAAAATATGGAATGGACATATAAACCCAAAAAAATATAGAATAGACTATACAATACCCATACATATAGAATAGACTATACAATACCCGTACATATAGAATAGACTATACAATACCCGTACATATATAGAATAGACTATATAATACCCATACATATAGAATAGACTATATAATACCCAAACATATAGAATAGACTATACAACCCCATACATATAGAATAGACTATACAATACCATACATATGAATAGACTATAAAATACCCATACATGTAGAATAGATTTTATAATACCCATACATATGGAATAGACTATATAATACCTGTACATATAGAATGACAATTATAATAACAGAATATAGAATAGACTTATAATACCCGACATATGGAATAGACTATACAATACCCAACATATAGAATAGACATATAATACACTACAATGGAAATAGCTATACACCATTCATATAGAATAGACTTTACTGGCATACCCATACATATAGAAATAGACTAGATAATACCCATTACAGAGAGAATAGACTTAATACCCTACATATAGAATAGACTAATAATATCAGTAATATGGAATACACTATACAATACCCATAAATAGAAAGACTTATCATATCCATACATATAGAATAGACTATATATACCCAACATATAGAATGACTTTATACCCATACATATAGATAGACTATATAATACCCATACATATGGAATAGACTTATAATACCCATACATATAGAATAGACTATACAATACCCATACATTGGAATAGACTCTACAATACCCATACATATAGAATAGACTATACAATTACCCGTACATATGGAATAGGACTATAATACCCATACATATAGAATAGACTATACAATACCCATAATATGGAATGAGACTCTACACTACCGTACATATAGAATAGACATACAATACCCATACATATAGAATGACTTTAATACCCAACATATAGAAATAGACTATACATACCCATACTATGGAATAGACTCTACAATACCCGTACATATAGAATAGACTCTATAAACCCATACATATCGAATGACTTTAATACCCATACATATAGAATAGACTATACAATACCCATACATATAGAATAGACTATACAATACCCGTACATATATAGAATAGACTATACAATACAATACCCATACATATAGAATAGACTATATAATACCCAAACATATGGAATAGACTATATAATACCCAAACATATAGAATAGACTATACAATACCCATACATATTAGAATAGACTATACAATACCCGTACAATGAAGTAGACCTATACAATACCCGTACATATATAGATAGACTATATAATACCCATACATATAGAATAGACTATATAATACCCAAACATATAGAATAGACTATACAATACCCATACATATAGAATAGACTATACAATACCCATACATATAGAATAGACTATAAAATACCCATACATGTAGAATAGATTTTATAATACCCATACATATGGAATAGACTATATAATACCTGTACATATAGAATAGACAATATAATAACCAGAAATATAGAAATAGACTTTATAATACCCGTACATATGGAATAGACTATACAATACCCATACATATAGAATAGACTATATAATACCCGTACATATGGAATAGACTATACAATACCCATACATATAGAATAGACTTTATCATACCATACATAATAGATAGACTATATAATACCCATACATATAGAATAGACACTTAAACCCATACATATAGAATAGACTATATATATCCGTATATATGGAATACACTATACAATACCCATACATATAGAATAGACTTTAATCAGATCCATACATATAGAATTACATATACCACAATATAGCTTATACAATACATATAGACTAGCTATAATACCAGACATATGGATAGACTATATACCCATACATATGAAGGGACTATAAATACCTACATATGGAATAGACTATCTAAATACCCATACATATAGAATAGGGACTTACTTAATACCCGTACATATGGAATAGGACTATATAATACCCATACATATAGAATAGACTATACAATAACCCATACATATGGAATAGACTCTACAATACCGTACATATATAGAATAGACTATACAATACCCATACATATAGAATAGACTTATACACATACATATAGAAAGACTAACAATTACCCATACATATTGGAATAGACTCTACAATACCCGTACATATAGAAGACCTATTAATACCCATACATAGAATAGACTTAATACCCATAAATAGAATAGACTATACAATACCCATACATATGGATATAGACTTACAATACCCCTACAATAGAATAGACATACAATACCCGTACATATGGATAGGATATATAATCCCAAATATAGAAGAATAGACATCCAATACCCATATTAGAATAGACATATAATACCCATAAATATAGAATGGACTATACACAATACCCATACATATGGAAAGACCATACAATACCCATACATATAGAATAGTATAAAATACCATACTATGGAATAGGACCATATATAATGACCCAATACCCCCTAATATAGAATAGGATATACAATACGTACATATGGAATAGACTATATAATACCCACATATAAATAGACTATACAATACATACATATGGAATAGACTACAATACCCATACAATAGAATAGACTATATAATAACTATACATTAAAATAGATATATAATACCCATACATATGGAGATAGACTATATAATACCATACCATATGGAATAGGAGATTACAATACCCATACATAAGAATAGACTATATAATACCCACTACATATAGAATAGACTATATAATACCTCATACATATAGAATAGACTATTACAATACCCGTACATATGGAATAGACTATATAATACCCAGTACATATAGAATAGACATCTATACCCATATAGAATAGATATACAATACCCATACATGTAGAATAGACTATACAATACCCGTACATATAGAATAGACTATATAAACACATACAATAGAATAGACTATACAATACCCATAACATGTAGAAATAGGAGACTATACTAATACCCGTACAGATAAGAATAGACTATATAATACCCGTAATATAGAATAGATATATAATACATAACAGAATACTATACAACCATACATATAGAAACATAATACCCATACATAGAATAGACTATATAATACCCAATACATATAGAATAGACTAATAATACCAGCATACTATTAGAATAGATATTACATACCCAATACATTAGAATAGACTATACAATACCCATACATATAGAATAGACTATATAATACCCATTTACATATAGAATAGACTATACAATACCCATACATGTAGAATAGACTATACAATACCCCGTACATATAGAATAGACTTATATAATACCCGTACATATAGAATAGGACTAATAACCATACATTAGAATAGACGTATCACAATACCATACATATAGAATAGACTATATAATACCCATACATATGGGCAGACTAAATAATACCATACATGTAGAATAGACTATATATACCCATACATATAGAATAGACTATATAATACCATAAATGGATAGACTAAAAATACCATAACATATAGAATAGACCAGCCGCATTTTTTTTGCAGCCCGACAGAGCCGCTGGGTGGAGGTTGAGTTAAGGCATGTGGGTTGGATTTGTTGTGGTGTTGTAACGGGCATGTTGGGATTGAGCTACTCCCCGTGCCCCCTTAAAGCATTGGGTTACCGCTAGTGGGGAACCCAGCATCAGCCAGGTTGGGACCCCCTGCCTTAGTTCATTAGCTGTGGAATTAAGCAGCTAAAGTTGATAGTGTTTCTCCATATTTCTAATTTCTTTCGCTGCTGTTCCCTTTAAGACTCTGTCTACCAAGAGGGTGGATTTCCGACTCAGCCAGACTTGTTTTTCTTATTCCCTTCTAACGAAGGTTCCCGAACACAACAAAGGGATATTGTGATCCAGACGCAAATGAGAGATTATTTATCGCTGCCAGCCCTCATATCTGCTGTGTGATTAAAGGAAGGTTAGTGGTGATACACCAATAGGCTTAAACTATTTATAACCTTCCATTCTAGCAATGCATGAGCACTCGGCATCCCAACAAACCAAACCAGGCCACACAGGACTTTATTCAATAAACACTGTTATATGTTGCTATTTCTGGGCAGTGTTAGAACCTTTCTAATTGTTATTGTAATGACTTGGGTAAGATCGGAAATAAATAAAGCAATAGAAGGAAAATAAAGTCTACCGCTGTTACACGGGTCACAAGTGGGAACCCGATATAGTTTTGCATAAGAAGTCATGTGGTCCCGATTGTAAAAAATCCCAGCACCCCAGGCCACGTGGAGACAAAATATCACCATAGATAAGTCCTGAGCCCATTGCAAGGCAGAATCCAATAATGAGATTAATGTTGTGGGAAATAGGGGTGGCAATACTGGATTGGTTGAAAGTCTCATGTGGGCAGAGCATCACTTCCTGGGGTCTGGTTGAGGAGAGAGAAGGAGATCTCTGTTCTGAGGGGGCAGGTAGGAAAAGAGACAGTTCTCTTTGTATTGTAGTTAGGCACTTGTGCAGTAGTAGACCGTCATAGAGAAATTGCATGATGAGCCACACGGAAGAATCAATATAATAAAATGTGCCTATAATTTATATGGAGAGTGAAGCATACAATAAATATGGTGCTGGAAGTGCTTTGTTTTATTTTTTATTATTATTTGTTATTGTGGATTAATAGCACCAACAATACTTCCGTAACGCTTTACAATTACATGGATACATTCACCTACGGCCTTGCCCCAAAGAGCTTTACAATCTAAGCACATTATATGACATACACCTATTAGTACTATGATTGTGGGAGAAACCAAAGTTTGGAGGAAACCTCGTACCCACATACAAACTATTTTCAGATGTGTCCAAGGGTGGATTCGAACTCAGGACTTCAGTGCTACAAGGTATCAGTACTAACCACTGAGCCACCGTACTGTCCATAGGGTCTTAAATCTAAATGAATCAATTATTGTGATTTTGCAAATGAAAAAACTTATACCTGCCGTCATTCAAATGTTTTAACCTCGAAATCAGAAAGTGGCTAATTTCCACATCTCCCAAGACGTCTTCATCGGGAAACTAATGTGAAACAAGTGACAAACCATAACTCCTATCCATCCCTAGGACAAAACATCCCCCAATAAATCAATCATATAAATCAAAGTGTGGAAATAAAGTGCACTCATCCATATTCCTCAACAAGTGTGTTTTATTTAAAACAGTAATATAATAAATTAACAGACTCCTGATCGTAACCATCCCCTAAAGTACATGAAATTTCAAAAAAATTATATAAAAAACAATCAGGGGATTCAATAAAAGTTCTATCAGTTAAAATGGTGCTAATTTTCTCAACCAATCAGATCTTATTTAACATTGAAAGCTAAAATCTGATGGTTGGGGTAAATTAGCACCATTTTTAACAATAAGAACTTTTATTAAATAACCCTGCTATTGTTTAAAAGGTGCTAATTTTGCCCCAACCAATCAATTTATTAACATCTGAAAGCTAACATTTGATTGGTTGGGGCAAAATTAGCACCATTTTAACTTAAGACCTTTTATTGAATCTCCTGAAAGTGATAATATATCGTGTATACTAATACATCTCCATCCAGTGATAACATATTAACAGATATATTAAATCACCATATTGAATAAATAATAAAAATGACCATTGGATCTGTTTACATGGAGATAATAGTACAGTATTTTTACAAAAACAAAATGAACACATTAACCCTTTGGCGAGGACATTATTTAATTACGTTGCTCTGGTTAACAAAAGTTTCCCTCTATCTCCCCCTCTCTTAAACTATAGATGTGATTTTTAAACAAATTTTCATTGAAAAGTTCAGAGTTTAGAAAAATCTGTTGAATACAACCGTCAGTGTGAATCGAAAACCAGGTTCCTTTTTAAACGGGATTTATCTCATGGTATTAGATTGTGGTTACTGTATATGCTATAGGTCCTTGGTCCTTTTTTATCATTTATCCATATGTGGTTAGCAGGTGGAAGCTCCGGCGCGAGTTAGGGTCCTGTGACCTCATGCGGGGGGTAGTCCCCCCAGGCAGCTGGGAGTCGTAGTAGGCTGGGCTGGTATCTCGGCGGGTTCGGCGACGGCTGCGATGACATCATACGCAAGCGCTGATGATGGTCGCGCGGATCCCGCAAGATCCAGGATCGTGACGTCACGACTGATGTCTAGGCCAGTATAAAAAAGACGTCCATGCGGCTGGGGCCGGCGCCATTTGTTAAATTGCTGGGAAGATCAAAAGGTCCCCTCCCTCCCTCCCTAAAGTTAGGATATTTCTGTTAAGTATTTATCGTATTTGGAAAATTTTTGGAGTCACAGCAGGGCGGTGTCATTCTTGCAATGGTTTATGGTGTTGAGCCGTTACATGCCCTCTGGGGACCCAGAGGCATGGAATTAGCTTTGGCTACGGCTGGGGGTGGTCATGGATCACGAGGCAAGGATGTACACTTAAGATCTGGCAAGTTTGAACACATGTTATAAAAATGTGTCAATAAAGCTATGGCCATTTAATTCACCAACACTTGTGTCCGCCTGGTTAATTCTTGATAGGTCTTATGTCTTTAATCATTAAGCAGGCATGGTTATCCCAAAGAGTGAGGTCTTTGGTAGCAGCAACCTTAGGAGTAGCCAATATGCAATTAGAATTGTTTGTGCACTAAGAATTCTTGTTTTTGTATGGATTATATTTTTGGTCTCTAGTTGCACTTTAATATGGATGTACAACGCCCAATTAATATATCTGTTAATGTACACTTGGGGATATATATAAATCATATACTGTGATGGAGATATATTGAGTACCGTATATACTCGAGTATAAGTCAAGGTTTCAGGCTGTAAAAACAGCCTGAAAACTGAACCTCAACTTACTCGGGTCAGTCACTACTTGAATGAGGAATCCGGCTTCGCATCCACTGATGGACGCATCCATGAAGTCACACTAGCGCGGGTAATGAGACTGGCGCCGGTAGTAGTGACGTTTGTGGATGCGTCCATCAGTGGATAAGAGATGTCCAACTTCGCAAAAATCCGGTCGCCGCTCAGGATCCGCAAATTTTCATGAAAATTCAAAAATCCGCGAGCGGACCCATTAAAAAGGAAAACTTTTCGAAAATACAGGAAATCCTTGTAATTTCGAAAATTTTAAAATACGTTATTTCCCTCATTTCGAAAATACGAGTAATCCTCGTAATTTCTAAATTTTTGAAAATACGAGAAACGCGGTTCGAAAGTTCGGAAGGTGGAAAATCCAGAAAAATCCGCCGTTCGCGAACGGGATAAATCGTGGCGATCCGGGTTCGGATCCACGAAACGGCCATCCCTACAGTGGATGCGGAAGCCAGATTCCTCCATTAAGTGAGTGATGTTGCCTGCACACATCAGCGCATCAAGGACCGGACCCCCCTGCAACTATCACTGCTTGCCCACTGCACCTAGATTAGAGGTGCATAAAAAGAGGTAGTGGCAGGGTGGAGAACCAGTGCTATGTGAAGATGGATGCAGGGAAATAGGGTTTTATTTGTGAGGGTGGGGGGGAAAGTAAGGGATGCATTTGGGTCAGGGACAGGATAGTTTGTTTTGGGGTTGTAAAAAGAGGTTCAGTGTGTTGCAGTTCCACTACAGATGTAACTACAACTCCAGCAACTAAAGCATGGGAGTTATAGTTTCCAAACATCTGGAGTGCCAATGAATTAGGGATCACTGTTAATTTAAAAGGCAACTAATGCTGGAAAACAATACCGAGGATGGTATTATTGTTAAATAGATTGCCTTTTGATTCGTGATTTTTTGGGGGTTAGTTGCCCTTTAAAGGACAGCAGAATTCCCATACAGCAGTCGCATACAGTAATAGTCATACTGGATTTGGGTATTACTGTATGGGACTACAGTATAGGAATGCTGCTGTCCATTTAAAGGGCAACTAAACCCTCAAAACATACAGAAACAGAAGCAGTAGTGGTCAAAATTTCTACTCTCAATATACTCGGGGTCAATCAGTTTTTACTCATTTTGGGTTAAAATGGGTACCTCGACTTACTACTCGGGTCAACGTATATTCGAGTATATTCGGTATACACAATATTTAATCACTCTTTTTTTATATTCTTAATAATTTTTATACATGTTAATTTATTTTTTAATACATTTTAATACATGTACTTGGTTTGGATCCACTGGGAGATTGTATAACATTTATTGGATATGTATAAAATTCATTTGTTGACGATAAATTTGCATTTATTTGCACACCTTGATTTATAGATGGGGTGCAGAATTGGTGGGAGTATCGAAGGATGAATAGGAGTATCACTTAGTTTCCTAATGAGGATGTCCTGCGAGATGTGGAAACATTGAATATCTTTAAAATAAAATACAATCAGAGAGTATTTAATACTTAAAATGGTGCTAATTTTTGCCCCAACCAATCAGATGGTATTTAACATTTTAAGGGAACATCTGATTGGTTGGGGCAAAACCAATCAAAAACAAAAAAAAAGAACCGTTATTGAATCTCTGAATGTGCTCATTTTTGATTTGTATAGTGTTTCATAAGTTAATAGTATAATTTTCATAAACAAGGCCAAATGTATCCAGAGCACAGACACGATATGAACTACTGGAAAACACAAGGGTTATACAAGATAAAGAACAAAGTGGCTGTCATATCATGGTGCAGTATAAAGAAAGGAACCATAGATAACTAACACTTGGAATAAAGGGATTGGACCATTTTATCATGGCGTAAGAACAATAACAGAGACTGACACAATAATCATAGGAGACAAACAGGATAGACCCTCACACCAAGACAAAAAAAACTATGAGGACATAAAGAAACATAGTCATAGAGGGGCGATATACAGAATATGCCCCTAAGTTCTTTTTGAAATAACTTACATAGAAGTGAATGAGAATGGCATTTAAAGGGGAAGTTTAGTGGAAAATATCTTTTATATTTTTAAAACTCTTAGGTTATATTATTATACCTAGTTATTCTACAATTCTCTCCCATTATGAAATCAGTTGATTTCATACCCTTTGCTTTCCCTGCTGTGACATTAGTGACTGCCATTTCAGGTTCTGTAACGGTCCTTCTTTCCCAGAATGCACCACATCCTTGGAATGTTCCTAACAGTAATTTCTACTGATTGCGGCTGTGGATGGGTCAAAACTGCTCAGATCTTACTGAGCAACTGAATCAACCCAGGCGCTGGGTCAAGGGCAAGACCATAAGGTCTCTACTAGGGGTCCTGCAAACAGGAAGTCAGTATTTCGGTTTGCATTATTTATACACAGACAAAATGCTGAAGGGGCAGATTAAGGTCATTGGGATGAAAAATACTGCTCTTTTTTTAGAAGTATAATTATTTGCACTGAAACTTCCCCTTTAATTCAAATCTCTATTCCTATGAGACTAGTGAAAATACATAAACTGCACTGTCTTGCATGAATCCCTTAAAGCAAATACTCAGGGTAATTGTCTGTACTTACCTCTAGAATGTCCATGAACAAAAGAGCAACAATTATTTTTATTTTTTGCCTTTAGCCCATTCCCTGGAGTGCGACACTGTAACGGCTATACGAATTGTGACGGAGAAGTGAAAACATGTCCGAATCCAGATGACGCGTGCCTTACATATTTTGAGCATAGGATCATGGCGGTGTTTATTTTCTTATCTTTTTTCTTCCGGTTTATTTAAAATCTGTTTGTAGATGACAATAGTCGTTGGATTTAGTACAAGCCTATTATTTGAATGTAAAAACAAAGCTCTTATTTCGTTTCAGTAAAGTTCCCTTTAACCATCTATTTTCTGTGTGTGTTTGTGTTATTTCCCTGTTATTTCTACTTAAATATGTGAGACCATTATTGTTCCGTTAGTTCCTAGGGTCCTAGTGTGAACACAACCCCAAGAAATGCAGTATTTTAATTTATATATTATTCATTTGAACTATATTGTACAGTACAAAGAAAAGAGGTCATCAAATCCATTACCTTCCTTAGTAACGTTTGTTGGGTGACAGGGAAGAATTGGGCTTAGCTTTTTTCCACCACCCATCAACTCTGCTCACAAATCATCTTATCCCTCCTATGCAGTCTTAGACACTTAAGGTTCTTCACCCAGGACAGGCCCTAGGAACTGTATTGTTCCGTGAGAAATGGGACAGTTGTGAAGTATTCCAGGGACCTATTTAGTACAGCATCTGTGCAAGTGCATATATTGGAAAGATGACATTTTAGTTGTTGAGGTGTTCCAAAATGGCGAGTTCTTTTCCCATTTTAGATTTTGCGACGAGGGAAAAAGTTCTAGTAAAATAAGGTTTATAAAAGCAAGGTAACTTACAGTAGATTAGCTCAAGCACCTGGGAAATGGTCAGGGGAACACGTACATATCACCAAAACTGAATTTCCTATTTTTGAGCTTCCACGTGTATATTTGAGATTAAGAGAAAACTAAACCCAATTTTCTTATACTACAGAATCTTAAAAACACCCCCCTAAAAACAATAAAGCTATAGCTATAAAATCCACTTCAGTATATTGTATTAAAGTAAAGGTAAGCCTGTTAAGAACTGGATGAAGTACTGTGTGTATGTGCAGTGTCAGACCACACCTCCTGACCTCAGTCACATGCTTCCTTGCTTTATCTGTCCTGTAAAAGGATTGGCTAGAGATTATTAATGGGTGTGACCAACTGTAACAAGTTTCGCCAAAGCTAAGACGAGCATGGCAGACATAATAGTCGTTGACCAAAACTGTGTGGATACTAGAATGCTGTGAAGTAAAGCACAAACCATATGTTATTTAGGTAAGTTTCCCATAGCCCGTATCCAAAATGAGAGGTAAGACACAGATTACTGGTTTTATATCAAGGGGTTCTGCCTTCTGGTTTAGTGTTGTTCTGTGGCTTTAGTTGTCCTTTAATTTCGTAACCCTCGAAGTAGTTAAACCTCAAAGAGGTAACCCTTGGAAAGTATCCTCAATAACCTTCAAAAGTGGCTTGGTAACCCTTGAAAGTAGATTTGGTAACCTCAAAAGTAGGTAACCTCAAAGTCGATTACCCTCAAAGTAGATAACCTCAAAGTTTCTCAAAACCCACAAAGTGGCTTTGGTAACCCTCGAAAGTAGATAACCCTCAAAGTTGATTACCCTCGAAAGTAGTCTCAATGACACTCAAAAGTGGCTCGGTAACCATTGAAAGTAGATTTGGTACCTTCAAAAGTAGATAACCCTGCAAAAGTCACTCACGATGTACCCCTAAACAACTGATCTTTTTGTTTCCTTGACTACCATATTAATAGAGATTGGATACAACACAGAACCCCTCGGTTCTCGGAATCAGAATGATCTGTCAGAATCTGAAACTCGAAATGGTCTCTGGTCGTATTTTGAGGATTTCAAACGTTTGAAGCTATTTTCGAAAATGATCGGAAATAGCCTGAATGTTCAAAAATCCGTTCCGTTTTCGGATTCTCAGATCTTCAGGATTTTTCCGAGATCTGGGAATCTGAAAACAGAACGAAAATAATGAAGTTCCGGCCATCTCTTTACTTAAATAATTAAAGTTAGCTTTTTGGCCATAAATTCAAAAGCATACAGTACCTATAACCCACACAGACAGGTATACACATCTACTAATGCTCCCTTACATGCACCCTCACCATTCTCTTTCCACATCTACCATGCCTTAACCATCCAAAAAAGCAAGTTTATGGCCATAAATGCAGAAACATAACACCAAACTTATTTCGTTTTATGGAAGGTAAGAAGAACTGGTGAAGGTCCAGATGAACTGGGATATTTTACAAATACCTCTTTATTCTTCTTCCCAAACAGACGTGGTTACGAGAAAACTATTTCAAACGAGAATGTAGGAATCCTTCATACTGTAACCCCGAGAAACTGCTACCACACCCCACATACCATAGAATTCGCCACAAGCTGCTGCACACCTCAAATTGCTCGGAAGTCCCTGTCTGTAAGTACCAGATGAAACTGTTCCCAGTTTGAAAATTAGAACTTTTATATTACAAATATTCTATTTATTTTACATACCAAATATCTGCATGTGGTCACACACAGAAAGGGGGGTGTCACACAATTCCCTTAATTACCACATATACTCTCAGTGCATTTTGCACCATCCTACATACACGGTTGCCCTACCTTCACATATGCATAGAAGGCGGCGATGAGCGGAGAACCAATGATCCTGCATACATCATAATTGACCGTTCCTGGTATAGTGCATGTAACTGTTTTAAATGGTCAATCAATGCTTAATATGTACTGTGGTTTCCAACATGTGGTGCATAGAACTGCCTAAATATCCCACTACGTATTATTGTATTTGTAAAGTATAGTATAGTACCGTATAGTATAGTATAGTATAGTACAGTAAAGTATAGTATAGTAAAGTACAGTATAGTATAGTATAGTACAGTATAGTACAGGATAGTATAGTACAGTATAGTATAGTATAGTATAGTACAGTAAAGTATAGTATAGTTATATACAGTATAGTATAGTATAGTACAGGAAAGTTATAGTACAGTAAGATAGTATAGTATATTACAGATAGTATATTACAGTATAGGATAGTACAGTAATGTTATAGTATAGTATAGTATAGTATAGTATAGTATAGTACGTTAAGTATGTATAGTATAGTATAGTATATCAGTATAGTATATTACAGATAATGTAGTACAGTTAGTATTAGTATAGTATAGTATAGTACAGTAAAGTATAGAATAGTATAGTATATTACAGGATAGTATAGTACAGTATAGTACAGTAAAGTATAGTATAGTATAGTATATTACAGTAAAGTATAGTATAGTATAGTATAGTATATTACAGTATAGTATAGTACAGTAAAGTATAGTATAGTATAGTACAGTAAGTATAGTATAGTATAGTATATTACAGTAAAGTATAGTATGATAGTATAGTACAGGAAAGTTATGTATAGTATAGTATATTACAGTATAGTATAGTATAGTATAGTACAGTATAGTATAGTATAGTACATTACAGTAAGATAGTATAGTATAGTATAGTTATAGTATAGTATAGTACATTACAGTAAAAGTATAGTATAGTATAGTATAGTACAGTATAGTTAGTATAGTACAGTAAAGTATAGGATAGATAGTACAGTAAAGTATAGTATAGTATAGTATAGTATATTACAGTATAGTATAGTACAGTAAAGTATAGTATAGTATAGTATAGTATATTACAGTAAAGTAGAGTATAGTATATTCAGTATAGTATAGTACAGTAATAAAGTATAGTATAGTATAGTAAGTAAAGTATAGTATAGATATCAGTAAAGTATAGTATAGTTCTAGTACAGTACAGTAAGTAGTATAGTATAGTATATTACAGTATGTATAGTATAGTATAGTACATTACAGTAAAGTCTAGTATAGTATATTCAGTATAGTATAAGTAAGTAGTACAGTAGTAAGTATAGTACATTACAGTAAAGTATAGTACATTATAGTATAGTATAGTACAGTACAGTATAGTATAGTATAGTTATACAGTAAAGTATAGGATAGGATAGTATAGTATTTGGATTGACATACGACCATCAAGTCTAACCTTACTCAGCAATACCTACATTCTGCCAGAGGAAGGTTAAATAAAACCACCAGAATTATGAAGGGGGAAAAAAAATCCTTCCTGACTCCAAGTGGCAATGGGAAATTTCCCTGGATCAACTCTACTTATGTATCAATACCAGTAACTTGCAACATCTTGTTTGCAGAAACTCATCCAGCTTTTTATTAAAACTGACCAATGAACCTGTCATAACAACGTCCACTGGAAGACAGTTCCATAGCTTTACCGTTCTCACAGTGACAAACCCTTTCCCAACTCTACTTTATGTATCAATACCAGTAACTTTAACATTCCTTGTTTGTAGGAACTCATCCAGCTTTTTATAAACTGACCAATGAACCTGCCATAACAACGTCACTGAGAGACAGTTCCATAGCTTTAACGTTCTCACAGTGGACAAAACCCTTTCCCAACTCTACTTTAGTATCAATACCAGTAACTTGTAACATTCTGTTTGTAGAAAACTCATCCAGCTTTTTATAAACTGACCAATGAACCTGCCATAACAACGTCACTGGAAGACAGTTCCATAGCTTTACCGTTTCACAGTGAAAACCCTTTCCCAACTCTACTTTATATCAATACCAGTAACTGTAACATTCCTGTTTGTAGAAACTCATCCAGCTTTTTATTAAAACTGACCAATGAACCTGCCATAAACAACGTCCACTGGAAGACAGTTCCATAGCTTTACCGTTTTCACGTGACAAACCCTTTCCAACTTACTTTATGTATCAATACCAGTAATTGTAACATTCCTGTTTGTAGAAACTCATCCAGCTTTTATTAAACTGACCAATGAACTGCCATAACAACATCCTGGAAGACAGTTCCATAGCTTTACCGTCTCACAGAGACAAACCCTTCCCAACTCACTATTATGTATCAATACCAGTAACTTGTAACATTCCTTGTTTGTAGAAACTATCCAGCTTTTTATTAAACTGACCAATGAACCTGCCATAACAAGTCCACTGGAAGACAGTTCCAAGCTTTACCGTTTCACAGTGACAAACCTTCCCAACTCTACTTTATGTATCAATACCAGTAACTTGTAACATTCCTTGTTGTTGTAGAAACTCATCCAGCTTTTATTAAACTGACCAATGAACCTGCCTAACAACGTCCACTGGAAGACAGTTCCATAGCTTTACCGTTCCACAGTGACAAACCTTTCCCAACTCTACTTATTGTATCAATAACAGTAAACTTGTAACATTCCTTGTTTGAAAACTCATCAGTTTTATTAAACTGACCAAGAACCTGCCCTAACAACGTCCACTGGAAGACAGTTCCATAGCTTTACCGTTCTCACAGTGACAAACCCTTTCCCAACTCTACTTATGTATCAATACCGTAAACTTGTAACATTCCTGTTTGTAGAAATCATCCAGCTTTTTATTAAACTGACCAATGAACTGCCATAACAACGTCCACTGGAAGACAGTTTCATAGCTTTAACGTTCTCACAGTGACAAACCCTTTCCCAACTCTACTTTATGTATCAATACCAGTAACTTGTAACATTCCTGTTTGTAGAAACTCACCAGCTTTTTATTAAAATGACCAATGAACCTGCCATAACAACGTCCAATGGAAGACAGTTCCATAGCTTTACCGTTCTCACAGTGACAAACCCTTTCCCAACTCTACTTTATGTATCAATACCAGTAACTTGTAACATTCTTGTTTGCAGAAACTCATCCAGCTTTCTTTTTTTTTTTTTACAATCCAATGAACTGCCATAACAAATCCACTGGAAGACAGTTCCATGTGCTTTCATTCTCACAGTGAAAAACCCTTTTTAAACTTCTTTCCTTCCAGTCTAAGGGAGTAAGAGGGAGAATACATTTTGCTCCCTTGAATCCATACCTCTCTTTATACAAGACAATACCAGCTGGCTCTGCTGGTTGCCACTGGACTGCGTTGACCTTTAGTTTGTATCCACCAAAACTCCAAGATCCTTTCCATCAGATTTTACCCTCCTAATCCTTCTCTATTTGATGGCCACCAAAAGCCCTCAACATTGTGCAGGACAAATATAGCTGCCATTTGACATTGAGACTATGATTCAGCTCAAAATGTCACTTAAAGTAGAAACTGGAGTGAAAAATAAGAGAAAATTATGATTCGGATAAAATTTCAGCAGCAGTTCTGACAAAATATTTGGATCTGAAACCAGTAGTTCCTCCAGAAAACTATTGTACACCCCTACTGTTATCCTATGACACCCTACTGTAATTCCTCAGTACACCCTACTGATATCCCTACGTACACCCACTTGTACATTCCTTCAGTATACCCCTACTGTATATCCTATTGTACACCCTACTGTATATCCCTTCTGTACACCCTACTGTACATTCCTCAGTACACCCCTACTGATAATCACTACTGCTACACCCCTATGTACACACCCTTAAGTATATTCCTACTGTACCACCCCTACTGTACACATTCAGTACACCACTACGTATCCCTAGTACACCCCTACTGTATACCTACTGTACACCCTACTGTACATTCCTTCAGTACACCACCTACTGTATATCCCTGATCTAGTTACACCCTACTGTACACCTCAGTCCCTACTGATTACCCTTCCCTAGTACATTCTCAGTACACCCCTACTGTATATCCCTACTGTTACCAACCCCTACTGTACATTCTTTCCTTCAGTACACCCCTACTGTATCATCACTACGTACAACCCCTACTGTACATTCTATCCCTAGCCTTACACCCCTACGTACATTCCTCAGTAACACCCCTCCTGTTATCCCTATGTACACCTCCTGTACTTCCTTCAGTACACCCCTACTGTATATCCTACGTACACCCCTACGCTACATTACTTCAGTACACCCACTGTTATCCTACTGTACACCTACTGTAATTTCAGTATACACCCCTACTGTATATCCCTACTGTACACCCTACTGTATATGCCTATGTACACCCCTACTGTACACCCCTCACTGTACATTCCTCAGTAAACCAGTACTGTACATTCCTACTTTATACCCCTACTGTACTTTCCTACGTATCAATACGTACTCCCTACTGTATATCTCTACGGTAAACCTATACTGTACATCCCTACTGTACATCTTTTACTGTACACCCCTACTGTACATCCCCACTGTATATTCTTACTGTACACCCTATTGCACATTCCTACTGTATATTCCTTCTGTACGTCACTACTACACATCCCTACAGCACACCCCTACTGTACATCTCTACTTTGAACCCATACTGTGCATCCCTACTGTACATTTCTACTGCACAACCCTACTGTACACCCCTACTGTATATCCCTACTGTAAATTCCTTCTGTACACCCCTACTGTACATCCCCACTGTATATTCTTACTGTACACCCCTACTGCACATTCCTACTGTATATTCCTTCTATACATCACTACTACACATCCCTACAGCACACCCCTACTGTACATCTCTACTTTGAACATACTGGGCATCCCTACGTAACTTTCACTGTCACACCCCTAGTGTACAGTAAGAATATACAGTGGGGATGTACAGTAGGGGTGTACAGTAAAAGATGTACAGTAGGGATGTACAGTATAGGTTTACCGTAGAGATATACAGTAGGGATGTACAGTATTGATTACAGTAGGAAAGTACAGTAGGGGTATAAAGTAGGAATGTACAGTAGGGGTGTACTGAAGGAATGTACAGTAGGGGTGTACAGTAGGGGTGTACAGTAGGCATATACAGTAGGGGTGTACAGTAGGGATATACAGTAGGGGTGTACTGAAG
>CM033475.1:226141012-226216172 GCA_019447015.1 Hymenochirus boettgeri
TGTACGGAAGGATATGTACAGTAGGGGTGTACAGTAGGGATATACAGTAAGGGGTGTACTGAAGGAAGATGTCCAGTAGGGGTGTACAGTAGGGATATAAGTAGGGTTTGTACTGAAGGAATGTACAGTAGGGTGTGTACAGGTAGGGATATACATCGGTCGAGGATTACAGTAGGGGGTGTATAGGATTACAGTAGGGGTGTAATAAGGAATGTACAGTAAGGGTGTTACGAAGGATGTACAGTAGGGTATCAGTAAAAGGTAGAATGGGTTGTACTAAGGAATGTACGAGGGGTGAGTAGGAATACTAGGCGGAATGAGGGTATCATAGGGTCCGTGATTAGTAGGGGTGTACTGAAGGGAATGTACAGTAGGGGTGTACAGTAGGGATATACAGTAGGGGTGTACTAGATATAGGTAATGATACAGAGGGTGTGTATTAAGGAGTACGAGGTGGTAAGTAGGGATCATACAGTAGGGGTGTACCAATAGGGATATACAGTAGGGGTGGTACTGAAGGAATGTACAGAGGGTGTACAGATAGGGATATCAGTAGGGGTTGTACAGTAGGGGTGTTGTCACGTAGGATATCCAGTAGGGGTGTACTGAAAGGAATGTACAGTAGGGGTGTTACAGAGGGGATATCCAGTTAGGGGTGTACAATAGGGATATACAGTAGGGGTGTACTGAGGAATGTACAGTAGGGGTGTACAGTAGGGATATACAGTAGGGTGTACTGAAGGAATTACAGTAGTGGGTGTACAGTAGGGAATACAGTAGGGTGTACAATAGTTACTGGAGGAACTACTGGTTTCAGATCCAAATATTTGTCAGAACTCTGATGTGACATGTTGATCCGAATCATAATTTTTCTTATTTTTTCACTTCAGTTTCTACGTTAAGTGACATTTTGAGCTTGATCATAGTCTCAATGGTCAAATGGCAGCTATATTGTCCGCACAATGTTGAGGGCGTTGGTGGCCATCAAAATAGAAGAGAATGTGAGGGGTGTAAAATCTTGATGGAAAGGATCTTGGAGTTGTTGGTGGATTAACACTTAAAGGGATAACAAGCAGTGCCCAGGTGGCCAAAAGCCAGAGCCAGACATGTATTGTCTTGTATATAAAGAGGTTATGGATTCAAGGGAGCAAAATGTATTTCACCTCTTACATCCCTTAGACTGGAAGGAAAGAAGTGGTTAAAAAGGGTTTTGTCACTGGATAATGGAAGCAATGGAACGGTCCTTCAGTGGATGTGTTTATGGCAGGTTCCTTGGAAAGTTCAAAAAAACAAAGAAAGCTGGTGGAGTTTTCTGCAAACAAGGAAGTTACAAGTTACTGGTATTGATACATAAAGTAGGAGGGGAAGGGTTTGTCACTGTGAAGAACGGTAAAGCTATGGAACGTCTTCCAGTGGACGTTGTTAGGCGGGTTCATTTTCATTAATAAAAAGCTGGATGAGTTTCTAAAACAAGGATGTTACCCAATATAAAGTTACTGGTATTGGATACAGAAAGTAGAGTTGGGAAAGGGTTGTCACTGTGAACGTAAACGACTATGGAAACTGTCTTCCAGTGGACGTTGTTGTCTGGCAGGTTCATTGGCGTTTAATACAAAGCTGATGAGTTTCACAAACAAGGAATGTTACAAGTTTTACTGTTAATCTGACTACCATAAAGTATAGTTTGGAAAAGGGTTGTTCACTGGTGAGAACGGTAAAGCTATGGAACTGTCTTTCCGGACGTTGTTATGGAGGTCATGGTCGCAGTTTAATAAAAAGCTGGATGAGTTTCTACAAACAAGGAATGTTACAAGTTATACTGGTATTGATACATAAAAGTAGAGTTGGGAAGGGGTTTGTCACTGTGAGAACGGTTAAACTATTGGAACTGTCCTTCCAGTGGACGTATGTTATAAGGAGGTTCATTGGTCAGTTTATAAAAAGCTGGATGAGTTTCTAACAAACAAGAATGTATCAAGTCTAAGGTATTGATACATAAAAGTAGTAGTTGGAAGGGTTTGTCACTGTGAGACGTAATAAGGCTATGGAAACTGTCTTCAGTGGACGTGTTATGGCAGGTACATTGGTCAATTTAAAAAAAGCGGAGAGTTTTCTACAAACAAGGAATGTTACAAGTTACTGGTATTGATTACATAAAGTAGAGAGTTGGGAAATGGGTTTGTCTCTGTGAACGGTAAAGCTATGGAACTGCTTCCAGTGGATGTTTTTATGGCAGGTTATTTGGTCAGTTTTAATAAAAGCTGATGAGTTTCTCACACACAGGAGGGTTAACAAGTTACTGGTATTGATACATAAAGTAGAGATGGGAAAAGGGTTTGTACTGTGAGACGGTAAAGTATGGAACTGTATTCATCAGTGGAGCGTTGTTTATGGCAGTTCATTGGTCAGTTTATAAAAAGCTGGACTGAGTTTGCTACAAACAGGAATGTTAAGTTAACTGGTTTGATAAAGAAGTAAGTGGGGCGTAAGGGTTTGTCACTGTGAAACGGTAAAGCTATGGACTGTCTTCCAGTGGACGTTGTTTATGGCAGGGTCAGTTTGGTCCTTTAATAAAAGCTTGATGAGTTTCTACAACAGGGAATGTTACATAGTTACTGGATTGATACATAAACGTAGAGTGGAAGGGTTTGTCACTCTGTGGAGAACGGTAAAGCTATGGAACTGTCTACCAGTGACGTTTGTATGGCAGGTTTCTTGGTCAGTTAAATGAAAAAAGCTGGATGAGTTTTCTACAAACAAGATATGTTATCAAGTACTGCGTATGATACATAAATAGAGTTTGGGAAAGGGTTTGTCACCTGTGAGAACTGTAAAGTCTATGGAACTGTCTCCAGTGGACGTTGTATGACAGGTTCATTGGTCAGTTTTATATAAAAAGCTTGAGAGTTTCTGCAACAGGAGATGTTTGCAAGTCTACTGGTATTGATATAATACAGTTGATCCAGGGAAATTATCCCATTGCCACTTGGAGTCATGAAGGAAAAAAGTTTTTTTTTCCCCTTCAAATTCTGGTGGTTTGATTAACCTTCATCTGGCAGGAAATGGTAGGTATGTGAGTAAGTGGTTAGAAAAACGTGATGGTCGTATGTCAACTCAAATACTATACTATACTATACTGACTTACTTAATACTAATATACATCCGACTGTCATACTACTATATGTACGTACTATTTACTGTAATGTACTATACCATTATGTACTAAACTACTTACATGCATATAATACTATCGTAATACTAATTACTATACATACTGTACTATCTATACTATACTATACTATACTGTTACTATGTATATACCTATACATACTTTACTGTCAATATACTATACTATATGTTACTGTACTAGTACTTACTATACCTATTAGTATATACTATACTGTATCTATACTGGACTAACTACTAATTTACTGAATATACTATACTAGACTATACTTACTTTACTAGTACTATAGCTGTACTAGACTACGTTTATGATATATCTACTTCCTGTAATATATACTATACTATACTAATTTACTGTATATCAACTATAATCTACTACTATATACTGTCCATACTTCTTACTGTACTATACTATTACTATAACTTTTACTGTATATACTATACTATACTGTACTATACTATACTATATCTATACTTACTGTAAGGTCTAGTACTATATGACTATAACCTATACTAATACTATACTTTCTGTAGACTATACTATACTATACTGTACTCTTGACTCGTACTATACATATAATATACTAGCTATACTATATTACTGGCTATACTTATCTAATATACTATTACTGTTTACTATAACTATTACTATACTTAGTACTTATTACTGACTGTATACTATACTGTAATATACTATACTATACTATACTATACTTTACTGTAATACTATAACTTACTATACTTTACTGTACTATACTGTACTATACTACTGTATATACTATACTAGTTCTATGACTTTACTGTAACTATACTATACTATTTACTATACTATACTGTACTATACTATTCATCTTTAATTATACTTATAACTGTAATATACTATTACTATACTATACTAACTTTAACTGTACTATACTATACTATACTATACTATACTATACTGTATACTATACTGTACTATACCTATACTGTACATATAATATCTGTTATACTATACTATACGTTACGTACATAATACTTACTGTACTATACTATACTATACTTGTACTACTTACTAACTTTACTTACTATACTATACTGTACTATATGTTATCTTGTACTTATACTTCTATACTGCTTATACTATACTCTTACCGCTTACATATCATAATTACTTTACTATATACTACGTGTACTACTATACTATACTCGTACTATTACTTATACTTTACGAATACAAATAATAAGTTAGTGGGATTTTAGGCAGTTATGCACCACATGTTGGAAACCACGTACTATTAAGCAGTGAGTTTGACCCATTTCAAACAGTACAGCACTAATACCAGGAAGGTCAATTATGATGTATGCAGGAGTGCGGAGCATTGTTCTTCGCATTACGCTCCAGCCTTCTATGACATATAGTTGAAGGTAGGGCAACAGTGTATGTAGTGATGGTGCAAATGCAACTGAGAGTATTGTGGTATTAAGGGAATTGTGGTGACAACCCCTTTCTGTGTGTGCCACATGCAGATATTTGGTATGTAAAATAAATAGAATATTTTGTAATATACAAGTTCTAATTTTCCAAACTGGGCAACAGTCATCTGGTACTTACCAGACAGGGACTGCCGAGGAGCATTTTGAGGTGTAGCAGAGCTGATGGCGAATTCTATGGTATGGGCGTGTGGTAGCAGTTTCTCGGAGGTTACATTGAGGATTCCTACATTCTCTTTGAAATAGTTTTTCTCGTAACCAGCTGTATTTGGGAAAGAAGATAAGAGACGGTATTCTTGTAAATATCCCAGTATCATCTGGACATGCTTCCATTCTTACCTTCACGCTTAAAACGAAATAAGTTTGTGTTATGTTTCTGCATTTATGGCCATAAACTTGCTTTTTGGATGGTTAAGGCATGGAGATGTGGAAAGTAGAATGGTTAGGTGAATGTAAGGGAGCACTTAGTAGATGTGTATGACCTGTCTGTGTGGGTTATAGGTACTGTTGCTTTTGAATTAATAAATGGCCAAAAGCTACTTTAAATTATTAAGTAAAGACTGCCGGAACTCATTCTTTTCGTCTCTGTTTTCAGATTCCGCAGATCTCGGAAAAATCTGAAGATTGAGAATCCGAAAACGGACGGATTTTTTGAACATTCAAGGCTATTTTGCGATCATTTTCGAAAATCGCTTCAAACGTTTGAAAATCCTCAAAAATACGACCAGAGACCATTTTCGAAGTTTCAGATTCTGACAGATCTTCTGATTTCGGAACCGGGGGTTGTTAGTGTTGTATCCAATCTCTATTTAATATGGTAGTCAAGGAAACAAAAAGATCGTTTGTTAGGGGTACATCGTTGAGTGACTTTTGCAGGTATTACTTTTGAAGGTTACCAAATCTACTTTCAATGGTTACCGCAGCCCCTTGTTGAGTGTCATAGACTACATTTCGAGGGGGTAATCGCAACTTTAGGGTTTCTACTTTCGAGGGTTACCAAAGCCATTTTGTGGGTTATGAGACACACTTTTGAGGTTATCTACTTGAGGGTAATCGACTTTGAGGTTATACCTTTTGAGTGACCGTACAATCTACTTTACAAGGGTACCAAAAGCCACCTTTTGAGGTTATTGAGGATACTTTCAAGGGTTACCTACTTTGAGGTTTTAACTACTTCGAGGGTTTACTGAAATTAACGGACAACTAAAAGCCACAGACCAACACTAAACCAGAAGGCAGAACAGACCTTTGCATATAAAAACCAGTAATCTGTTTCACACTCTGCATTTTTGGGACGGGACTATTGCGAAATTACCTAAATAACTATGGTTTGTGCTTTACTTCACAGCATTCTAGTATCCACACAGTTTTGGTCACAACGATATTTATGTTTCTCCATGCTCAGTTCCTAGCTTTTGGCGATAAACTTGTTAATGGTCACAACCATTAATAATCTCTAGTCGCAATCCTTTTACAGGATCAGGATAAAGCAAGGAAGCATGTGACTGAGGTCAGGGGGTGGTGTCTGACATCTGCACATCACACGAGACTTCCTCCCGTTTAACAGGCTTATTACTTTAATACAATATACTGAAGTGGGATTTTAGCATTTAGCTTATTGTTTTAGGGGGGTGTTTTTAGATTCTGTAGTATAGAAAAATTGGTGTTATTATTTCTAATCTTCAAATACTACAACGGGAAGCTCCAAAAATAGGAAATGCAGTTTTGGTGATATGTACGTTGTTCCCCTGACCATTTCCCAGGTGCTGAGCTATCTATGTAAGTTACCTGCTTTTTATAACCTTATTTGTACTAGGAACTTTTTTTCCCTCAGCAAAATCCTAAAATGGGGAAAGAAACTCGCCATTTTGGAAAACACCTCAAACAACTAAATGTCATCTTTCCACTATAGCACTTGCACAGATGCTGTACTAAATAGGTCCTGGAATCTCACAAACTGTCCCATGTCCACGGGACAATACCAGTTCCTATGGGGGCCTCCTGGGTGAAGAAACTTAAGTGTATAGACTGCCTAGGAGGATAAGATGATTTTGTGAGCAGAGTTGAGTGGTGGTGGAAAGCTAAAGCTACAGCCCAATTCTTCCACTGTCACCCAACAAACTTACTACGGAAAGTAATGGAATTTGATGACCTCTGTTTAGCTTTGTCTTTACAGATAGTTCAAAGGATAAAATATATAAATTAAAATCCTGCATATTCTTGTGGGTTGTGTTCACACTAGGACCCAGAGGAACTAACTGGAACAATAATGGTCTCCATATTTAGTAGAAAATAACAGGAAATAACACACACAAACACACAGAAAAATAGATGGTAAAGGGGACTTTACTGAACGAAATAAGGAGCTTTGTTATTACATTCAAATATAGGCTTTCTACTAAATCCAACGACTATGTGTCATCTACAACAGATTTTAAACCGGAAGAAAAAAAGATGACAGAAAATAAACACCGCCATGATCTTATGCTTCCAAAATATGTAAGGCACACGCGTCATCTTTGGATATGCGGACAATGTTTTTTCACTTCTCCGTCACAATTCGGATTATAGCCGTTACGTGGTAAGCAATCCAGGAATGGGCTAAAGGCAAAAAATAAATAGATTGTTCGCTCTTTTGTTCATGGACATTCTAGAGGTCAAGTACAGACAATACCCTGAGTATTTGCATTTAAGTGATTCATGCAAGACAAGTGGCAGTTTATGTATTTTCACTAAGTCTTCTAGATAGAGATTTGAATTAAAGGGGACAGAGTTCATTGCAAATAATTATACTTCTAAGAGAAAAAGAGCAGTATTTTCATCCGCATGACTTAATTGCCCCTTCAGCATTTTGTCTGTGTTGTATAAAACCAATGCAACGAAATACTGACTTCCTGTTTTGCGAGGACACCCTAGTAGAGACCATTATGTGTCTTGACCTTGACCAGCGTCCGGGTTGATTCAGGTTTGCTCAGTAGAGATCTGAGCAGTTTGCCCATCCAACAGCCAATCCAGTAGGAAATTACTGTTAGGAACATTCCAAGGATGTGGTGCATTCTGGGAGAAGAAGGACGTTACAGAACCTGAATGGCAGCTCACTAATGTCAACAGAGGGAATAGCAAAAGGGTATGAATCAACTGATTTTCACATGGGAGAGAATCTGTAGAATAACTGGTATAATAATATAACCTAAGAGTTTAAATATAAAGAGTTATTTTCCACTAAAACTTCCCCTGTAAAATGCCCAATTCACATTACACTTCTATGTAAGTATTCAAAGAACCTTAGGGCCATCCTTATCTGTATATCGCCACCTCTAATGATCTAATGTTCTTTAATGTCCTCATAGTTTTTTTGTCTGGGTGCTGAGGGTCTGATCCTGCTTTTTCTCGCTATATTATTGGGTCAGTCTCTTGATTATTGTTCCTTTACGCCATGATAAATGGTCGAACTCGCTTTATTCAAGTGTTAGTTATCTAATGGTTTCCTGTTCGTTATACTGCCCATGATATGACAGCACTTCTTTTCTTTTATCTTGTATAACCCTTGTAGTTTTTCCAGTAGTTCATAATCGTTTGTCTGCTCTTTGGATACATTGGCCTTGTTTATGAAAATATACATGTAACTTATGAAAACTATACCAAATCTAAAATGAGCCAAATTCAGGGGTTCAATAAACGGTTTCTTTTTTTTTGTTGTTTTTGATTGGTTTTGCCCCAACCAATCAGATGTTCCCTTTAAAATGTTAAATACCATCTGATGGGTTGGGGCAAAAATTAGCACCATTTTATGTATAAATATCTCTGAGTGTATTTTATTTTAAAGATTATTCATGTTTTCCACATCTCGCAGGACAGTCCTCATTAGGACTAACTAAGTGATAAACTCTATTCATCCTTCGATACTCCCCCATCTGCACCCATCATATAATCAGGTGTGCAAATAAAAATGCAGTATTTATCGTCAACAAATGAATCATTTATACATACCAATAAATGTTATCAATCTCCCAGGTGGATCCAAAACCAAGTCATGATTAAAATGTATTAAAAAATAAAATTACATGTATAAAAAATTATAAGAAATATAAAAAAAGAGTATTAATAATTGTGTATACCGACTAATACTCGAATGATACGTTGACCCGGATCAAGTCGACTGGTACCCATTTTAACTCAAAAATGAAAAAACTGATTGACCCGGTATAGTTGAGAGTAGAAATTTGACCACTACTGCCTTTCGTTTCTGTATGTTTTGCGGGTTTTTGCCCCTTTACTGGACAGACAGCACTTCTATAACTGTAGTCCATACAGTAATAACCAAATCCGTAGTGACTATTACTGTAATGCGACTGCTGTATGGGAATTCTGCTGTCCATTTAAAGGGCACTAAAACCCTCAAAAAAAATACAGAATCAAAGGCAATCTATTTAACAAATAAGATACCATCCCGGTATTGTTTTTTCAGGCATTAGTGCCTTTTTAAATACTGATCCCTAATATCTTGGCACTCATGATGTTTGGAAACTATAACTCCCATCTTTAGTGCTGTGAGTTGTAGTTTCATGCTGTAGTTGGACTGCACACACGAACCTTCTGTTGACAAACCCTAAAAAACTATTCCTGTCCCTGACCAAATGCATAACCCTTACTTTCCTCCCCCACCCCTCACAATAAAACCCTATTTCCCTGCATCCATCTTCAACATAGCACTGGTTCACCCTGCCACTACCTCTTTTTTATGCACCTCTAATTAGTGCAGTGGGGCAAAGGAGTGATAGTTGCGGGGGTTCCGGGCCTGATGCGCTGATGTGTGCAGGCCATCACTCACTTAATGGAGGAATCTGGCTTCGCATCCACTGTGGGATGGCGAGTCGGGATCCGAACCCGGATCGTCCACGGATTTATCCCGTTTTCGCGAAACGGCGGATTTTTCTGGTATTTCCACCTTCCGAACTTTCGACCGCGCGATTCTCGTAATTTTCAAAAATTTAGAAATACGAGATTACTGCTATTTTCGGGAAAATGAGGGAAATAAGACGTTATTTTCGAAAAAATTTTCGAAATTACAAGGATTTCTGTTTTTCGAAAAGTTTTCTTTTTTCCTGGTCCGCTCGCGGATTTTTGAATTTTTCATACAATTTTGCGGACCTCGAGCGGACCGGATTTGCGAATTTCGGACATCTCTTATCACTGATGGACGCATCACCAACGTACACTCGACTCGGCGCCAGTCTCATACCGGCGCTAGTAGTGACCTCCAGTGGATGCGTTCCATCATGGATGCGGAGCCGGATTCCTCATTCAAGTAGGACTGTCCCGAGTATAAGTTGAGGTGCAGTTTTCAGGCTGTTTTACAGCCTGAAACACCTGACTTAACTCGAGTATATCGGTAACTCAATAGTATCTCCATCACAGGTAATGATTTATATATCTCCCCAAGTGTACATTAACAGATATTATTAATGGGCGTTGTACAATCCATATTAAAGTGGCAACACTAGAGACCAAAATATAATCCATACAAAAAAACAGAATTCTAGTGCACAAACAATTCTAATTGCATATGGCTACTCATAAGGTGCTGATCAACAACATGACCTCACTTGGATAACCATGCCTGCTTTAAAATTGATTAAAGACATAAGACCTATCAAGAATTAAACCAGGCGGACACAATGTTTGGTTAATTAAAATGCCATAGCTTTATTTGCACATTTTTATAACATTGGTCAACATTGCCAGATCTTAAAGTGTACATCCTTGCCGCGTGAGTCCACTGACCACCCCCAGCCGTAGCCAAGCTAAATGCCATGACCCCTCTGGGTCCCCAGAGGGCAGTTAACGGCTTCACCACATAACCCTTCAAGATGAACACCCGCCCTGCTGTGACTCCCAAAAATTTTTCAAAATATTCGAATAAATACTATACAGAAATATCCGCATACTTAGGGGGGAGGGAGAGGACTTTGATCTTCCCACAATTCTTATACTTTCAAAATGGTCGCCGGTCCCTCCGATCGAAGCGCATGGCGTCTTTTATTACTGGGCCAGACATCAGTCGTACGTCAGCGATCCTTGATCTTGCGGGATCCGGCGCGACAATCAAAGCGCTTGCGATGATTCATCGCAGTCTCGCCCGAACCCCGCGAGATACCAGCCCGCCTCACATACGACTCCAGCTGCCTGGGGGGACTCCCCCCGCATGAGGTCACAGGACCAACTGGCGCGTAGCTTCCAGCCTGCTAACCAATATCGGAATAATGATAAAGGACCACATGGACCTATAGCATATACAGTAACCCAATCTATACCATGAGGAATTCCCCCGGTTTTTAAAAAAGGAAACCTGGTTTTCGATTCAGCACTGGACGGTTGTAGATTCAACAGATTTTTCTAAACTCTGAACTTTATGAGAATATTGTTTGTAAATCGCATCTTCCCGAAATAGTTTACGAGAGGGGGAGATAGAGGAAACTTTGGCTAACCAAGCAACGTAATTAATAATGGTCCTCGCCAAAGGTTATGGTGTTCATTTTGTTTTTGTAAAAATACTGTACTATTTATCTCATGGTGAAGATCCATGGTCTTTTTCATATTATTTCAATATGGTGATTTAATATATCTGTTTAATATGTTACTTCCACGGATGGAGGATAAGGTTATATCACGAATATTATTTCACTTTCAGGGAGCTTCAATAAAAGTCTAAAGTTAAAAATGTCTAATTTGCCCCAACCAAATTTCCAAAATTGTTAGCTTTCAGATGTTAAAATAATCTGTTGGTTGGCGGCAAAATTAGCACCATTTTAAACAATAGCAGGTTATTATAACAAGTTCTTATTGTTAAAAATGGTGCTAATTTTACCCCAACCAATCAGATTTTAGCTTCAAATGTTAAATAAGATCGATTGGGTGGAGCAAATTAGCACCATTTTAACTGATAAGAAACCTTTTATGAATCCACCTGATTGTTTTTGTAATTAATTTTGAAATTATATGTACTTTAGGGGATTGTTACGATCGAGGAGCTGTTAATTTATATATATTAATGTTTTAAATACCCTGTTGGGAAATGATGATGCACCTTAGTTCCACACATTGATTATATGAGTGCAAGTTATGGGGGATTGTTGTCCTAGGGACGATTAGGAGTTATGGTTTGTCACTGTTTCACATTAGTTTCCCCGATGAAGACGTCTGGGAATGTGGAGAATTAGCACTTTCTGATTCGAGGTTTTTAAAACATTGAATGAACGGCAAGTATAGTTTTTTCATTTGCAAAATCACAATAATTGAATCTTTAGATATTAAGACCCTATGGACAGTACGGTGGCTCGTGTTTACGTACTGATACCTTGTAGCACTGAATCTGATTCGAATCCACCCTGTAGACACATCTGTACAAATAGTTGTATGTGGTACGAGGTTTCTCCGGACCTTTGTTTCCCACAATCATAGTACATAATAGTTGTATGTGTCATATAACTGTGCTTAGATGTAAGATCTTATTGGGGCAAGGCCTGAGTGGAATGTTGACCATGTATTGGTAAAGCGTTACGGATGATGTTGGGCTATTAAATCCAAAAACATACAATAAAAAAATAAAAAGCACATTCCAGCAACTATACTGTGTATGCTTCAACTCTCCATATAAGATTATGAGGAACATTTTTTATATTGATTCTTCCGGTGTGGCTCAGCAATGCATTCTCTGGACGGTATACTCTGCACAGTGCCGTAAACACAATAGCAATAAAGAGACGACTGTCTCTTTTCCTACCTGCCCTCAGAACAGAGATCTCCTTCCTCTCTCGACCCAACCGCCGGAAAGTGATGCTCTGCTCACAGAGACTTTCAACCAACTCTCCAGTATTGCCCACCTATTAACCCACAACATTAACTCTTATGGATTCCTCGCCTTGCAATGGGCTCAGGACTTATCTATGTGAGATTTTTGCTCCACGTGGCTGGGGGCTGGGGATTTACATCGGGACCCACATGACTTTCTTATAAATCTTTATCATTGGTTTCCCCTTGGTACCCGTTTGTGTAAAGCTGGTTAGACTTAGTCCTTCGTATTGCATTATATTTATTCCGAATCTTACCACGTCATTACATCAAAATAGAAAAAGTTCGAACCTGCCCAGAAATGCAACATATAACAGTGTTTATAGAATAAAGTCCTGTGTGGCCTGGTTTGGTTTGTTGGATGCCGAAGTGGCTCAGTGCATTGCTAGAATGAGGTTATTTAATATTAAGCCTCTTGGGTATCACCACTACCTTCGTTCTAACGCCAGAGATGAGGGCTAGGCAGCGATAACATAATCTACTCATTGCTGTCTGGATCACAATCATCCCTTGTTTGTGTCGCGGAACCTGTCGTGTAGAAGGAACTAAGAAAAAACAAGTCTGGCGTCGGAAATCACACCTCTTGGTTAGACAGAGTTTAAGGGAACAGCGAAAGAAATTAGAATATGGAGAAGAAACATTCAACTTTAGCTGCTAGTACCACCAGCTAATGAACTAAGGCAGGGGGTGCCCAAACCTGGCTGATGCGGGTTCCCCATAGCGGTAACCCAATGCTTAAGGGGGCACGGGAGTAGTAGCTCACCCCAAACATGCCCGTGGTTACACCACAAATACAGCCCCATCATGCCCTGTGACACCACTGACCCACCCGCGGCTCTTGCGGGCTGCAAAAAAAATGCGGCTGTGTTATTTCTATATGTAGTGGGGGTATTATTAGTCTCTATCCCATTATGTATGGGGCTTAAGGCCCTATTAGGTATAATAGGATCTACTATGGTCTATTAGTTAGAATGTATGGGTATTATAGGGAGTCTATTTATATGTATGGGATTAGTTAAGTCTATTCTTTATGGGTAGATTTAGGTTAAATTATAGTCTATTCCATATGGTATATGATCTAACGGGTATTATAATAGTCTCATTCGTACTTGTATAGGAGCTACATTGGTATTGTATAGTCTATTCTCTGTATGTAATGATTCTAATAATGTTGGTATTATATAGTCGTATTCTATATGTATGGGTATTGTATAGTATTCTATATGTATGGGTATTTTGTATAGTCTATTCTATATGTATGGGTATTATAGAGTCTATTCTATATTATATGGGTATTATATAGTCTATGTCTATAGTATGGGTATTATTAGTTATCTATAATGTTGGGTATGTATCAGTTATTCTATATGTAGTAAGTTATTCGATCTATGTGAGCGCGAGGGTATTATAGTGGCTAGGTTCTATATGTGATTAGGGGTATTGTCTAGATCATATTTCTACTGTTAATGGGTATTTATAGTCTATTCTATATGTATGTGGTTGATGATATAGTCCTATTCTAATGTAGGGTATGGTATAGTCTAATTTACATGTATGGGTATTGTAATAGCTATTCTAGTAGTAGGGTATTCTATTATGTCTATTTCTATATGTACGTGGTTTATATAGTCTAGTCTAATTCCTATGTACGGTATTGTATAGTCTATTCTATATGTATGGTTTGTTATCTTATTATGGGATTATATAGTCTATTCTTATGTAGGTATGTATCTTCTATCTATCATAATGTATGGTATTGGTTAGATAGTTATTCCATATGTCTGGGTATTATATATAGTCTATTCATATTTATATGTAATTATATGCTATTATAAGTCTATTCTTATATGTAATCTTATATGGGTGTTGTATAGGGTCTATTACCATATGTATGGTAGTGTATAGGTCCATTCTAATTGTATGGTTATATTATAGTCCTTTCCATCTGTACGGGGTATTGTATAGTCTATCTATTGTATGGGAATTATATAGTCTAGTTCCATATGTATGGGTATTGTTAGTCTATTCTATATGTATGGGTATTGTATGGTCTATTCCATATAGGTATGGTATTGTATATCAATTCATATTGTACTGGTATTATTATGTCATATCTATATGTATGATGGTATGTATCTCCTATTCTATATCGTATGGGGTATTCGATAGTATGCTTCCATATGGTACGGGTATTGTATAGTATTTCTATCTGTTAATGGGTATTGTAGATCATCATACTTATGGGGTTTGGTATCTCTATTCCTATATGTATGGGTATGTAACAGTATTCTGAATGTATGGGTATTGATATGTCTATCTATATGTAGGTATTGTAGGAGTCCTATTCCATATGTATGGGTCTTGTATACTGTGCCTTCTATATGTAGGGTATTAAAGTCTATCTTAGCTATGGGGTGAGATAGTCTTTCTACTAATGGTACGGGTTTGTAGCGAGTCCATCCTATGTATGGGTATTGTATAGTCTAATTCTATACTTATGGGTAATATATGTCTATTCCCATGAGGTACGGGTATTGTATAGTCTATTCTATATGTATGGGTATGTAGAGTCTATTCATAGGTACTGGGTCTTGTATAGTCTACTTCTATATGTAGGGTATTAATATAGTCTATCATATGTAGGTATTATATAGCTATCTATTGTAGTGGGTATAAGTCTATTCTCTATTATGGGTATACATAGTCATTATATAGGCTATGATAAAGTTCTTCTATAGGTCAAAGGGTATTGTCTAGCGATATGATGTGATCCCCTATCTTGATTTGACGCGCCTAGTTCCTCTTCTATGCTGGTCTTCTCTTCTCTATGTCTGTGTATTAACAGTCACTTAGGGATATACAGTAGGGGTGTACTGAAGGAATGTACAGTAGGGGTGTACAGTAGGGATATACAGTAGGGGTGTACTGAAGGAATGTACAGTAGGGGTGTACAGTAGGGATATACAGTAGGGGTGTACAATAGGGATATACAGTAGGGGTGTACTGAAGGAATATACAGTAGGGGTGTACAGTAGGGATATACAGTAGGGGTGTACAATAGTTTCTGGAGGAACTACTGGTTTTCAGATCCAAATATTTTGTCAGAACTGCTGCTGAAATGTTGATCCGAATCATAATTTTCTCTTATTTTTCACTCCAGTTTCTACTTTAAGTGACATTTTGAGCTGAATCATAGTCTCAATGTCAAATGGCAGCTATATTTGTCCTGCACAATGTTGAGGGCTTTGGTGGCCATCAAAATAGAGAAGGATGAGGAGGGTAAAATCTGATGGAAAAGGATCTTGGAGTTTTGGTGGATAACAAACTTAAAGGTAACAAGCAGTGCCAGGTGGCAACAGCCAGAGCCAGCATGGTATTGTCTTGTATAAAGAGAGGTATGGATTCAAGGGAGCAAAATGTAATTCTCCCTCTTACATCCCTTAGACTGGAAGGAAAGAAGTTTAAAAAGGGTTTTTCACTGTGAGAATGGGAAAGCAATGGAACTGTCTTCCAGTGGATGTTGTTATGGCAGGTTCATTGGATAGTTAAAAAAAAAAAAAGAAAGCTGGATGAGTTTCTGCAAACAAGGAATGTTACAAGTTACTGGTATTGATACATAAAGTAGAGTTGGGAAAGGGTTTGTCACTGTGAGAACGGTAAAGCTATGGAACTGTCTTCCAGTGGACGTTGTTATGGCAGGTTCATTGGTCAGTTTAATAAAAAGCTGGATGAGTTTCTACAAACAAGGAATGTTACAAGTTACTGGTATTGATACATAAAGTAGAGTTGGGAAAGGGTTTGTCACTGTGAGAACGGTAAAGCTATGGAACTGTCTTCCAGTGGACGTTGTTATGACAGGTTCATTGGTCAGTTTAATAAAAAGCTGGATGAGTTTCTGCAAACAAGGAATGTTGCAAGTTACTGGTATTGATACATAAAGTAGAGTTGATCCAGGGAAATTTCCCATTGCCACTTGGAGTCAGGAAGGATTTTTTTTCCCCCTTCATAATTCTGGTGGGTTTTATTTAACCTTCCTCTGGCAGGAAATGTAGGTATTGCTGAGTAGGTTAGACTTGATGGTCGTATGTCAATCTCAAATACTATACTATACTATACTATACTTTACTGTAATATACTATACTATACTATACTGTACTGTACTATACTATACTATAATGTACTATACTTTACTGTAATGTACTATACTATACTATACTGTACTATACTATACTATACTATACTGTAATATACTATACTATACTTTACTGTAATGTACTATACTATACTATACTATACTGTAATATACTATACTATACTATACTTTACTGTACTGTACTATATACTATACTATACTTTACTGTAATATACTATACTATACTTTACTGTACTATACTATACTATACTTTACTGTACTATACTATACTGTAATATACTATACTATACTATACTATACTTTACTGTACTATACTATACTATACTTTACTGTACTATACTATACTATACTGTACTATACTATACTATACTATACTTTACTGTAATGTACTATACTATACTGTACTATACTATACTATACTATACTTTACTGTAATGTACTATACTATACTATACTGTACTATACTATACTATACTATACTGTAATATACTATACTATACTATACTTTACTGTACTATACTATACTATACTATACTTTACTGTAATATACTATACTATACTATACTTTACTGTACTATACTATACTATACTTTACTGTACTATACTATACTGTAATATACTATACTATACTATACTATACTTTACTGTAATATACTATACTATACTATACTTTACTGTACTATACTGTACTATACTATACTGTAATATACTATACTATTCTATACTTTACTGTACTATACTATACTATACTATACTATACTGTACTATACTATACTGTAATATACTATACTGTAATATACTATACTATACTATACTATACTTTACTGTACTATACTATACTATACTATACTATACTATACTATACTATACTGTACTATACTATACTGTAATATACTATACTGTAATATACTATACTATACTTTACTGTACTATACTTTACTGTACTATACTATACTATACTGTACTATACTATACTATACTTTACTGTACTATACTATACTATACTATACTGTACTATACTATACTGTACTATACTGTACTATACTATACTATACTGTACTTTACTATACTATACTTTACTGTACTATACTATACTATACTATACTGTACTATACTATACTTTACAAATACAATAATACAGTAGTGGGATATTTAGGCAGTTCTATGCACCACATGTTGGAAACCACAGTACATATTAAGCAGTGATTGACCATTTAACAGTTACATGCACTATACCAGGAACGGTCAATTATGATGTATGCAGGATGCATTGTTCTCCGCTCATCAGCCGCCTTCTATGCATATAGTGAAGGTAGGGCAACCAGTGTATTGTAGTGATGGTGCAAAATGCACTGAAGATATATGTGGTAATTAAGGGAATTGTGTGACAACCCCCCTTTCTGTGTGTGACCACATGCAGATATTTGGTATGTAAAATAAATAGAATATTTGTAATATAAAAGTTCTAATTTTCAAAACTGGGAACAGTTATCATCTGGTACTTACAGACAGGGACTTCCGAGGAGCAATTTGAGGTGTAGCAGCAGCTTGTGGCGAATTCTATGGTATGTGGAGGTGTGGTAGCAGTTTCTCGGAGGTTACAGTATGAAGGATTCCTACATTCTCGTTTGAAATAGTTTTTCTCGTAACCAGCTGTATTTGGGAAGAGAAGAATAAAGAGGTATTTGTAAAATATCCCAGTTCATCTGGACCATTCACCAGTTTCTTACCTTCCAGTAAAACGAAATAAGTTTGGTGTTATGTTTCTGCATTTATGGCCATAAAACTTGCTTTTTTGGATGGTTAAGGCATGGTAGATGTGGAAAGAGAATGGTGAGGTGCATGTAAGGGAGCATTAGTAGATGTGTATACCTGTCTGTGTGGGTTATAGGTACTGTATGCTTTTGAATTTATGGCCACAAAGCTAACTTTTAAATTATTTAAGTAAAGAGATGGCCGGAACTCATTATTTTCGTTCTGTTTTCAGATTCCCAGATCTCGGAAAAATCCTGAAGATCTGAGAATCCGAAAACGGAACGGATTTTTGAACATTCAAGGCTATTTTCGATCATTTTCGAAAATAGCTTCAAACGTTTGAAAATCCTCAAAAATACGACCAGAGACCATTTTCGAGTTTCAGATTCTGACAGATCATTCTGATTTCGGAACCGAGGGGTTCTGTGTTGTATCCAATCTCTATTTAATATGGTAGTCAAGGAAACAAAAAGATCAGTTTGTTAGGGGTACATCGGTGAGTGACTTTTGCAGGGTTATCTACTTTTGAAGGTTACCAAATCTACTTTCAATGGTTACCGAAGCCACTTTTGAGTGTCATTGAGACTACTTTCGAGGGTAATCAACTTTGAGGGTTATCTACTTTCGAGGGTTACCAAAGCCACTTTTGTGGGTTATTGAGAACACTTTTGAGGGTTATCTACTTTTGAGGGTAATCGACTTTGAGGTTTACCTACTTTTGAGGGTTACCAAATCTACTTTCAAGGGTTACCAAAGCCACTTTTGAAGGTTATTGAGGATACTTTCAAGGGTTACCTACTTTGAGGTTTAACTACTTCGAGGGTTACTGAAATTAAAGGACAACTAAAGCCACAGAACAACACTAAACCAGAAGGCAGAACACCTTGATATAAAACCAGTAATCTGTATCTTACCTCTCATTTTGATACGGGCTATGGGAAACTTACCTAAATAACATATGGTTTGTGCTTTACTTCACAGCATTCTAGTATCACACAGTTTGGTCAACGACTATTATGTTCTGCACATGCTCAGTCCTTAGCTTTGGCAGAAACTTGTTACAGTTGGTCACACCCATTAATAATCTCTAGCCAATCCTTTTACAGGACAGATAAAGCAAGGAAGCATGTGACTGAGGTCAGGAGGTGTGGTCTGACACTGCACATACACACAGATACTTCATCCAGTTCTTAACAGGCTTACATTTACTTTAATACAATATACTGAAGTGGGATTTTATAGCTATAGCTTTATTGTTTTTAGGGGGGGTGTTTTTAGATTCTGTAGTATAGAAAATTGGGTTTAGTTTTCCTTTAATCTCAAATATACACGTGGAAGCTCAAAAATAGGAAATTCAGTTTTGGTGATATGTACGTGTTCCCCTGACCATTTCCCAGGTGCTTGAGCTATCTACTGTAAGTTACCTTGCTTTTTATAACCTTATTTTACTAGGAACTTTTTTCCCTCGCAAAATCTAAAAATGGGGAAAAGAACTCGCCATTTTGGAACACCTCAACAACTAAAATGTCAATCTTTCCAATATATGCACTTGCACAGATGCTGTACTAAATAGGTCCCTGGAATACTTCACAACTGTCCCATTTCTCACGGGACAATACAGTTCCTAGGGGCCTGTCCTGGGTGAAGAAACCTTAAGTGTCTAAGACTGCATAGGAGGGATAAGATGATTTGTGAGCAGAGTTGAGTGGTGGTGGAAAGAAAGCTAAGCCCAATTCTTCCCTGTCACCCAACAAACGTTACTAAGGAAGGTAATGGAATTTGATGACCTCTTTTCTTTGTATGTACAAGATAAGTTCAAATGAATAAATATATAAATTAAAAATACTGCATTTCTTGGGGTTGTGTTCACACTAGGACCCTAGGAACTAACGGAACAATAATGGTCTCACATATTTAAGTAGAAATAACAGGGAAATAACACAAACACACACAGAAAATAGATGGTTAAAGGGGAACTTTACTGAAACGAAATAAGAGCTTTGTTTTACATTCAAATAATAGGCTTGTACTAAATCCACGGACTATGTGTCATCTACAAACAGATTTTAAACCGGAAGAAAAAAAGATGAAGAAAATAAACACCGCCATGATCCTTATGCTCAAAATATGTAAGGCACGCGTCATCTGGATTCGGACATGTTTTCACTTCTCCGTCACAATTCGTATAGCCGTTACAGTGTACGCACTCCAGGGAATGGGCTAAAGGCAAAAAATAAAAAATAATTGTTGCTCTTTTGTTCATGGAACATTCTAGAGGTAAGTACAAGACAATTACCCTGAGTATTTGCATTTAAGGGATTCATGCAAGACAAGTGCAGTTTATGTATTTTTCACTATGTCTCATAGGAATAGAGATTTGAATTAAAGGGGAAGTTCAGTGCAAATAATTATACTTCTAAGAAAAAAGAGCAGTATTTTTCATCCCAATGACCTTAATCTGCCCATTCAGCATTTTGTCTGTGTATAAATAAATGCAACCGAAATACTGACTTCCTGTTTGCAGGACCCCTAGTAGAGACCATTATGGTCTTGCCCTTGACCCAGCGCCTGGGTTGATTCAGTTGCTCAGTAGAGATCTGAGCATGTTTGACCCATCCAACAGCCAATCAGTAGAAATTACTGTTATTAACCTTCCCAGGATGTGGTGCATTCTGGGAATAAGAAGGACCGTTACAGAACCTGAAATGGCAGCTCACTAATGTCAACAGCAGGGAATAGCAAAGGGTATGAAATCAACTGATTTTTCATAATGGGAGAGAATATGTAGAATAACTAGGTATAATAATATAACCTAAGAGTTTTAAATATAAAGATATTTTCCACTAAACTTCCCCTTTAAAATGCCAATTCTCATTCACTTCTATGTAAGTTATTTCAAAAGAACCTTAGGGGCATATTCTGTATATCGCCCCTCTAATGATCTAATGTTCTTTATGTCCTCATAGTTTTTTTGTCTTGGTGTGAGGGTCTATCCTGTTTGTCTCGCTATGATTATTGTGTCAGTCTCTTGATTATTGTTCTTTACGCCATGATAAAATGGTCCAATCCCTTTATTCCAAGTGTTAGTTATCTTATGGTTCCTGTTCTTTATACTGCACCATGATATGACAGCCACTTTGTTCTTTTATCTTGTATAACCCTTGTGTTTTCCAGTAGTTCATATCGTGTCTGTGCTCTTTGGATACATTTGGCCTTGTTTATGAAAATTATACTATTAACTTATGAAACACTATACCAAATCATAAAATGAGCACATTCAGGGAGATTCAATAACGGTTCTTTTTTTTTGTTGTTTTTGATTGGTTTTGCCCCAACCAATCAGATGTTCCCTTTAAAATGTTAAATACCATCTGATTGGTTGGGGCAAAAATTAGCACCATTTTTAAGTATTAAATCTCTCTGATTGTATTTTATTTTAAAGATTATTCAATGTTTCCACATCTCGCAGGACATCCTCATTAGGAAACTAAAGTGATAACTCCTATTCATCCTTCGGATACTCCCACCAATTCTGCACCCATCATATAAATCAAGGTGTGCAAATAAAATGCAGAATTTATCGTCAACAAATGAATAATTTATACATATCCAATAAAATGTTATACAATCTCCCAGGTGGATCCAAAACCAAGTACATGTATTAAAATGTATTAAAAAAAATAAAATTAACATGTATAAAAAATTATTAAGAAATATAAAAAAAGAGTGATTAAATATTGTGTATACCGAATATACTCGAATATACGTTGACCCGAGTATAAGTCGAGGTACCCATTTTACCTCAAAAATGAGTAAAAACTGATTGACCCGAGTATAAGTTGAGAGTAGAAATTTTGACCACTACTGCCTTCTGTTTCTGTATTGTTTTGAGGGTTTAGTTGCCCTTTAAATGGACAGCAGCATTCCTATACTGTAGTCCCATACAGTAATAACCAAATCCAGTATGACTATTACTGTATGCGACTGCTGTATGGGAATTCTGCTGTCCATTTAAAGGGCAACTAAACCCTCAAAAAAATACAGAATCAAAAGGCAATCTATTTAACAATAGATACCATCCTCGGTATTGTTTTCAGGCATTAGTTGCCTTTTAAATTAACAGTGATCCCTAATTCATTGGCACTCCAGATGTTTGGAAACTATAACTCCCATGCTTTAGTTGCTGGGAGTTGTAGTTTACATCTGTAGTGGAACTGCACACACTGAACCTTCTGTTTACAACCCCAAAACAAACTATCCTGTCCCTGACCCAAATGCATCCCTTACTTTCCCCCCCACCCTCACAAATAAAACCCTATTTCCCTGCATCCATCTTCACATAGCACTGGTTCCACCCTGCCACTACCTCTTTTTTATGCACCTCTATCTAGGTGCAGTGGGGCAAGCAGTGATAGTTGCAGGGGGGTCCGGTCCTTGATGCGCTGATGTGTGCAGGCAACATCACTCACTTAATGGAGGAATCTGGCTTCCGCATCCACTGTAGGGATGGCCGGTTCGTGGATCCGAACCCGGATCCGCCACGGATTTATCCCGTTCGCGAACGGCGGATTTTTCTGGATTTTCCACCTTCCGAACTTTCGAACCGCGGATTTCTCGTATTTTCAAAAAATTTAGAAATTACGAGGATTACTCGTATTTTCGAAAATGAGGGAAATAACGTATTTTCGAAAATTTTCGAAATTACAAGGATTTCCTGTATTTTCGAAAAGTTTTCCTTTTTAATGGGTCCGCTCGCGGATTTTTGAATTTTCATGAAAATTTGCGGATCCTCGAGCGGACCGGATTTTGCGAAGTTCGGACATCTCTTATCCACTGATGGACGCATCCACAGACGTCACTACTCGGCGCCAGTCTCATTACCCGGCGCTAAGTAGTGACTTCAGTGGATGCGTCCATCAGTGGATGCGGAAGCCGGATTCCTCATTCAAGTAAGTGACTGACCCGAGTATAAGTTGAGGTTCAGTTTTCAGGCTGTTTTTACAGCCTGAAAACCTTGACTTATACTCGAGTATATACGGTACTCAATATATCTCCATCACAAGGTATATGATTTATATATATCCCCAAGTGTACATTAACAGATATATTAAATTGGGCTGTTGTACATCCATATTAAAGTGCAACTAGAGACCAAAAATATAATCCATACAAAAAACAGAATTCTAGTGCACAAACAATTCTAATTGCATATTGGCTACTCCATAAGGTTGCTGCTACAAACAGACCTCACTTGGGATAACCATGCCTGCTTAAAATGATTAAAGACATAAGACCTATCAAGAATTAACCAGGCGGACACAAAGTGTTGGGTGAATTAAATGGCCATAGCTTTATTGACACATTTTTATAACATGTGTTCAAACATTGCCAGATCTTAAAGTGTACATCCTTGCCTCGTGATCCAATGACCACCCCCAGCCGTAGCCAAAGCTAAATGCCATGCCTCTGGGTCCCCAGAGGGCATGTAACGGCTCAACACCATAACCATTGCAAGAATGACACCGCCCTGCTGTGACTCCAACAAAATTTTCCAAATACGATAAATACTTAACAGAAATATCCTAACTTTAGGGAGGGAGGGAGGGGACCTTTTGATCTTCCCAGCAATTTTAACAAAATGGCGCCGGCCCCAGCCGCATGGACGTCTTTTATACTGGCCGAGACATCAGTCGTGACGTCACGATCCTGGATCTTGCGGGATCCGGCGCGACCAATCAGCGCTTGCGTATGATGTCATCGCAGCCTCGCCCGAACCCGCGAGATACCAGCCCAGCCTACTACGACTCCCAGCATGCCTGGGGGGACTACCCCCCGCATGAGGTCACAGGACCCTAACTCGCGCCGGAGCTTCCAGCCTGCTAACCACCATATGGAATAAATGATAAAAAGGACCAATGGACCTATAGCATATACAGTAACCACAATCTAATACCATGAGATAAATCCCGGTTTAAAAAGGAACCTGGTTTCGATTCAGCACTGACGGTTGTAGATTCAACAGATTTTTCTAAACTCTGAACTTTTCAATGAAAATTTTGTTTTAAAATCGACATCCTATAGTTTAAGAAGAGGGGGAGATAGAGGGAAACTTTTGTTAACCAGAGCAACGTAATTAAATAATGTCTCGCCAAAGGGTTAATGTGTGCATTTTGTTTTTGTAAAAATACTGTACTATTTATCTCATGGTAGAAGATCCAATGGTCATTTTTATTATTTATTCAATATGGTGATTTAATATATCTGTTAATATGTTATTCACATGGATGGAGATGTATTAAGTATACACGATATATTAATCACTTTCAGGGAGATTCAATAAAAGGTCTTAAAGTTAAAAATGGTGCTAATTTTGCCCCAACCAATCAAATGTTAGCTTTCAGATGTTAAATAAAATCTGATTGGTTGGGGCAAAATTAGCACCATTTTAAACAATAAGCAGGGTTATTTAATAAAAGTTCTTATTGTTAAAAATGGTGCTAATTTTACCCCAACCAATCAGATTTTAGCTTTCAAATGTTAAATAAGATCTGATTGGTTGGAGCAAAATTAGCACCATTTTAACTGATAAGAACTTTTATTGAATCTCCCTGATTGTTTTTTATATAATTTTTTGAAATTTCATGTACTTTAGGGGATGGTTTACGATCAGGAGTCTGTTAATTTATATATATTACTGTTTAAATAAAACACTTGTTGAGGAATATGGATGATGCACTTTATTTCCACACTTTGATTTATATGAGTGAAGTTATTGGGGGATTGTTGTCCTAGGGATGGATAGGAGTTATGGTTTGTCACTTGTTTCACATTAGTTTCCCGATGAAGACGTCTTGGGAGATGTGGAAATTAGCCACTTTCTGATTTCGAGGTTTAAAACATTTGAATGACGGCAGGTATAGTTTTTCAATTTGCAAAATCACAATAATTGATTCATTTAGATATTAAGACCCTATGGACAGTACGGTGGCTCAGTGGTTAGTACTGATACCTTGTAGCACTGAAGTCCTGAGTTCGAATCCACCCTTGGACACATTGAAATAGTTTGTATGTGGGTACGAGGGTTTCTCCAGGAACTTTGGTTTCTCCCACAATCATAGTACTAATAGGTTGTATGTGTCATATAAATGTGCTTAGATGAAGCTCTTTGGGGCAAGGCCTGATGTGAATGTATCCATGTAATTGTAAAGCGTTACGGAAGATGTTGGTGCTATATAAATCCACAATAACAATAATAATAAAAAATAACAAAGCATTCCAGCACCTATATTGTGTATGCTTCACTCTCCATATAAATTATAGGCACATTTTATTATATTGATTCTTCCCGTGTGGCTCATCAGTGCAATTTCTCTATGACGGTCTAACTACTGCACAAGTGCCTAAACTACAATACAATAAAGAGAACTGTCTCTTTTTCCTACCTGCCCTCAGAAGCAGAGATCTCCTTCTCTCTCCTCTAACCAGACCCCAGGAAGTGATGCTCTGCTCACAGAGACTTTCAACCAATTCCCAGTATTGCCCACCCTATTTCCCACAACATTAATCTCATTATTGGATTCCTGCCCTTGCAATGGGCTCAGGACTTTATCTATGGTGATATTTTGTCTCCACGTGGCTGGGGGTCTGGGGATTTTACATCGGGACCACATGACTTCTTATGCAAACTTTATCTGGTTTCCCACTTGTGACCCGTGTAAAAGCGGTAGACTTTATTTTCCTTCTATTGCATTATATTTATTTCCGAATCTTACCCAAGTCATTACATAAAACATTAGAAAAGGTTCTACACTGCCCAGAAATAGCAACATATAACAGGTTTTATTGAATAAAGTCCTGTGTGGCCTGGGTTTGGTTTGTTGGGGATGCCGAGTGCTCAGTGCATTGCTAGAATGGAAGGTTATAAATAGTTAAGCCTATTGGTGTATCACCACTAACCTTCCGTTATAACAGCAGAGATGAGGGCTGCAGCGATAAATAATCTCCTCATTGCGTCTGGATCACAATATCCCTTTGTTGTGTTCGGGAACCTTCGTTAGAAGGAATAAGAAAAACAAGTCTGGCTGAAGTCGGAAATCCAACCCTCTTGGTAGACAGAGTCTTAAGGGAACAGCAGCAGAAAGAAATTAGAAATATGGAGAAACACTATCAACTTTAGCTGCTAATGTACCACAGGCTAATGAACTAAGGCAGGGGTGCCCAACCTGGCTGATGCTGGGTTCCCCACTAGCGGTAACCCATGCTTTAAGGGGGCAGCGGGGAGTAGCTCAATCCCCAACATGCCCGGTTACACCCACAACATGCCCCATCATGCCCCTTACCACTCCCACCCGCGGCTCTGTGCGGGCTGCAAAAAAATGCGGCTGGTCTATTCTATATGTATGGGTATTATTTAGTCTATTCCATATGTATGGGTATTATATAGTCTATTCTATATGTATGGGTATTATATAGTCTATTCTACATGTATGGGTATTATTTAGTCTATTCCATATGTATGGGTATTATATAGTCTATTCTATATGTATGGGTATTGTATAGTCTATTCTATATGCATGTATGGGTATTGTCTAGTCTATTCTATATGTATGGGTATTATATAGTTATTCTAATATGTTATGGGTATTGTATAGTCTATTCTATATGTATGGGTATTGTATATGTCTATTCTATATGTATGGGTATTATATATCTATTCTATATGTTTGGGTATTATAATAGTCTATTCTATAGTATGGGTATTATATAGTCTATTCTAATATGTATGGGTATTGTATGTCTATTCTATATTGTATGGGTATATATAGTCTATTCTATAGTAGGTATTATATAGTCATTTCATAGTACGGGTATTGTATAGTCTATTCTATGTATGGGTATTGTAAGTCATTCTATATGTATGGGTATTATATAGTCTATTCTATATATGTACGGGTATTGTATAGTCATTCTACATGTATGGGTATTGTATAGTCTATTCTATATGTATGGTATTATATAGTCTATTCTATATTTACGGGTTTATATAGTTCTATCATATTGGGTATTGTATAGTCTATTCTATATGTATGGGTATTATATAGTCTATTCTATATGTATGGGTATTATATAGTCTATTCTATATGTATGGGTATTGTAAATAGTCTATTCCATATGTATGGTATTATAAGTCTATTCCATAGTATGGGTATATATAGTCTATTCTATATGTATAGGTTATATATAGTCTATTCTATATGTATGTTATTGTATAGTCTATTCCATATGTATGGTATTGTATAGTCTATTCTATATGTATGGGTATTATATAGTCTTTCCATATGTACGGTATTGTATAGTCTATTCTATATGTATGGTATTATATAGTCTATTCCATATGTATGGGTATTGTATAGTCTATTCTATATGTATGGGTATTGTATGTCTATTCCATATTATGGGTTTGTATAGTCATTCATATGTATGGTGTATTATTAGTCTATTCTATATGTTGGTATGTATAGTCTATTCTATATGTATGGGTATTTATAGTCTATCCATATGTACGGGTATTGTATAGTCTATTCTATATGTATGGGTATTGTAGAGTCTATTCCATATGTTGGGTATTGTATAGTCTATTCTATTATGGGTATTAAGTCTATTCTATATGTAGGGTGATTATATAGTCCTATTCTGATTCGAGGTTTTAAAACATTGAATACGGCAGTATAGTTTCAATTTGCAAAATCACAATAATTGATTCATTTAGATATTAAGACCCTATGGACAGTACGGTGGCTCAGTGGTTAGTACTGATACCTTGTAGCACTGAAGTCCTGAGGTTCGAATCCACCCTTGGACACATCTGAAAATAGTTTGTATGTGGGTACGAGGGTTTCCTCCAGGAACTTTGGTTTCTCCCACAATCATAGTACTAATAGGTTGTATGTGTCATATAAATGTGCTTAGATTGTAAGCTCTTTGGGGCAAGGCTGATGTGAATGTATCCATGTAATTGTAAAGCGTTACGGAAGATGTTGGTGCTATATAAACACAATAACAATAAAATAAAAAAAAACAAAGCATTCCAGCACCTATATTGTGTATGCTTCACTCTCCATAAAATTATAGGCACATTTATTATATTGATTCTTCCCGTGTGGTCATCAGTGCAATTTCTCTATGACGGTCTAACTACTGCACAATGGCCTAACAACTACAATACAATAAAGAGAACTGTCTCTTTTTCCTACCTGCCCTCAGAAGCAGAGATCTCCTTTCTCTCCTCTAACCAGACCCCAGGAAGTGATGCTCTGCTCACAGAGACTTTCAACCAATTCCCAGTATTGCCCACCCTATTTCCCACAACATTAATCTCATTGGATTCCTGCCCTTGCAATGGGCTCAGGACTTTATCTATGGGATATTTTGTCTCCACGTGGCTGGGGGTCTGGGGATTTTACATCGGGACCACATGACTTCTTATGCAAACTTTATCTGGTTTCCCACTTGTGACCGTGATAAAGCGGTGTAGACTTTATTTTCCTTCTATTGCATTATATTTATTTCCGATACTTACCCAAGTCATTACAAAACATTAGAAAAGGTTCTACACTGCCCAGAAATAGCAACATATAACAGGTTTTATTGAATAAAGTCCTGTGTGGCCTGGGTTTGGTTTGTTGGGGATGCCGAGTGCTCAGTGCATTGCTAGAATGGAAGGTTATAAATAGTTAAGCCTATTGGTGTTACACCACTAACCTTCCGTTTAAACAGCAGAGTGAGGGCTGCAGCGATAAATAATTCCTCATTGCGTGGATCACAATATCCCTTTGTTGTGTTCGGGAACCTTCGTTAGAAGGAATAAGAAAAACAAGTCTGGCTGAAGTCGGAAATCCACCCTCTTGGTAGACAGAGTCTTAAGGGAACAGCAGCAGAAAGAAATTAGAAATATGAGAAACACTATCAACTTTAGCTGCTAATGTACCACAGGCTAATGAACTAAGGCAGGGTGCCCAACCTGGCTGATGTGGGTTCCCCACTAGCGGTAACCCATGCTTTAAGGGGGCAGCGGGAGTAGCTCAATCCCCAACATGCCCGTTACACCCACAACATGCCCCATCATGCCCCTTACCACTACACCCCGGCTCGTGCGGGCTGCAAAAAAATGCGGCTGGTCTATTCTATATGTATGGGTATATTAGTCTATCCAATGTATGGGTATTATATAGTCTATTCATATGTATGGGTATTATATAGTATACATTCTACATGTATGGGTATTATTTAGTCTTCCATATGTATGGGTATTATATAGTCTATTCTATATGTATGGGTATTGTATAGTCTATTCTATATGTAGGGTTATATAGTCTATTCTATAGTACGGTATATATAGTCTATTCTATATGTACGGGTATTGTATAGTCTATCTACATGTATGGGTATTGTATAGTCTATTCTATATGTATGGTATTATATAGTCTATTCTATATGTATGGGTATTGTATAGTCTATTCTATATGTATGGGTATTGTATAGTCTATTCTATATGTATGGGTATTATATAGTCTATTCTATATGTATGGGTATTATATAGTCTATTCTATATGTATGGGTATTGTATAGTCTATTCTATATGTATGGGTATTGTATAGTCTATTCTATATGTATGGGTATTAATAGTCTATCATATGTACGGGTATTATATAGTCTATTCTATAGTACGGGTATTGTATGTCTATTCTACATGTATGGGTATTGTATAGTCTATTCTATATGTATGGGTATTATATAGTCTATTCTATATGTACGGGTATTGTATAGTCATTCTACATGTATGGGTATTGTATAGTCTATTCTAGTATGGGTATATATAGTCTATTCATATGTACGGTATATATAGTCTATTCATATGTTACGGGTATTGTGATAGTCTATTCTTATAGTATGGGTATATATAGTCTATTCTATATGTATGGGTATTATATAGTCTCTATATGTATGGGGATTATAGTCTATTCCTATATGTATGGGTATTATATAGTCTATTCCATATTATTGGGTATTATATAGTCTATTCTATAGTATGAGGTATTTATAGTCATTCTATTGTATGGGTATGTATAGTCTATTCCAATGTATGGTATTGTATAGTCATCTATATGTATGGTATTAATAGTTCATTCCATAGTACGGGTATTGATAGTCTACTATTTGTATGGGTATTATATAGTCTATTCCATATGTATGGGTATTGTATAGTATTCTTATATATGGGTATTGTATGTCTATTCCATATGTAGGGATGTATAGTCATTCTATATGTATGGGTATTATATAGTCTATTCTATATGATGGGTATTGTATAGTCTATTCTATATGTAGGGTATTATAAGTCTATCCATATGTAGGGTATTGTATAGTCTATTCTATATGTATGGGTATTGTAGAGTCTATTCCATATGTATGGGTATTGTATAGTCTTCTATAAGTATGGGTATTAAAGTCTATCATATGTATGGGTTATTAGTTCATTCTATAGTACGGGTATTGTAGAGTCTATTCCATATGTATGGGTATTGTATAGTCTATTCTAATGTATGGGTATAAGTCTATTCTATATGTATGGGTAGATATAGGTCCATTCTATATGTAGGGTATTGTAGAGTCTATTCCATATGTATGGTTATGTATAGTCTATTCTATATGTATGGGTATTATTATATAGTCTCTTCCATATGTAGGTGATTGTATAGTCTATTCTATATGTATGGGTATTGTAGAGTCTATTCCATATGTATGGGTATTGTATAGTCTATTCTATATGTATGGTATTATATATAGTCTTCCATATGTATGGGTATTTATAGTCTAGTCTATATGTATGGGTATTAAAGTCTATTCTATATGTAGGGTATTATATAGTCTATTCTATATGTATGGATATGATAAAGTCTATTCTATATGTAGGGTATTGTATAGGTATCCAATAAGGATTATATATAGTATTCTATATTGGTATAAAGTCATTCTATATGTATGGGTATTATATGTCTATTCATATGATGGGTATGATAAAGTCTATCTATATTGATGGGTATTGGTATAGTCTATTCCATATGTAAGGGTATATATAGTCTATTCTATATGTATGGGTATTGTATAGTCATTCCATATGTAGCGGTATTATAAAGTCTATTCTATATTTCTGGTTATGTATATGTGTATTCTATGTACAGGTATATATAGTCTATTCCATATGATGGGTATTATAAATCTATTCTACATGTATGGGTATTTAAGTCTATCATTTTTTAAAATTGGTTATGGAGTATGTATAGTCTATTCTATATGTATGGGTATTATATAGTCTATTCTATATGTATGGGTATTATATAGTCTATTCTATATGTATGGGTATTGTATAGTCTATTCCATATGTATGGGTATTATATAGTCTATTCCATATGTATGGGTATTATATAGTCTATTCTATATGTATAGGTATTATATAGTCTATTCTATATGTATGGGTATTGTATAGTCTATTCCATATGTATGGTATTGTATAGTCTATTCTATATGTATGGGTATTATATAGTCTATTCCATATGTACGGGTATTGTATAGTCTATTCTATATGTATGGGTATTGTAGAGTCTATTCCATATGTATGGGTATTGTATAGTCTATTCTATATGTATGGGTATTATATAGTCTATTCCATATGTATGGGTATTATATAGTCTAGTCTATATGTATGGGTATTAAAGTCTATTCTATATGTATGGGTATTATATAGTCTATTCTATATGTATGGATATGATAAAGTCTATTCTATATGTATGGGTATTGTATAGTGTATTCCATATATACGGATATTATATAGTCTATTCTATATGTATGGGTATTAAAGTCTATTCTATATGTATGGGTATTATATAGTCTATTCTATATGTATGGGTATGATAAAGTCTATTCTATATGTATGGGTATTGTATAGTCTATTCCATATGTACGGGTATTATATAGTCTATTCTATATGTATGGGTATTGTATAGTCTATTCCATATGCATGCCTGGGGGGACCTACCCCCGCATGAGGTCACAGGACCCTACTCCGCCGGAGCTTCCAGCCTGCTAACCACCATAGGAATAAATGATAAAAAGGACCAATGGACCTATAGCATATACATAACCACAATCTAATACCATGAGATAAATCCCGTTTAAAAAGGAACCTGGTTCGATTCAGCACTGACGGTTGTAGATTCACAGATTTTTCTAAACTCTGAACTTTTCAATGAAAATTTGTTTTAAAATGACATCCTTAGTTTAAGAAGAGGGGGAGATAGAGGGAAACTTTTGTTAACCAGAGCAACGTAATTAAATAATGTCTCGCCAAGGGTTAATGTGTGCATTTGTTTTTGTAAAAATCGTACTATTTATCTCATGGTAGAAGATCCAATGGTCATTTTATTATTTATTCAATATGGTGATTTATATATCTGTTAATATGTTATTCACATGATGGAGATGTATTAAGTATACACGATATATATATCACTTTCAGGGAGATTCAATAAAAGGTCTTAAAGTTAAAATGGTGCTATTTTGCCCCAACCAATCAAATGTTAGCTTTCAGATGTTAAATAAATCTGATTGGTTGGGGCAAATTAGCACCATTTTTAAACAATGCAGGGTTATTTAATAAATTTCTTATTGTTTAAAATGGTGCTAATTTTACCCAACCAATCAGATTTTAGCTTTCAAATGTTAAATAGATCTGATTGGTTGGAGCAAAATTAGCACCATTTTAACTGAAAGAACTTTATTGAATCTCCCTGATTGTTTTTTATATAATTTTTTGAAATTTCATGTACTTTAGGGGATGTTTACGATCGAGTCTGTTAATTTATATATATTACTGTTTAAATAAAACACTTGTTGAGAATATGGATGATGCACTTTATTTCCACACTTTGATTTATTGATTGAAGTTATTGGGGATGTGTTGTCCTAGGGATGGATAGAGTTATGGTTTGTCACTTGTTTCACATTATTTTCCCGATGAAACGTCTTGGGAGATGTGGAAATTAGCCACTTTCTGATTTCGGAGTTTAAAACATTTGAATGACGGCAGGTATAGTTTTTCAATTTGCAAAATCACAATATTGATTCATTTAGATATTAAGACCCTATGGACAGTACTGGCTCATGGGTTAGTACTGATACCTTGTAGCACTGAAGTCCTGGATTCGAATCCACCCTTGGACACATCTGAAAAAGTGTTTGTAGTGGGTACGAGGTTTCCTCCAGGAACTTTGGTTTCTCCCACAATCATAGTACTAAAGGTTTGTATGTGTCATATAAATGTGCTTAGATTGTAAGCTCTTTGGGGCAAGGCCTGATGTTGATGTATCCATGTAATTGTAAAGCGTTACGGAATATGTTGGTGCTATATAAATCCACAATCAATAATAAATAAAAAATAACAAAGCATTCCAGCACCTATATGTGTATGCTTCACTCTCCATATAAATTATAGGCACATTTTATTATATGATTCTTCCCGTTTGGCTCATCAGTGCAATTTCTCTATGACGGTCTAACTACTGCACAAGTGCCTAACTACAATACAATAAAGAGAACTGTCCTCTTTTCCTACCTGCCCTCAGAAGCAGAGATCTCCTTCTCTCTCCTCTACCAGACCCCAGGAAGTATGCTCTGCTCACAGAGCCTTTCAACCATTCCCAGTATTGCCCACCCTATTTCCCACAACATTAATCTCATTATTGGATTCTTGCCCTTGCAATGGGCTCAGACTTTATCTATGGTGTATTTTGTCTCCACGTGGCTGGGGGTCTGGGATTTTACATCGGGACCACATGACTTCTATGCAAACTTTATCTGGTTTCCCACTTGTGACCCTGTAAAAGCGGTAGACTTTATTTTCCTTCTATTGCATTATATTTATTTCCGAATCTTACCCAAGTCATTACATACCATTAGAAAAGGTTCTACACTGCCAAAAATAGCAACATATAACAGGTTTATTGAATAAAGTCCTGTTGGCCTGGGTTGGTTGTTGGGATGCCGAGTGCTCAGTGCATTGCTAGAATGGAAGGTTATAAATAGTTAGCCTATTGGTGTATCACCACTAACCTTCCGTTATAAACAGAGATGAGGGCTGCAGCGATAAATAATCTCCTCATTTGCGTCTGGATCACAATATCCCTTTGTTGTGTTCGGGAACCTTCGTGATAAAGAATAAGAAAAACAAGTCTGGCTGAAGTCGGAAATCCAACCCTCTTGGTAGACAGAGTCTTAAGGGAACAGCAGCGAAAGAAATTAGAAATATGGAGAACACCTATCAACTTTAGCTGCTAATGTAACCACAGGCTAATGAACTAAGGCAGGGGTGCCCAACCTGGCTGATGGGGTTCCCCACTAGCGTGTACCCATGCTTTAAGGGGGCAGCGGGGAGTAGCTCAATCCCCAACATGCCCGGTTACCACCACACCATGCCCCATCAGCCCCTTACCATCCCACCCGCGGCTCTGTGCGGGCTGCAAAAAAATGCGGCTGGTCTATTCTATATGTTTGGGTATTATTAGTCTATTCCATATGTATGGTATTATATAGTCTATTCTATATGTATGGTTTATATAGTCTATTCTACATGTATGGGTTTATTTAGTCTATCCATAGTATGGTATTATATAGTCTTTCTAATGTATGGGTTTTTATTGTAAGAGTCTATTCTATATGTATGGGTATTTATAGTCTATTCTATATGTACGGGTATAATATAGTCTATTCTAAATGTACGGGTATTGTATAGTCTATTCTCATTAGGGGTATTGTATAGTCTATTCTATATGTATGGGTATATATAGTCTATTCTATATGTATGGGTTTGTATGTCATTCTATATGTATGGGTATTGTATAGTCTATTCTATATGTATGGGTATTATATATTCTTTCTATATGTATGTATTATAAGTCTATTCTATATGTATGGGTATTATTATTCTATCTATATGTTGGGTATTGTATAGTCTATTCTATATGATGGGTATTATAAGTCTATTCTTATGTCGGGTATTATATAGTCTATTCTATATGTACGGGTATTGTATAGTCTATTCTATATGTATGGGTATTGTATAGTCTATTCTATATGTATGGGTATTATATAGTCTATTCTATATGTACGGGTATTGTATAGTCTATTCTACATGTATGGGTATTGTATAGTCTATTCTATATGTATGGGTATTATATAGTCTATTCTATATGTACGGGTATTATATAGTCTATTCCATATGTACGGGTATTGTATAGTCTATTCTATATGTATGGGTATTATGATAGTCTATTCTATATGTATGGGTATTATATAGTCTATTCTATATGTATGGGTATTGTATAGTCTATTCCTATATGTATGGTTATTATATAGTCTATTCCATATGTATGGTATTATATAGTCTATTCTATATGTAATGTATTATATATCTATTCTATCTATGTATGGGTATTGTATGTCTATTCCATATGTATGGTATTGTATAGTCATTCTATATGTATGGGTATTATTAGTCTTTCCATATGTACGGGTATTGTATAGTCTATTCATATTATGGGTATTATATAGTCTATTCCATATGTATGGGTATTGTATAGTCTATCTATATGTATGGGTATTGTATGGTCTATTCCATATATGGGATTGTATAGTCAATTCTATATGTATGGGTATTATATGTCTATTCTATATGTATGGGGTATTGTATAGTCTATTCTATATGTATGGGTATTTATAGTCTATTCCATATGTACGGGTATTGTATAGTCTATTCTATATGTATGGGTATGTAGAGTTATTCCATTTAGGGGTATTGTATAGTCTATTCATATGTATGGGTATTAAGTCTATTCTATATGTATGGTGATTATATAGTCTATTCTATATGTACGGGTTTGTAGAGTCTATTCCATATGTATGGGTATTGTATAGTCTATTCTATATGTATGGGTATTAAGTCTATTCTATATGTATGGTATATTGTATAGTCTATTCTATATGTACGGGTATTGTAGAGTCTATTCATATGTATGGGTATTGTATAGTCTATTCTATATGTATGGGTATTATATAGTCTATTCCTTATTACGGGTATTGTATAGTCTATTCTATATGTATGGGTATTGTAAGTCTATTCCATATGATGGGTATTGTATAGTCATTCTATATGTATGGGTATTATAGAGTCTATTCCATATGTATTGGTATTATTAGTCTAGTCTATATGTATGGGTATTAAGCTATTCTATATTATGGGTATTTATATCTATTCTATATGTATGGATATGATAAAGTCTATTCTATATGTATGGGTATTGTATAGTGTATTCCATATTACGGATTTATATATTTCTATATGTATGGTATTAAGTCTATTCTATATGTATGGGTTATAATAGTCTATTCTATATGTATGGGTATGATAAAGTCTATCTATATGTAGTGGTATTGTATAGTCTATTCCATATGTACGGTATTATTAGTCTATTCTATAGTATGGGTATTGTAAAGTCTATTCCATATGTACGGGTATTATAAGTCTATCTATATTTCTGTTGTTATTATATTGTCTTTCTAATGTACAGGTATATATAGTCTATTCCATATGTGGGTATTATAAATCTATTCTACATGTATGGGTATTTTATAGTCTTATCTATATTATGGTATTGTAAGTCTATTCTATATGTATGGGTATTTGTATAGTCTATTCTATATGTTTGGGTATTATATAGTCTATCTATAGTATGGGTATTATATGTCTATTCTATATATGTACGGGTATTGTATAGTCTATTCTATATGTACGGGTATTGTATGTCTATTTCTATATGTATGGTATTGTTAGTCTATTCTATGTTTGGGTATTATATAGTCTATTCATATGTTTGGGTATTAATAGTCTATCTATATGTATGGGTATTGTATTGTATAGTCTATTCTATATATGTACGGGTATTGTATAGTCTATTCTATATGTATGGGTATTGTCTAGTCTATTCTATATGTATGGTATTATAAGTCTATTCTATATGTATGGGTATTATATAGTCTATTCTTAGTTACGGTTTGTAAGTCTATTCATATGTATGGGTATTGTATAGTCTATTCTATATGTATGGGTATTAAAGTCTATTCTATATGTATGGGTATTGTATAGTCTATTCTATAGTAGGGATTGTAGAGTCTATTCCATATGTATGGGTATTAGAAGTCTATTCTATATGTATGGTTTATATAGTCTATTCCATATGTACGGGTATTGTATAGTCTATTCTATATGTATGGGTATTGTAGAGTCTATTCCATATGTATGGTATTGTTATAGTCCTATTCTATATGTATGGGTATTATATAGTCTATTCCATAGTTGGGTATTATATAGTCTAGTCTATTGTATGGTATTAAAGTCTTTCTATCTGTATGGGTTAATTATATAGTCTAATTCTATTGTATGGATAATAAAATAACGGTTCTTTTTTTTTGTTGTTTTGATTGGTTTTGCCCCACCAATCAGATGTTCCCTTTAAAATGTTAAATACATCTGATTGGTTGGGGCAAAAATTAGCACCATTTTTAAGTATTAAATCTCTCTGATGTATTTTTTTTAAAGATATTTCAATGTTTCCACATCGCAGGACATCCTCATTAGGAAACTAAAGTGATAACTCCTATTCATCCTTCGGATACTCCCACCAATTCTGCACCATCATATAAATCAAGGTGTGCAAATAAAATGCAGAATTATCGTCAACAAATGAATAATTATACATATCCAATAAAATGTTATACAATCTCCCAGGTGGATCCAAACCAAGTACATGTATTAAAATGTATTAAAAAAAATAAAATTAACATGTATAAAAAATTATTAAGAAATATAAAAAAAGGTGATTAAATATTGTGTATACCGAATATACTCGAAATACGTTGACCCGCGAGTATAAGTCGAGGTACCCATTTTACCTCAAAAATGAGTAAAAACGATTGACCGAGTTAAGTTGAGAGTAGAAATTTTGACCACTACTGCCTTCTGTTTCTGTATTGTTTTGAGGGTTTAGTTGCCCTTTAAATGGACAGCAGCATTCCTATACTGTAGTCCCATACAGTAATAACCAAATCCAGTAGACTATTACTGTATGCGACTGCTGTATGGGAATTCTGCTGTCCATTTAAAGGGCAACTAAACCTCAAAAAAATACAGAATCAAAGGCAATCTATTAACAATAGATACCATCCTCGGTATTGTTTAGGATAGTTGCTTTTAAATTAACAGTGATCCCTCTATTCATTGCACTCCAGATGTTTGGAAACTATAACTCCCATGCTTTAGTTGCTGGAGTTGTAGTTTACATCTGTAGTGGAACTGCACACACTGAACCTTCTGTTTACAACCCAAAACAAAACTATCCTGTCCCTGACCCAAATGCATCCCTTACTTTCCCCCCCACCCTCACAAATAAAACCTATTTCCTGCATCCATCTTCACATAGCACTGGTTTCACCCTGCCACTACCTCTTTTTATGCACCTCTATCTAGGTGCAGTGGGGCAAGCAGTGATAGTTGCAGGGGGGTCCGGTCCTTGATGCGCTGATGTGTGCAGGCAACATCACTCACTTAATGGAGGAATCGGCTTCCGCATCCACTGTAGGGATGGCCGGTTCGTGGATCCGAACCGGATCCGCCACGGATATCCCGTTCGAGCGAACGGCGGATTTCTGGATTTTCCACCTTCCGAACTTTCGAACCGCGGATTTCTCGTATTTTCAAAAAATTTAGAAATTACGAGGATTACTCGTATTTTCGAAATGAGGGAAATAACGTATTCGAAAATTTTCGAAATTACAAGGATTCCTGTATTTTCGAAAAGTTTCCTTTTTAATGGGTCCGCTCGCGGATTTTTGATTTCATGAAAATTTGCGGATCTCGAGCGGACCGGATTTTGCGAAGGTCGGATCTTCTTATCACCATGATGGAGCATCACAGACGTCACTACTCGGCGCCAGTCTCATTACCGGCGCTAAGTAGTGACTTCAGTGGATGCGTCCATCAGTGGATGCGGAAGCCGGATTCCTCATTCAAGTAAGTGACTGACCCGAGTATAAGTTGAGGTCAGTTTTCAGGCTGTTTTTACAGCCTGAAAACCTTGACTTATACTCGGTATATACGGTACTCAATATATCTCCATCACAAGGTATAGATTTATATATATCCCCAGTGTACATTAACAGATATATTAAATTGGGCTGTTGTACATCCATATTAAGTGCAACTAGAGACCAAATATTAATCCATACAAAAAAAGAATTCTAGTGCCAAAACAATTCAATTGCATATTGGCTACTCCATAAGGTTGCTGCTACAAACAGACCTCACTTGGGATAACATGCCTGCTTAAAATGATTAAAGACATAAGACCTATCAAGAATTAACCAGGCGGACACAAAGTGTTGGGTGAATTAAATGGCCATAGCTTTATTGACACATTTATAACATGTGTTCAAACATGCCAGATCTTAAAGTGTACATCCTTGCCTCGTGATCCAATGACACCCCAGCCGTAGCCCAAGCTAATGCCAGCCTCTGGGTCCCCAGAGGGCATGAACGGCTCAACACCATAAACCATTGCAAGATGACACCGCCCTGCTGTGACTCCAACAAAATTTTCCAAATACGATAAATACTTAACAGAAATATCCTAACTTTAGGGGGAGGGGGGGACCTTTTGATCTTCCCAGCAATTTTAACAAAATGGCGCCGGCCCCAGCCGCATGGACGTCTTTTATAATGGCCGAGATCAGTCGTGACGTCACGATCCTGGATCTTGCGGATCCGGCGCGACCAATCAGCGCTTTGCGTATGATGTCATCGCAGCCTCGCCGAACCCGCGAGATACCAGCCCAGCCTACTACGACTCCCAGCATGCCTGGGGGGACTACCCCCCGCATGAGGTCACAGGACCCTAACTCGCGCCGGAGCTTCCAGCCTGCTAACCACCATATGGAATAAATGATAAAAAGGACCAATGGACCTATAGCATATACAGTAAACACAATTAATAACCATGAGATAAATCCCGGTTTAAAAAGGAACCTGGTTTCGATTCAGCACTGAGGTTGTAGATTCACAGATTTTTCTAAACTCTGAACTTTTCAATGAAAATTTGGTTTAAAATCGACATCCTATAGTTTAAGAAGGGGGGGAGATAGAGGGAAACTTTTGTTAACCAGAGCAACGTAATTAAATAATGTCTCGCCAAAGGGTTAATGTGTGCATTTGTTTTTGTAAAAAACTGTACTATTTATCTCATGGTAGAAGATCCAATGGTCATTTTTATTATATTTCAATATGGTGATTTAATATATCTGGTAATATGTTTTCACATGGATGGAGAGTATTAAGTATACACGATATATTAATCACTTCAGGGAGATTCAATAAAGGTCTAAAGTTAAAATGGTGCTAATTTTGCCCAACCAATCAAATGTTAGCTTTCAGATGTTAATAAAATCTGATTGGTTGGAAAATTAGCACCATTTTAAACAATAAGCAGGGTTATTTAATAAAGTTCTTATTGTAAAAATGTGCTAATTTTACCCAACCAATCAGATTTTAGCTTTCAAATGTTAAATAAGATCTGATTGGTTGGAGCAAAATTAGCACCATTTTAACTGATAAGAACTTTATTGAATCCCCTGATGTTTTTTATATAATTTTTTGAAATTTCATGTACTTTAGGGGATGGTTTACGATCAGGAGTCTGTTAATTTATATATTACTGTTTAAAAAAAACACTTGTTGAGGAATATGGATGAGCACTTTATTTCCACACTTTGATTTATATGAGTGAAGTTATTGGGGATTGTTGTCTAGGGATGGATAGGAGTTATGGTTGTCACTTGTTTCACATTAGTTTCCGATGAAGACGTCTTGGGAGATGTGGAAATTAGCCACTTTCTGATTTCGAGGTTAAAACATTTGAATGACGGCAGGTATAGTTTTTCAATTTGCAAAATCACAATAATTGATTCATTTAGATATTAAGACCCTATGGACAGTACGGTGGCTCAGTGGTTAGTACTGATACCTTGTAGCACGAAGTCCTGAGTTCGAATCCACCCTTGGACACATCTGAAAATAGTTTGTATGTGGGTACGGGGTTTCCTCCAGGAACTTTGGTTTCTCCCACAATCATAGTACTAATAGTTGTATGTTAATTAATGTGCTTAGATTGTAAGCTCTTTGGGGCAAGGCCTGATGTGGAATGTATCCATGTAATTGTAAAGCGGAGGAGATGTTGGTGCTATAAAATCCACAATAACAATAATAATAAAAAAAATAACAAAGCATTCCAGCACCTATATTGTGTATGCTTCACTCCATATAAATTATAGGCACATTTTATTATATTGATTCTTCCCGTGTGGCTCATCAGTGAATTTCTCTATGACGGTCTAACTACTGCACAAGTGCCTAAACTACAATACAATAAAGAGAACTGTCTCTTTTTCCTACCTCCCTCAGAAGCAGAGATCTCCTTCTCTCTCCTCTAACCAGACCCCAGGAAGTGATGCTCTGCTCACAGAGACTTTCAACCAATTCCCAGTATTGCCCACCCTATTTCCACAACATTAATCTCCTATTGGATTCCTGCCCTTGCAATGGGCTCAGGACTTTATCTATGGTGATATTTTGTCTCCACGTGGCTGGGGGTCTGGGATTTTACATCGGGACCACATGACTTCTTATGCAAACTTTATCTGGTTTCCCACTTGTGACCCGTGTAAAAGCGGTAGACTTTATTTTCCTTCTATTGCATTATATTTATTCCGAATCTTACCCAAGTCATTACATAAAACATTAGAAAAGGTTCTACACGCCGCAGAAATAGCAACATTAACAGTTTTATTGAATAAAGTCTGTGTGGCCTGGGTTGGTTTGTTGGGGATGCCGAGTGCTCAGTGCATCTAGAATGGAAGGTTATAAATAGTTAAGCCTATTGGTGTATCACCACTAACCTTCCGTTATAAACAGCAGAGATGAGGGCTGCAGCGATAAATAATCTCCTCATTGCGTTCGGATCACAATATCCCTTTGTTGTGTTCGGGAAACTTCGTAGAAGGAATAAGAAAAACAAGTCTGGCTGAAGTCGGAAATCCAACCTCTTGGTAGACAGAGTCTTAAGGGAACAGCAGCGAAAGAAATTAGAAATATGGAGAAACACTATCAACTTTAGCTGCTAATGTAACCACAGGCTAATGAACTAAGGCAGGGGTGCCCACCTGGCTGATGCTGGGTTCCCCACTAGCGGTAACCCATGCTTTAAGGGGGCAGCGGGGAGTAGCTCAATCCCCAACATGCCCGGTTACACCCACAACATGCCCATCATGCCCCTTACCACTCCCACCGCGGCTCTGGGGCTGCAAAAAAAGCGGCTGGTATATCTATATGTATGGGTATTATTTAGTCTATTCCATATGTATGGGTTATATATAGTTTCTATAATGGTATTAATAGTTATTCTACATGTATGGGTATTTTTGCTATTCCATATGTATGGGTATATATAGTCTATTCTATATGTATGGGTATTGATAGTCATTCTATATGTATGGGTATTTTTTATATAGTCTATTCTATAGTAGGGTATGTATATAGTCATTCTATATGTAGGGTATTGTATAGTCTTCTACAGTATGGGTATTGTTAGTTCTATCTTATGTATGGTATTATATTAGTCTATTCTATAGTATGGGTATTGTATAGTCTATTCTATATGTAGGGTATTGTATAGTCTATTCTATATGTATGGGTATAGTATTATAGTCTATTCTATATGTATGGGTATTATATAGTCTATTCTATAGTATGGGTTATTATATAGTCTATTTATTGTATGGGTATGTATGTCTATCTATATGTAGGGTATTATAGTCTATTCTATATGTAGGGTATTATATAGTCTATTCTATATGTACGGGTATTGTATAGTCTATTTACATGTATGGGTATTGTATAGTCTATTCTATATGTATGGGTATTATATAGTCTATTCTATATGTAACGGGTATTGTATAGTCTATTCTACATGTATGGGTATTGTATGTCTATTCTATATGTATGGGTATTATATAGTCTATTCTATATGTCGGGTATATATATCTATTCCATATGTACGGGTATTGTATAGTCTATTCTATATGTATGGGTATTATATAGTCTATTCTAATGTTGGGTATTATATAGTCTATTCTTATGTATGGGTATTGTATAGTCTATCCATATGTATGGGTATTATATAGTCTATTCCATTGTATGGGTATTATATAGTCTATTCTATAGTATAGGTAATTATAGTCTATTCTATATGTATGGGTATTGTATAGTCTATTCCATATGTATGGTATTGTATAGTCTATTCTATATGTATGGGTATTATATAGTCTATTCCATATGTACGGGTATTGTATAGTCTATTCTATATGTATGGGTATTATATAGTCTATTCCATATGTATGGGTATTGTTAGTCTATTCTATATGTATGGGTAGTATGGTCTATCATGTATGGGTATGTATAGTCATTCAAGGTATGGGTAATATAGTCTATTCTATATGTATGGGTATTGTATAGTCTATTCTATATGTATGGGTATTATATAGTCATTCCATATGTCAGGGTATTGATAGTCTATTCATATGTATGGGTATTGTAGAGTCTATTCCATATGTATGGGTAGTATAGTCTATTCTATATGTATGGGTATTAAGTCTATTCTATATGTATGGGTATTATATAGTCTATTCTATATGTACGGGTATTGTAGAGTCTATTCCATATGTATGGGTATTGTATAGTCTATTCTATATGTATGGGTATTAAAGTCTATTCTATATGTATGGGTATTGTATAGTCTATTCTATATGTACGGGTATTGTAGAGTCTTCCATATGTATGGGTATGTATAGTCTATTCTATATGTATGGTATATATAGTCTATTCCATATGTACGGGTATTGTATAGTCTATTCTATATGTATGGGTATTGTAGAGTTTATTCCATATGTAGGGTATTGTATAGTCTATTCTATATGTATGGGTATTATTAGTCTATTCCATATGTATGGGTATTATATAGTCTAGTCTATATGTATGGGTATTAAAGTCTATTCTATATGTATGGTATTATATAGTCTATTCTATAGTATGGATATGATAAAGTCTATTCTATATGTATGGGTATTGTATAGTGTATTCCATATATACGGATATTATATAGTTATTCTATATGTATGGGTATTAAGTCTATTCTATATGTATGGGTATTATATAGTCTATTCTATATGTAGGGTATGATAAAGTCTATTCTATGTATGGGTATTGTATAGTCTATTCCATATATGTACGGGTATTATTAGTCTATTCTATAGTATGGGTATTGAGTCTATTCCATATGTAAGGGTATTATAAAGTCTATTCTATTTCTGGTTATTATAGTGCTATTCTATATGTACAGGTATTATATAGTCTATTCCATATGTATGGGTATTATAAAATCTATTCTACATGTATGGGTATTTTATAGTCTATTCTATATGTATGGGTATTGTATAGTCTATTCTATATGTATGGGTATTGTATAGTCTATTCTATATATGTTTGGGTATATATAGTCTATTATGTATGGGTATTATATAGTCCATTCTAATTATGTACGGGTATTGTATAGTCTATTCTATATGTACGGGTATTGTATAGTCTATTCTATATGTATGGGTATTGTATAGTCTATTCTATATGTTTGGGTATTATATAGTCTATTCCATATGTTTGGGTATTATATAGTCTATTCTATATGTATGGGTATTGTATTTGTTAGTTATTCTATATATGTACGGGTATTGTATAGTCTTTCATATGTATGGGTATTGTATAGTCTATTCTTATAGTATGGGTATTAAGTCTATTCTATATGTATGGGTATATATAGTCTTATCTATATGTACGGGTATTGTAGAGTCTATTCCATATGTATGGGTATTGTATAGTCTATTCTATATGTATGGGTATTAAAGTCTATTCTATATGTATGGGTATTGTATAGTCTATTCTATATGTACGGGTATTGTAGAGTCTATTCCATATGTATGGGTATTGTATAGTCTATTCTATATGTATGGGTATTATATAGTCTATTCCATATGTACGGGTATTGTATAGTCTATTCTATATGTAGGGTATTGTAGAGTCTATTCCAATGTAGGGTATTGTATAGTCTATTCTATATGTATGGGGTATTATATAGTCTATTCATATGTATGGGTATTATATAGTCTAGTCTATATGTATGGGTATTAAAGTCTATTCTATATGTAGGGTATTATATAGTCTATTCTATATGTATGGATATGATAAAGTCTATTCTATATGTATGGGTATTGTATAGTGTATCCATATATAGGATATTATAAGTCTATTCTATATGTATGGGTATTAAAGTCTATTCTATATGTTGGGTTTATATAGGTATTTAATGTTATGGGTATGATAAAGTCTATTTATATGTATGGGTATTGTATAGTCTATTCCATATGTATTATTTATTATTTTTTATAACTCTTAATTTAAGGGTATTATATAGTCTATTCTATAGTATGGTATTGATAGTCTATTCCATATGTCGGGTATTATAAGTCTATTCTATATTTCTGGTTATTATTATTGTCTTCATATGTACAGGTATTATATAGCTATTCCATATGTATGGGTATATAAATATATTCTACATGTTGGGTATTTTAAGTCATTCTATATGTATGGGTATTGTATAGTCTATTCTATATGTATGGGTATTGTATAGTCTATTCATATGTTTGGGTATTATATAGTATTCTATATGTTATGGGTATTATATAGTCTATTCTATATATGTACGGGTTATTGTATAGTCTATTCTATATGTACGGGTATTGTATAGTCTATTCTATATGTATGGGTATTGTATAGTCTATCTATATGTTGGGTATTATTAGTCTATTCCATATGTTGGGTATTGTATAGTCTATTCTATATGTATGGGTATTGTATTGTATAGTCTATTCTATTATGTACGGGATGTATAGTCTATTCTATATGTATGGGTATTGTATAGTCTATTCCATATGTATGGGTATTGTATAGTCTATTCTATATGTATGGGTATTGTATAGTCTATTCTATATGTATGGGTATTATATATATATATATATATATATATATATATATATATATATATATATACATATATATATGTGTGTTTGTATTGTATAAGCTATATTAAAAAAAATTTAAAAAGATAATCACAAACACATGTTTATTCTGGCTAATTACTTGGAAGGTTTGCAGTCTTTTTATTTAGACAATAGGAAAGTTCATTAGTTATATTTACTTTTATACATGAAGTCAGAATGCATGTAAATACCTGATAAGACAATTACAACAGAAGGCTTCCAAGTACTGTAGATAAAAATACTAAAGGGGAACTAACACCAAATTTCTATACTCCATAATCTGAAAACATTACCCCATGATTTCCAACCATGCTGTAATAACTTTAAATGACACTATTCCCATGCAGTTACTGTCTGCTCTCTGGCTCCTCTCACCATCAGTATGACACTGACAAGGATAAAGGGGAGTCCGTTACTACATGTGTGTAATGTTCCTTTAAAACCTTTCTCAGTATAATTTGTATGAACCAAAAACACAGACAGTAAATACGGGTTTATAAGCTGAATCTTTGGAGCAGACTGTATCCCTAAAGAGAATTGTTGTTGCAATTTTTATAGAATAGGCTTGTGAGATACAATAGACATATATTTCGCTGTACAGAATCTCCCAGCCCAGTAGGACCGGTCTGACATGGGGTGGAGATAGTTTGCGTCACAAAATCCAGTTACCGACCTTTTTCCCTGCACAAATCTTTATCTTTCACGTCAGTTCTGTAACATAAGGAAACTGAAAATCTAATTTGTGACATAAATACCTATATACTCGAATATAAGTCTACCGAGTTCCTAAAATATTAGTAAAACATGATTGACTAGAGTATAAGTCGAGGGTAGGAATTATGACCACTGCTGCCTTCTGATTCTGTATTGTTCTGAGGCTTTAGTTGCCCTTTATATGGACAGCACAATTCCCATACAGTAGTCCCATACAGTAATAACCAAATCCAGTATGACTATTACTGTATGGGACTACTGTATGGGAATGCTGCTGTCCATTTAAAGGGCAACAAAAAGTCTCAAAACAATACAGAATCAGAAGGCAACAACAGATACCATCCTCTTGAATCTAAATTGTTTTAATGCATTAGTTGCCCTTTAAATGGATAGGAATCCCACACACTAACCGCCAATTCCTTGCCACTCCAGATGTTTGCAAATTACAGCTCCCAGCATGCTTTAGTTGCTGAAAGTTGTAGTTTCCAAACATCTTCAGTGGCAAGCACTGGACTCCCCCCAGAGCCCCCACCCCCCAGTGGAGTAGAGGACTTGTCTTAACATTTGGGATCAAAATACAATGTCCCTAAAACAATGCTAGCCAGTAGCCAGACTATACACAAATGTACAGAAAGAAGAATGCACCTCGCTATTCCAGATCACCAATGCTTAAATCACTAACCTGAAATCCGGCACCGCACGCTTCCTCCCTCTTCCGCATCCAATGTTCAGACGCCTGACGTCATTATCCTGGTAAGACCGGCGCCGATTAGAGACCTCAGCCACAGCCCAGTGGATGCGGAAGAGGGCGGCTGCAGGATTTCGGGTTAGTGACTCGAGTATATGCCGAGGTAGGGTTTTTAGGTTTTTTTTAAAGCATAAAAACCTTGACTTATACTCGAGGATATACGGTAACATTGTGTAGTCCTACATTAAAAGAGATTGTGATTTGTTTAAATTCCCATAGGATTTTTTCTGTTCCTGTTAAGTTTTAGAATTGAAATCCCATTGATGTAGAATTGGAACGGAAAATATGCAGAGAAGATTGAAAAACGACTAATTTAAAGGGCGTATTCATTTTTGAATATATAGCATTATAAAGTCTATCTTTCTTCCCAGTAACAAAGGGTGCTTATATCTGCTGCTCCCACTACACATTTTCATGTGCTCTTTTGTGTGTGTGAATTAACAAATTAATTAGAGCTACTCTTCAACTTTGTGCAAGGGGAGGAGGGTTAGTTAGAAGGAGTTTGGATTGTTTATAATACTGTATTTTTGAGAGATAATCTTTTTAAAGTAACATTGCAACACCCAACAACCCCCCCCCCCCCCACACACACACACACACACACACATCTCCCATATACAGCTCCTTCCCATAGCAGGTATCCCACCCGTCCTGGTAGTCATAGGAGTCTCCCATATTTTAAGGTGGTCTCCCATTCCTGCAACCACAAGGACTGGCAACCTAATCCCCCTTCTTCAGGTTCCTACTGATTAAACATTGGGCCAATTATAAGGATATTTTGTATAATGTGATTGTATGTAAGGATTTCTTTATAAATCAGCCTTTGACTATTTTCTGTGTAATTCTAATACCATTCTATCTGTGAAATTCTCCACCTAACACAAAACCATTGGGTCTTATTAAATATGAGGTAAAAAACTTTACCGGCTTTTTTAATCTACAGCAACCAACCAGATGTTGTCAAATGTTTTCTAATTGTAGTAGATCAAAAAAACGGTAACATCCGATTGGTTAAGGCAAATTAACAGCTCAGTTTTGCATGTCTGATTGGATAAGCCACATTATCTCACCTCAAACCTGTCTGAGCTCATCAGATGTTTGTTATTTTTAGAGTAGATGGTGACTATGTAATGGAATCCCTATGTGCAGTATTTCCATGTTCTGTTTACATGTGGAATATACATAAAGTCTATATACAGAGCTGGTAACAAATTCTATTGCAGCCTGTCATGATGAACTCAATAACAAGGGAAGGGTTAATGACATTGATAACTGTTTCTCCTGTCTAGTCTGTAATTCCTATTATTACTGCTCTGTCACAGCAACATTCCATTCTCCTTACACACAACCTGCCTTACTCTACGTACAATTCTCACCTCTAAGGGACAGAACAAAGACTAGAGCAGGTCCTGATTTTATTTCAATCTGCTGCTGTTTTCATATCACCATGTCCTGCAATCTTCCTCTCCTCTGTATTATATCCGTCTTCATAGTCTATGGTAAGTTCTTTTATTTCAGAATTTTTTACCTAGGGGTGGACCACAGACCTGGAACCGAATTCGAGATGGATTTTATGAGTTCGTAGCACTCCATAGCCCTAGTAGTTGATTAGAACCTGGAAGCTGTCAGGAATATTCAGTGCTGCTGCGGTGGGTCGGGCGAAACGTAAATATATTACCCCTATTATAAATTATAAAGGTGGTCCGGACCCTTCACCAAAGTTCAGTAGGTTGTGTCGCTAGACCTTTCAGCAATCCAAACACGATGAGACTCACCCATACACCTGCAGCTTCGTCCGAACACGTATGGAAATCACAGCAAAGTAAGCTTGTGTGCCCACTGGATACAAATGGATCAGTCAGCGTCCATATAACAATAATAAAAATAGATCTTTGTTTTGCTTTTAAGATGGCTGAATACAGATCTATTTTTATTATTATAGGAGATTCTGTGTGCTGTGAAAAGTAAATCTACTCACCTTTGTACCTGCTCCTGAGATATTGATTGTAGAACAGAAGGGAAGACATAGCTCCTTAACCCTAACTGGGTTTCAATCAATACATTAAAGGAATAGTTCACTTTTTCAATGTTTTCCCAGCAAAAATATCACTTAAATTTCATCCTGAAACTGGCAAAAATGTTGTTGTGAATCCAAAATTACAGGCTGAAATGGAACGGATTTAAAGTCACTCTTACTGCTCTGTTCCCAGCAGTAAAGGTACCACACAAATTCATATAAAAGGAAGGGGACTCCATGCAGTAAAACTGCTAAACCATGTGTTTATACCATGTGTTTATTTCAACATGTTTCGGAAAGCGGATCATTCTCAGGTGGCACTTTTGCCACTTGAGAAAGGGCATAATTTGCACTCACAGTAAATGCCTGTTCTATGAGATTCTCTGATTTCCAGCAAATACTGTGTATGATGTAGAGATGTCCGAACTTCGAAAAATCCAGTCCGCGCGAGGATCCGCGGATTTTCGACAAAATCCGTAAATTCGAAAATCCGCAAGCGGACCCGTTAAAACGTATTAAAATGAAAGTTCGGCAAAATCCGCATTAAAAGTGGTCTAAATAGCCTTGGTAACGTACACTTAATCACTCAGGGACCCGGGTAATGGCCTTAGAAACACGTATCAATGCCTACAATACCTAAAAGTTACAGTCCGCCAGCGTGATTTTAAAAAAACGATATTTTCTCGAAAATACGAGGATTTCCGTAATTACGAGGATTCACGTAAACCCGCGGATCTCCGTAAAAACGAGGATTTCCGTAAAAACGAGGATTTTCGTAAAAATGAGGATTTCCGTAAGAACGAGGATTTTCGTAAAAACGAGGAACCGGAACTTCCTTCCTGCAAAATGGCATCTTCTGTTAGGCAGCTGTATGCCATGAGGTACCTCCTGTCCAGGGGGTATGATGACTTCCCCCCTGGAACGTATCGTGTGCAGCGCAAAAAGCGCAGGATCATGGAGGGGCTGCAGCGACGGATCCTGCGCCGCTTTGGCTACCAGACCACTGTCTCTACCCTCCAGAGACAGTGGTCGGATCTCAAGAGGCAGAGGCCTCAATATGTGGCAGCCGTACGGCAGATGATGGAAGGCAAGTATACTTTTTATTATATTACTGTATTGTAATAAGTAGTAAAATATTTTAATTCACTTCTGACAAAAAACATATTTATATATGTTTTTAAAAACATCAATAATCCTTAAATTTGGCTTGAGAGAGAGAGAGATCCAAGTTCTTTGTATTTCTCATTCACTGGTTATTATTACATTATTATTCTTCTTATATTATTCAATATCAGCCCTATTTAAAGGGTAAGTAAAGTCAAAAAATAAATCACTGAAAAGTGACTTTATTTAACATAACACATATAAATTCAAAATGATACCCACACATAGACACAGGTAAACACACTTGGTGGCCCACCCTTCTATTTCCATGGCAGCCTTATTTAAAGGCTAAGTAAAGTTAAAAATGAAATCGATCATTAAAAATGTATTTCTTTTTATCTTATAAATACACACTGATACCCACACATAGACACAGTTAAACACACTTTACTGACCCACCCTTTTAGTTACATGGCAGCCCTATTTGAAGGGAAAGTAAAGTCATAAATAAAATGTTGATTTTTACACTCCAAAATTAAAAATGTTGTGTTACCCACAAAATCTATACAGATACAAGTACACACAGCTACTGATGCTCCCCTACACCCAACCATTGGCTACTCTCCCTCAGAGTATGCTTCATGCAAGGGAAAGCAGGTGAAAGGGTAAGGCTTCATAGGAACAGCACCATTGAGTTACAGCAGGCCAACTGCAGTTTGCCACCATTGTTGTGGGGCCAGGCAGGCTTGGCCCCACTGGACATACCCCTCACCCCATTGGCTACTCTCCCTCAAGGTATGCATCGTGCAAGGGAAAGCAGGTGAATGTGTAGGAACAGCACCATTGAGTTACAGCAGGCCCACACTTTGTAATATGGAGTACTGCTCTCGGGCTAGGCAGGATTGACCCAGAGCTGAAAACATTAGCCACAGAGTAGCTGTTGCGGCTGTATGAGATGGTCAGAGTAGGTGACACCACAAAGGTGCCTCATGGAGAGAGAAGGAAGAACAAATATGGAGTACTGCTCTCGGGCCAGGCAGGATTGAACCAGAGGTGAAAACATTAGCCACAGAGTAGCACTGTCAGCTACACAAAACACACAGACACGGACACAAGCTCAAAAAGCGCAAAAATCTCTCTCCAACTCCTACACTGTCAGGTCTCCACTAAACACACTCCAACACACTGACAAAATGTCGCCTGTGAAGCAGCCTTTTATACCCAGGGGGCTGGCAATAATCATGTTAGCTGCCATTGGCTAATTTTAGTCATGTGGCTTGCTCCGTCTTGAAAATAATCCCCAAAATGCGAATTTACAAGAATTTCTCGTTTTTACGAAAATTCTCGTAATTACGAGAATCCGCGTAATTACGAGGATCTTCGGTTTTTCCGGGTCCCGAAAGATCGTAGATTCTCGTAATTACGGGGATACTCGTATTTTCGAAAATTTTTGGAAAAAAAAAAATCCGCGGTTCGGAAGTTCGGAAGGCGGAAAATCCGGAATAATCCGCCGTTCGCGGACGTGATAAATCCGTGGCGGACCCAGGTTCGGGTCCGCGAACCGGCCATCTCTAGTATGATGGTTGTTATTCTAATTTAATGGCAGTACGGTGGCTCAGTGGTTAGCACTGATGCCCTGCAGCGCTGAAGTCCTGAGTTCGATTCCACCCTTGGACACATCTGCAAGGAGTTTGTATGTTCTCCCCATGTATACGTAGATTTCCTCCAGGCTGTATGTGTCAAATAAATGTGCTTAGATTGTAAGCTCTTTGGGGTAGGGCCTGATGTGAATGTATACATGTAATTGCAAAGCGGTATGGAAGATGTTGGCGCTATATAAATCCATAATAATTACTGGACCACCTGCTGCGGCCCCTTCCCGGCAGCCCCTCCTAGCCTCCCGTTCCGAGATTGCCGCGAGCGGGGAAGGGGTTGGGAGGGGCTGCTGGGAAGCGGCGGCGGGTGGTCTCCGCAGCCGCGGGGGGTTGTGGGCGAGGTGGGCGTATGCCCCGCCCCCTTAGTGTATAGTCTATTCTATATGTACGGGGTATGGTATAGTCTATTCTATATGTATAGTATTGTTATATTCTATTCTATATGTTTGGGTATTATATAGTCTATTCCATATGTTGGGTATTATATAGTCTATTCTATATGTATGGGTATTGTATTGTATAGCTATTCTATATATGTACGGTATTGTATAGTCTATTCTATATGTATGGGTATTGTATAGTCTATTCTATATGTATGGGTATTGTATAGTCTATCCATATGTATGGGTTTTGTATAGTCATTCTATATGTATGGTATTGTATATTCTATTCTATATGTATGGGTATATATATATATATATATATATATATATATATTATATATATATATATATATATATATGTGTGTTGTATTGTATAAGCTATATTAAAAAAATTTAAAAAGATAATCACAAACACATGTTTATTCTGGCTAATTACTTGGAAGGTTTGCAGTCTTTTTATTTAGACAATAGGAAAGTTCATTAGTTATTTTATTTTATACATGAGATCAGAATGCATGTAAATACCTGATAAGAGACATTCAAACAGAAGGCTTCCAAGTACTGTAGATAAAAATACTAAAGGGGAACTAACACCAAATTTCTATACTCCATAATCTGAAAACATTACCCCATGATTTCCAACCATGCTGTAATAACTTTAATGACACTATTCCCATGCAGTTACTGTCTGCTCTCTGGCTCCTCTCACCATCAGTATGACACTGACAAGGATAAAGGGGAGTCCGTTACACATGTGTGTAATGTTCCTTTAAAACCTTTCTCAGTTTAATTTGTATGAACCAAAAAACACAGACAGTAAATACGGGTTTATAAGCTGAATCTTTGGAGCAACTGTATCCCTAAAGAGAATTGTTGTTGCAATTTTTATAGAATAGGCTTGTGAGATACAATAGACATATTTTCGCTGTACAGAATCTCCCAGCCCAGTAGGACCGGTCTGACATGGGGTGGAGATAGTTTGCGTCACAAAATCCAGTTACCGACCTTTTTCCCTGCACAATCTTATCTTTCACGTCAGTTCTGTAACATAGGAAACTGAAAATCTAATTTGTGACATAAATACCTATATACTCGATAAAGTCTACCGAGTTCCTAAATATTGTAAACATGATTGACTAGAGTATAAGTCGAGGGTAGGAATTATGACCACTGCTGCCTTCTGATTCTGTATTGTTCTGAGGCTTTAGTTGCCCTTTATATGGACAGCACAATTCCCATACAGTAGTCCCATACAGTATACCAAATCCAGTATGACTATTACTGTATGGGACTACTGATGGATGCTGCTGTCCATTTAAAGGGCAACAAAATCTCAAACCAATACAGAATCAGGCAACAACAGATACCATCCTCTGAATCTAAATTGTTTTAATGCATTAGTTCGCCTTTAAATGGATAGGAATCCCACACTAACCGCCAATTCCTTGCCACTCCAGATGTTTGCAAATTACAGCTCCCAGCATGCTTTAGTTGCTGAAAGTTGTAGTTTCCAAACATCTTCAGTGGCAAGCACTGGACTCCCCCCAGAGCCCCCACCCCCCAGTGGAGTAGAGGACTTGCTTAACATTTGGGATCAAAATACAATGTCCCTAAAACAGCTAGCCAGTAGCCAGACTATACACAAATGACAGAAAGAAGAATGCACCTCGCTATTCCAGATCACCAATGCTTAAATCACAAACCTGAAATCCGGCACCGCACGCTTCCTCCCTCTTCCGCTCCAGTTCAGACGCCTGACGTCATTATCCTGTAAGACCGCCGATTAGAGACCTCAGCCACAGCCCAGTGGATGCGGAAGAGGGCGGCTGCAGGATTTCGGGTTAGTGACTCGAGTATATGCCGAGGTAGGGTTTTTAGGTTTTTTTTAAAGCATAAAAACTTGACTTATACTCGAGGATTACGGTAACATGTGTTAGTCCTACATTAAAAGAGTGTGATTTGTTTAAATTCCCATAGGATTTTTTCTGTTCCTGTTAAGTTTTAGAATTGAAATCCCATTGATGTAGAATTGAACGGAAAATATGCAGAGAAGATTGAAAAACGACTAATTTAAAGGCGTATTCATTTTTGAATATATAGCATTATAAAGTCTATCTTTCTTCCCAGTAACAAAGGGTGCTTATATCTGCTGCTCCCACACACATTTTCATGTGCTCTTTTGTGTGTTGAATTAACAAATTAATTAGAGCTACTCTTCAACTTTGTGCAAGGGGAGGAGGGTTAGTAGAAGGAGTTTGGATTGTTTATAATACTGTATTTTTGAGAGATAATCTTTTTAAAGTACCATTGCAACACCCAACAACCCCCCCCCCACACACACACACCCCCACACACACACATCTCCCATATACAGCTCCTTCCCATAGCATTATCCCACCCGTCTGGTAGTCATAGGAGTCTCCCATATTTTAAGGTGGTCTCCCATTCCTGCAACCACAAGGACTGGCAACCTAATCCCCCTTCTTCAGGTTCCTACTGATTAAACATTGGCCATTATAAGGATATTTGTATAATGTGATTGTATGTAGGATTTCTTTATAAATCAGCCTTTGACTATTTTCTGTTAATTCTAATACCATTCTATCTGTGAAATTCTCCACCTAACACAAAACCATTGGGTCTTATTAAATTGAGGTAAAAACTTTACCGCTTTTTTAATCTACAGCACCCAACCAGATGTTGTCAAATGTTTTCTAATTGTAGTAGAATCAAAAAAACGGTACCATCCGATTGGTTAAGGCAAATTAACAGCTCAGTTTTGCATGTCTTGATTGGATAAGCCACATTATCTCACCTCAAACCTGTCTGAGCTCATCAGATGTTTGTTATTTTTAGAGTAGATGGTGACTATGTAATGGAATCCCTATGTGCGTATTTCCATGTTCTGTTTACATGTGGAAATCATACATATCTATTACAGAGCTGTAACAAATTCTATTGCAGCCTGTCATGATAACCAATAACAAGGGAGGGTTAATGACATTGATAACTGTTTCTCCTTTCTAGTCTTGTAATCCTATTATTACTGCTCTGTCACAGCAACATTCCATTCTCCTTACCACAACCTGCCTTACTCAACGTACAATTCTCACCTCTAAGGACAGAACAAAGACTAGAGCAGGTCCTGATTTTATTTCAATCTGCTGCTGTTTTCATATCACCATGTCCTGCAATCTTCCTCTCCTCTGTATTATATCCGTCTTCATAGTCATGGTAAGTTTCTTTTATTTCAGAATTTTTTACCTAGGGGTGGACCACGACCTGGAACCGAATTCGAGATGGATTTTATGAGTTCGTAGCACTCCATAGCCCTAGTAGTTGATTAGAACCTGGAAGCTGTCAGGAATTTCAGTGCGCTGCGGTGGGTCGGGCGAAACGTAATATATACCCATTATAAATTAAAGTGTGTCGCAGTGAATTAATAAGTTAAGTAAGTCAGTGGTGGTCGCTAGCCTTTCAGCAATCCAAACACGATGAGACTCACCCATACACCTGCAGCTTCGTCCGAACACGTATGGAAATCACAGCAAAGTAAGCTTGTGTGCCCACTGGATACAAATGGATCAGTCAGCGTCCATATAACAATATAAAAATAGATCTTTGTTTTGCTTTTAATGGCTGAATACAGATCTATTTTTATTATATAGGAGATTCTGTGTGCTGTGAAAAGTAAATCTACTCACCTTTGTACCTGCTCCTGAGATTTGATTTAGAACAGAAGGGAAGACATAGCTCCTTAACCCTAACTGGGTTTCAATCAATACATTAAAGGAATAGTTCACTTTTTCAATGTTTTCCCAGCAAAATATCACTAAATTCATCATCCTGAACTGGCAAAAATGTTGTTGTGAATCCAAATTAACAGCTGAAATGGAACGGATTTAAAGTCACTCTACTGCTCTGTTGTCCCAGCAGTAAAGGTACCACACAAATTCATATAAAGGAAGGACTCCATCAGTAAAACTGCTAAACCATGTGTTTATACCATGTGTTTATTTCAACATGTTTCGGAAAGCGATCATTCTCAGGTGGCACTTTTGCCACTTGAGAAAGGCTAATTTGCACTCACAGTAATGCCTGTTCTATGAGATTCTCTGATTTCCAGCAAATACTGTGTATGATGTAGAGATGTCCGAACTTCGAAAAATCCAGTCCGCGCGAGGATCCGGGATTTTCGACAAAATCCGTAAATTCGAAAATCCGCAAGCGGACCCGTTAAAACGTATTAAAAAGTTCGGCAAAATCCGCATTAAATGGTCTAAATAGCCTTGGTAACGTACACTTAATCACTCAGGGACCCGGGTAATGGCCTTAGAAACACGTATCAATGCTACTACCAAAGTTACAGTCCGCCAGCGTGATTTTAAAAAAAACGATATTTTCTCGAAAATACGAGGATTTCCGTATTACGAGGATTCACGTAAACCCGCGGATCTCCGTAAAAACGAGGATTTCCGTAAAAACGAGGATTTTCGTAAAAATGAGGATTTCCGTAAGAACGGAATTTTCGTAAAAACGAGGAACCGGAACTTCCTTCCTGCAAAATGGCATCTTTGTTTAGGCAGCTGTATGCCATGAGGTACCTCCTGTCCAGGGGGTATGATGACTTCCCCCCTGGAACGTATCGTGTGCACCGCAAAAAGCGCAGGATCATGGAGGGTCGCAGCGACGGATCCTGCGCCGCTTTGGCTACCAGACCACTGTCTCTACCCTCCAGAGACAGTGGTCGGATCTCAAGAGGCAGAGGCCTCAATATGTGGCAGCCGTACGGCAGATGATGGAAGGCAAGTAACTTTTTATTATATTACTGTATTGTAATAAGTAGTAAAATATTTTAATTCACTTCTGACAAAAAACATATTTATATGTTTTTTAAAAACATCAATAATCCTTAAATTTGGCTTGAAGAGAGAGAGATCCAAGTTCTTTGTATTTCTCATTCACTGGTTATTATTACATTATTATTCTTCTTATATTATTCAATATCAGCCCTATTTAAGGGTAAGTAAAGTCAAAAAATAATCACTGAAAAGTGACTTTATTTAACATAACCATATAAATTCAAAATGATACCCACACATAGACACAGGTAAACACACTTGGTGGCCCACCCTTCTATTTCCATGCAGCCTTATTTAAAGGCTAAGTAAAGTTAAAAATGAAATCGATCATTAAAAATGTATTTCTTTTTATCTATAAATACACACTGATACCCACACATAGACACAGTTAAACACACTTTACTGACCCACCCTTTTAGTTACATGCAGCCCTATTTGAAGGGAAAGTAAAGTCATAAATAAAATGTTGATTTTTACACTCCAAAATTAAAAAGTTGTGTTACCACAAAATCTATACAGATACAAGTACACCAGCTACTGATGCTCCCCTACACCCAACCATTGGCTACTCTCCCTCAGAGTATGCTTCATGCAAGGGAAAGCAGGTGAAAGGGTAAGGCTTCATAGGAACAGCACCATTGAGTTACAGCAGGCCAACTGCAGTTTGCCACCATTGTTGTGGGGCCAGGCAGGCTTGGCCCCACTGGACATACCCCTCACCCCATTGGCTACTCTCCCTCAAGGTATGCATCGTGCAAGGGAAAGCAGGTGAATGTGTAGGAACAGCACCATTGAGTTACAGCAGGCCCACACTTTGTAATATGGAGTACTGCTCTCGGGCTAGGCAGGATTGACCCAGAGCTGAAAACATTAGCCACAGAGTAGCTGTTGCGGCTTGTATGAGATGGTCAGAGTAGGTGACACCACAAAGGTGCCTCATGGAGAGAGAAGAAGAACAAATATGGAGTACTGCTCTCGGCCGGCAGGATTGAACCAGAGGTGAAAACATTAGCCCAGAGTAGCACTGTCAGCTACACAAACACACAGACACGGACACAAGCTCAAAAAGCGCAAAAATCTCTCTCCAACTCCTACACTGTCAGGTCCCACTAACACCACTCCAACACACTGACAAAATGTCGCCTGTGAAGCAGCCTTTTATACCCATGGGGCTGGCAATATCATGTTAGCTGCCATTGCTAATTTTAGTCATGTGGCTTGCTCCGTCTTGAAAATAATCCCCAAAATGCGAATTTACAAGAATTTCTCGTTTTTACGAAAATTCTCGTAATTACAGAATCCGCTAATTACGAGGATCTTCGGTTTTTCCGGGTCCCGAAAGATCGTAGATTCTCGTAATTACGGGTACTCGTATTTTCGAAAATTTTTGGAAAAAAAAAAATCCGCGGTTCGGAAGTTCGGAAGGCGGAAAATCCGGAAAAATCCGCCGTTCGCGGACGTGATAAATCCGTGGCGGACCCAGGTTCGGTCCGCGAACCGGCCATCTCTAGTATGATGGTTGTTTATTCTAATTTAATGGCAGTACGGTGGCTCAGTGGTTAGCACTGATGCCCTGCAGCGCTGAAGTCCTGATTCGTCCACCCTTGGACACATCTGCAAGGAGTTTGTATGTTCTCCCCATGTATACGTAATTCCTCCAGGCTGGATGGTGCAAATAAATTGTGATTAGATGTAAGCTCTTTGGGGTAGGGCCTGATGTGAATGTATACATGTAATTGCAAAGCGGTATGGAAGATGTTGGCGCTATATAAATCCATAATAATTACTGGACCACCTGCTGCGGCCCCTTCCCGGCAGCCCCTCCTAGCCTCCCGTTCCGAGATTGCCGCGAGCGGGGAAGGGGTTGGGAGGGGCTGCTGGGAAGCGGCGGCGGGTGGTCTCCGCCACCGCGGGGGGTTGTGGGCGGGGTGGGTGTGCCTCCCGGGGCGGGTGCAACCACCCGCCGCGGGTTGCCTGCCCATCCCCGCCGCGGGGAGGCTAGTATCGGCTGTTTTCGCCACATTCAAGGTGGCAAAGTAAAACAGCTGATACTAGCAGAGCGAAACACATACCGCCGCTTTATAAATAGAAGCGGCGGTAACAGGTAAGTATCGCCGTGAAGGGTTAACGCTTCGTTAACTTTTCGCGGCCATTTTCGGACATTTATAAATCGCGCTAAACGCGATTTATGCGTTAATGTCAGTGAAAACGGCCGTGAAAAGTTAACAAACCTTTATAAATATGCCCCCAAATATTTAGATAATCTAGCCCTTGTCTTTCTAAGTGGTTGCTAACCAAATATACGTAAAAACTTTATTTCCTCATCCCCCTCCTCCAGGCATGCTCAGTCAGCTTCCACCACTTAATCAGTAAGGAGCTGTCCAATTAGCTACTTTGAATACTCCTGTGCTAACGTTATAAAGAGATTAAAAGGAAAGTGAAAGTAAATGCTAAACTGCAGTAGTAGAATAGGTTAGTAATATTTTACACAGGTCTATCTTTGGTTAAGAATAACTTGGTCAAACAAGTGATATATATTTGTAATCCGCTGCCTGGGCTATTTGTCAGAAAATAGTTTTTGCCTATAGTTCTCCTTTAACTAAAAATGTAGCCTCCAAATATTTCCATTGTGTGCAAGAATTTCTAGACTTTCCAGTTTAAGGAGCTCCACCCTAATTTGCTAAGTTCTCCATTGACAAAGGTAACAAACTTTTTCTTGTGACCACTAAAGTATTTTGGTGATTATAAGAATAATTCCCATTCACTTATATTTCTGGTTTAACGTGAAATTTATCTATGATTGCAAACTGTAATAGTGATCCCAACTTACCGCACTGGGGGCCCTATTTATAAAAGATTGATATCGTTATCGTAAAAATAATCGTTATCAATATTGTAAAATACCGATCGTTATCGTAAAATACCGATCGTTATCGTAAAATACTGATCGTTATTTTACGATAACGATCGTTATTTTTTCGATAATGATATCGATCTTTTATAAATAGGGCCCAGGGTTCTGGGATATATTAAAGGACAACCATACTGTAAAATTTAACTTTTTATTAATGAAAAGTACCTAGAACAGGGAGATAGGATTGATTGTTCCCACCTCCCAGTATTGTTTCGTTGAGGAGCTACAGCACATACAGTTTTTATTTGCCAGGTTATGGCCTTGGGCCTTCCTGTATTAAAGATAGAGCTGAAGCACTCAGGAAGTCTGGCAAAAGCAGTTTCCTTTGTCCTATACTGGGGGGTAGAAAGTACCATCCTACCGCCCCAGGTACTTTTCAGTGTAAATGTTTTTGAAAAAAGTTTATACGCACTATAGTTCTCCTTTAATGGTTATGACATCATGGGACGGCCTGCTAGACTTTACTGCATTGCCCTGCTTGTTGATTTTCCCTATTAAAATGGAAGTTTAATGTAAACCAATGCTAAAAAATAGTATGCAATTAAAAAATGTGCCCCATTATTGCAGGTCTTTGTTCCTGGCTCCACTTGCATTGCTTGAAGAACGGGAGGTAAGCATAGATCCTTATCCTTCCGTTCTTCAATCAATGCATTAAAGGAATAGTTTACTTTGGTAGTGAACTATTCATTTTAGCCAGCCCTCCAGTCCACTTTCCACTGTTAAGTCAGCTCTGCCTCAGTCCACAGCCAGTGTTAGGTTACCTCTCCAGTCCACTAGCCAGTGTTAAGTCAGCCTTCCAGTTCACCAGTCAATTTTAAGTCAGCCCTCCAGTCCACCAGCCAGTGTTGTCAGACCTTCAGTCCACTAGCCAGTTTTAAGTCAGCCCTCCAGTTCACCAGTGTAATGTCACCCCTTTAGTTTACTACTCAGTGTCAAGTCAGTCCCCCAGTTCAGAAGCCTGCACACCACACCCAGCTCCACATGTCATGGCCACTTTTCCTTTTCATTTTAGAGGTGAACATGCCATTTAAACCAATAATAATATTTTTGGGCTAAAGTCCTTTTTTTGTTTTACAACCCTTTAATGTTTCCATGATCCTTGGCTGCTGGTGATGTACGATAATGGGGCTTATGCAAAATTAATATTGGCTCACATGGGGAGGAGCTACCAGAAGGTGCAGGGGTGTGACTACTAGAGGAGCAGGGGGAGTAACCATAGGGGGGGCTCCATCTTCTTATTTTTTCCATGACAGATATATACATCATATTTTTGCTGGGGGCCTCAGGGATTCCTAGTGCCCATGGGAGCATTTCTAAGGTTAAAGTAAAGCAGTTCAGATATTTACAGTATCACACAGGGAATTACATAAAAGTTATTTCTTTTTATTCTCTTTAAAAACAAGAGAACTGCAAATTTTAAAATAACAGGTTTGGTCATTTATATTAAAGGGCATGTCACCCCAAAACGAAATTGGGGGGTAAGGTAAGTAACCCCTACCCACCCCCAACCCACACAATATTTCTTTAAAAAAAATCCCCAGATTTCTACATACACAGCCTTCTCTCCTGCGGTGATATGATCCGGCCTCCTGCTTCCAAGCAGGGTCCGGACCGTCAGCCGCGTATGTGATTGGCTGAGAGGCAGGCAATCACAGACGCGGCTGACGTCACTGGAAATGTTGTGGGGAGAGAAGGATCTGGGTTTTTTTATTTTAAGAAATATTGCGGCGATTGGGGGCGGGCGAGGTGGTTTACCTACCTACATCCAGAGGATTTCACGCTAGGTGCAACGATGGCTGAGGATGGTTCTGGATGGTGGGTGGGGGACTGCGCATGCCTCAGACCTGATGAGGACGAGGAATCAGCATGGATCAGATGGCTCACAGACAGCTTGAGTCTTCAGTTTCCTGGACTTTGAAAAGTCATAGCTGGAGAACCATAAGGAGCAGAGATGTAAGGTAGGGCCCGTAGGGGTTAAATTATAGTTTTGTGGGTGGACTTTAAAAAGTAAATTGCTAACTAAGAGGAAGAGGTAGCAAAGTCAAGCGGCGGACAGGTAAGGAGTGCAGCCTTAGTCATGCAGCGGACAGGTAAGGAGTGCCGCCTTAGTCAAGCAGAGGGACAGGTAAGGAGTGCGCCTAGTCAAGCAGCAGACAGGTAAGGAGTGCCGCTTAGTCAAGCAGCGGACTGGTAAGGAGTGCCGCCTTAGTCAAGCAGCGGACTGGTAAGGAGTGCCGCCTTAGTCAGAGCGGACAGTAAGGAGTGCCGCCTTAGTCAAGCAGCGGACAGTAGTGAGTGCGCCTTAGTCAGCAGCGGACAGGTAAGGAGTGCCGCCTTAGTCAAGCAGCGGACAGGTAAGGAGTGCCGCCTTAGTCAAGCAGCGGACAGGTAAGGAGTGCCGCCTTAGTCAAGCAGCGGACAGGTAAGGAGTGCCGCCTTAGTCAAGCAGCGGACAGGTAAGGAGTGCCGCCTTAGTCAAGCAGCGGACAGGTAAGAAGTGCCGCCTTACTCCCCCTTCAGGAGACATTGAGTTTTGCACTACATAGCTAGTTATATATTGCATTGGGTGCCTGTGCAGTTGATACAAAACTAATTACACTCCAGCCCAAACTAATCCAATATTACATTAGGTAGCTTGGCCAATTATTGCTCAATCCCCTAAGAATGAGGTTTCTACAGAAATAACACAACATAAAAGACTGACACGTACTTACAAGTGGGCGTATAGTATTACATCTGTTGGTTTTGCAGCAGGTGGTGGCGAATTCAATAGTCCCATTGGAGCTACGAATGGTGCAAACCGGTTACAGTCCCTGAAGTAGCGCCACCTACCAGTGAGCCTTGTTCTTTTTATTTTACCTGAAATTAAAGATGAATGTTTGTCCTTGACCCAACATCACAAAAATATATAAGGACAAAGTGACAAATATGTGGATATTTTTCTATATTCTGTATTCATGCGTATTTTTAGAATTTGGGGGCATATAGTCTAAGAGATGCAAAATTTGCCTGTGTCATAAATTAGAAAGACCATGGTGGGAAAACAAAAGAATAGGGACCCAGGCAGCCAAACCATATACCAGTTGTTAAGGTGAATACCCAGATTAGATATTTTACAGTAAATAAGACACAGAGATTTTCTTCTTATGGGTAACAATCGGCCACAGCTTTTATTAATAATTCCAATTAAATATGCCCTTTTGCACATTAAAGGGCAACTATAGTGTCAAATTCAAACTTTTATAAACCTCATAATATTAAACTATACTTCATCCCATCCCCAATGTGTGTTTCTCTTTCCAATCCGTCCACCATTTTTGTAGATATTAGACTTGTAAATTTTAAAGATTCTGAGGGAGGAACTGTCAATCAAAGTGAATGGCATGTATAGTCCAGCCCTCCTACTGCTGGGAATTACCATATCCACGGTCCTCCCTATGAAGTAAATTACCATATCCCTCTAACTATAAACCGTACAGACACTGCCACTATGAGTAAAGGATCGTACACACATGCGATTGCGGGTGCCGACCGTGACGCACAATGCGTATGAACGGCTGTTTCAGGCGATAAATTGTGCCTTGTATGGGCATTTATCAGCCAAAACGGCTCTTCGGTCGGGGATCATTGCCCAACCGGCCATGTAGATCTCCAAACGAGCGGCTGTTTTGCCCGATAAAGTGCCCATTCACGGCACGATTATCACCGACCCGCTATCACACGTGTGGTATAGTAAGCAGGATACGCGTGTACTGGCAAACCAAGGAGAGAGATCGAAGACGTCTCTACAGATACATTATAATTATTAATAAAGTCAATTAATCTTCAATAAATACTGAGTGAAACTCTCAGAAACTCGGTAATCAAAGAAAAACCTTTTTATCCCATCTCTCCCCACACACATGTAAAAGCCATAAATGAAAGTTATATGGTAACAAACCTTGTATTGTACAGAGCCTGACAGACAGATTCATGTAATTAGCAGGGCTGCATTATTGTAAATTGATTTTATACTGTGATCATTCTAACTAGACTGGCTACAGGTGTTTACCTGATTAACCTGTGGCTCTCTATATGTTTTCAAAATACAACCCCAACCATTCCCTGACTGCCCTCTGCTATTAGAGAGTATCTTTAGGGAAAATGGTGATAGATGGAATTCAAATACACAACAATAACTTTGTTCAAAGCCAGTGAATTTGATCAGGCATGGCAACTAAATTCTGAGAGAACTTTATGAAAACTTTTTTTATACACTAAGCACCAAACTTGACTTATGAAATGTAGCAAAACAGAGAGCAGTCACACGGCAACTACCAGGCACCAAAACTAATGCATTTAGAATGCTCAGTTAGTAATCAGCAGTCAAACTAGCAGGTCTTGCCTTTGTATTTAGGTTAGAGATTTGCAAGTAAGTGGCTGGTTATTTAGTTGGACTACAGCAATGAATAGTCTTGAGCTTCTAGGTTCATTGTCTATGGTGTCATTGTGTAGCAGTCCATAAACAGCACATACATGTTGATGTAAACAATAAAAATAGATTTTGTTTGCAGAACCTTAGTTTGCTTACTTTAATCAAATGTCTGCAAAAAATGTGAGCAGCCTAATAATATGTAGTGCACTACTAGTTCCACCATTCCCTGACAAGCACTCTCAAACAGCATAGGGCAGTTAGGGGGTGTACATGAAATCATGCGTCAAGGCTGTCAGAATCACTGCAGTATAAATACAATCAGGTTGTAATTAACGCAGCCCTGTTACTTACTTTAATTATAAGTGTCCCCCAATTATGAGATGATCTGATAACTAAATATATATCCACTAACAATTTATTGCTCTATTTCCCAGAGCAGGGATGTCCAACCTGTGGTCCTCCAGATGTTGGAAAACTACAACACCCAGTATTCCTTGGTTTCTTCTGCAAAGGAGAGATGCTGGGCGTTGTAGTTTTCAAAAATTGGAGGGCTGCAGGTTGGAAATCCTAGACCCAGAGCTTGGCATAGCAGGAAAAACCAACTTGGAACCGCATATACAGAAAGTGAATGATTGGATAACCACGGGAATGGCGGCAACGAAAGAGTTACTATGTTATGTAACATAGTAACTCTTTCGTTGCCGCCATTCCCGTGGCAGGACGCACATAAGTAAAAAGACCTTTCAAATGCAGCAAAAAAAAATCAAAGTTTATTGCAAGCACTTTCTGTACATTCTCTTAAAGGTACAGGTATAAAAGGACATCTATAATGAAACAATGGTTATCTAGATATCCAATCTGAACTATCTTCTACTAGGTGCAGTTTTGCTATAACTGGAATGGACACAGTGTTCATGCAAATCAGTGAATTGCATGATGGGAAATTCCCTCTTCCAATGCTGCCTCTTAGTGATTACTGAGCAAGCTTGCCAAGACAGCCCGGAGGTCCGGAAGGAGGTGCGGTTAAGATTGGGAGGAGAGTACTGAGCCTGAGCAAATCAATTACTGTATCTAAGGAATGCAGCGACACACAAACCTCAGAGTATGTGCTACTTACATGTATTAATTTATAGATTAAGATGAGGCAAAGTCATTTTTTCACTATAGTGGCCCTTTAATGACAGATAGACATATGTTGCAGTCTCCTGCTTAAGGGACACCCACCACACTAGGGCTAAACATGTCATGGAACCTGGATCTTCTGGCCTTCACCAGATGAGAATTGCTGAGTTTCGAGTGCAAGAACATTAATGAGAGTCCCAGTCCTATTCTATTGTTCATTATTCCAGATACAGTCTAATAGCTACTCTAGTGATCAAGCTAATCAACCGTCCGGTACCCACAGGTCAGTATTTCAACCTAACCAACCTCCGGGTACCACAGGTCAATATATCAACCAAATCAACCTCCCAGTACACACAGGTCAAACCGTATGTCAACCTTATCAACCTCCTGGTATACACATGTCAACCTAATCAAACTTCCATACACACAGGTCAATATGTCAACCCAATCAACTTCCAGGTGCACACAGGTCAATAGTCAACCTAATCAACCTCGTGTACACACATGTCAACCTAATCAACCTCATACACACAGGTCAATATGTCAACCCAATAACTCCAGTACACACAGGTCAATTGTCAACCCAATCAACCTCCTGGTGCAGACAGATCAATATGTCAACCCAATCAACCTCTGGTGCAGACAGATCAATATGTCAACCCACAACCTCCCGGTGCAGACCGATCAATAGTCACCCAATCAACCTCCTGGTACAGACAGATCAATAGTCAATCCAATCAACCTCCCGGTGCACACAGGTCAATATGTCAACCCAATCAACCTCCTGGTACACACAGGTCAATAGTAACCAATCAACCTCCCGGTACAACAGGTCATTGTCAACCCAATCAACCTCCTGGTACACACAGGTCAATATGTCAACCCAATCAACCTCCTGTTCCACACAGGTCAATATGTCAACCCAATCAACCTCCTGGTACATCAGTCAATATGTCAACCACTCAACCTCCTGGTAACACAGGTCAATATGTCAACCCAATAACCTCCTTGTGCAGACAGATCAATATGTCAACCCAATCAACCCTGTGTGCAGCATATAAATGTTATAGTTTGTTATGGAAAAGGATCATTTTAATGAAAAGTCAATATATGCAAATTTTGTAATAAATACATTAAACATTTCTACAGAACATTATAAATAGGAAATACCATATAAACCTGTAAATTAATATGTAGGAAACATTTCACTAGAATTAGATTTCCACCGTTGTTGTATTTGGTTTTTCTCAGTACACTGCTTACATTGACAGTACAATAGTAGATTCTTCTTTTATTTAGCACAGGATTAATGGACAAATATTGGTGTTGTTGTGGTATTCCACTAAAGGAATTATTTACCAAAAAATACCTTTGGCCAAATATTTTGCTTTTAAAGGACAAGACATGGGAAAAAAAACAACAACTTTATTAATGAACACAACCCTGTAACAACAATATTGTAATTTCTTCATATTTCTGCAAAGAAAGAAGAATATACAGTAAGGCAGTTAACATTTAATTCCATGAGTTCTTTGTGAATGTCATTGAAGGTGATTGGATGTTTTATAAGCTACCGGTAAAAGCCCTGTCTGAGAACTGCCAAATAGAAATTGAAAGAAAGTGTCAGCTCAGTTGAGTCTTACAGGCTGAAAATATTGGCAGAAATGTGCTCACGATAGCAGTAAATTACAATGTGAAATAAAGCTACTCAACAGAGGAATTAACAAAACGGAAAACATGCAATAATAAAATCTGTTGGCATTGTTATTCAGGATTTTCACTTCTAGAGTCAACACGGGGCAGATATGTAGCTCTTGGTTGTACTGCAAATGCTCTCGGAGGCACATCCACCAAGCAGAAGGCTTGATTTAGAAGATCCTGACAGACAGAAGACATGATGGTTTTCTTATTACATCAATATTAATAAAAGAGTGATATTTAGTTTGATTTATATATGATAATATTAGGTGAGTACTGAATAGAGTGTTTGAGTTGGACAAGTATAATGTGGGATTACATATAATTTATTTCGGAGCCTCCGCCATCATCAGGGAGGACGCCCCAAGTATACTAACATGGCTCAATCAAGTTTTTTTTATTAAAGTACTAAGGCCTTATGAAAGTTTGTCAGCAATTCATTGCAAATTACGTTATACCACTACTGCAATATATATGCACTACACCAACAAATGCTTCATGGGTTTTCATCAGATTTATATATTATTTTTAAAAATCTGTATCAACGCGTTTCAGTCCATATCTAGGGCCGTAATCCTGAGTGTTTAAGATGATTTTCCAGTGAGTACAGAATATCAATGATATAGAGCTCTTTAGATCGGTTACACTGGGCAATACAAGTTTCTTTACGCCGCATCTTGTAAAATGTTATTAAATTGTAAAGTATTATGAAGTTAGCTTTGCAGTGTATATGAAATATAATGTAGAAATATAATCAACGTAGGAACAGTAACATTATATCGTCTGATTCCATAATATATATTGCAAAGTTTAATAGTACAAAATGAAAACGTGTTATAAATATTTTCACGAAATGAAGAATGGAAAACTCTCTGTCTCGGTCTGGCCCATCGTTGGACAAATATTACTTTGTATTTAGAAGGAATATTACTAGGGCCTTTTTAATAAGAAGAGCAACATCTACCATGTTCTATAGCAACCAATCAGATGTAATTTTCTAACTGTAGTAGACCAGTAAAAAGGAAACATGTGGTTGGTTGCTGCAATTGAGGGCTAGTCCACACTAGTGCGTTTTTAAGCGCGATCCAACAGCAATCCTATTGCGCTTTTTAAAAGCGCCCACTAGCGTAGTCCAATTGGAGTGGCCACACTAGGGCCATTTTTATAAGCGCGGTATCACAATACAGCGATACTGCACATTATCGATACGAACGGCACCAATGCACATGTATTGTGTTGCAATGCTTGCACTTAGTGTGGGCCTTGGCCTAAGAACATGTAGATTAATCCCTATCTCATTGTGAATAATGAGATACCACCTATAGTAGTAGTTGAGGAGTATCGGATGCACAGGTTATAAAGTAGGTCCCTGTTTTAGATAATCCCTAAGTTACCCTCCTATAGTAGTAGTTGAGGAGTATCGGATGCACAGGTTAATGTAGGTCCCTGTTTTAGATCCCTAAGTTACCCTCTATAGTAGTAGTGAGGAGTATCGGATGCACAGGTTATAATGTAGGTCCCTGTTTTAGATAATCCCTAAGTTAACCTCCTTTAGTAGTAGTTGAGGGTTACGGATGCACAGGTTATAATGTAGGTCCCTGTTTTAGATAAACCCTGTTACTCACCTATAGTAGTAGTTGAGGAGTATCGGTGCACAGGTTATAATGTAGGTCCCTGTTTTAGTAAACCCTAAGTTACCCACCTATGTAGTAGTTGAGGAGTATCGGATGCACAGGTTATAATGTAGGTCCCTGTTTTAGATAAACCCTAAGTTACTCACCTATAGTAGTAGCTGAGGAGTATCGGATGCACAGGTTATAATGTAGGTCTCTGTTTTAGATAAACCCTATACCACCTATAGTAGTAGTTGAGGAGTATTGGTGCACAGGTATTAATGTAGGTCCCTGTTTTAGTTATTAACCTAAGTTACCCACCTATAGTTGTAGTTGAGGAGTATCGGATGCACAGGTTTGGTTTCCCATACAATTGTAAGATTTTAAACTCCAAGGTACCAACTGAGTTTCAAGGTAGGATGGACATTGAAGTCCATTTGCTGTAATGTTTTGCACAGGCACTAAGGAAAACAAAGCTTTATTGATGTTAATTTATTAGACATATATATATATATATATATAACATGCATAAGGTTTGACAGAAATGATAAACCACTATCAGGGAGATTCATAAAAGTTCTATGGGGAGATACAATATGGCCCTTTTCCGTCTAAAACCCACGTTAACCCGAAATAATTTTGGGTTAACGTGGGTTTTAGACGGAATTTAGAGCACAGCGCCATTTCAAATGTTTTTGGAAATAGCGCTGTGTAACGATCAAAAACCCTGCCGTTACGTTTTGTGCTACCCATATCGCGAATCTAAACGGTAAAGGCTGGGGAGCATTAAGGTTGCGCTCCTTACCTTAGCCCGATCCCACGATGCAATAACTGATGTAATCTCGTTTACGTCAGTCATGTATCGCGTGATCAGGCTAAGGTAAGTAACGCAGCATGGAGTATGGATCTTCCCGCGTATCGTTAAAAATGGTGCTAGTTTTTTCCAACTAATCAGATGCTAGCTTTAAAATGTTAAATAAGATCTGATTGGTTGGGGCAAAATTAACACCATTTGAACCATAAGAACTTTTTATATGGTGTACAACAGTTCCAAGCTGGAGCTAAACTGTGTAGAGATATTGTATGGTTACCTAAAGAAAGGAAGAGTGAAAACAATTCAAAATCAGAGTATCAGAACTGAGCACAGAAATCAATCTGATGTGCTAATATAAGACTTTCACAGATCCAAGGGAAAGTGATCAAAAATGTAAAAACTTAAAGGGCAACATAGTGTCCAAATTCAATCTTTTAAAAACCCTATACTATAAACTATACTTCATCCCATCCCCCAATGTGGGTTTCTCTTTCTAATCCGTCCAAAATTTTTGTAGATATTAGACTTATAAGTTTTAAGATTTAGAGGGAGAAACTGTCAACAACGAATGGCATGTATTGTCACTCCCCTCCTTGCTGTGAATTGATTTTATACTGTGATCATTCTAACTCAGTACGGCTACAGTTGTTTTACCTGATTAACCTGTGGCTCTCTAATACAAAATACAACCCCAACCATTCCCTGACTGCCCTCTGCTATTAGAGAGTATCTTTAGGGTAAATGTGATAGATGTAATTCAACTCACCAACAATAACTTTGTTCAAAGCCAGTGAATTTGATCAGGCATGGCAACTAAATTTGAGAGAACTTTATGAAAACTTTTTTTTTTTTAACATTAAGCACCAAACAATCATTTATGAGATGGAGCAAAACAGAGAGCAGCCACACTGCAACTACCAGGCACCAAAACTAATGCATTTAGAAAGCTCAGTAGGCACCAAACATCTGATAGTGCTATGCTTGCAGAACAAACTAGCAGCTCTGCTACTAAAACAGAACTAGGACTTGCTGAAGGCCTCTGGCTGTTTATACGTCTCCTTGGCACAACCCCAACATATGATTGGTCAATAATACAAGAGCCAATCAGATTTAAGATTTGTTTTGGACCAATCAGATTTTGAGGGTGTGTTATGAGATACTATAAAACGTCATAAAATCCTCAGAAACAGCTCAGTTTGTAATCAGCAGTCAAAACTAGCAGGTCTTGCCTTGTATTTAGGTTAGAGATTTGCAAGTAAGTGGCTGGTAATTTAGTTGGACTGCAGCAATGAATAATCATTAGCTCCTAGGTTTATTGTCTGTGGTATCATTGTGTAGCAGTCCATAAACAGCACATACATGTTGCTGTAAACAATAAAAATAGATTTTTGATTGCAGAACCTGAATTTGCTTGACTTCAAACAAATGGTCTGCAAAATTGTGAGCAAGCCTAATAAATATGCAGTTGCACTACTAGTTCCACCATTCCCTGACAAAACACTCTACAACAGCCGAGGGCAGTTAGGGGTTGTACATGAAATCATGCGTCAAGGCTGTCAGAATCACTGCAGTATAAATACAATCAGGTTGTAATTAACGCAGCCCTGTTACTTAGAAATTATAAGTGTCCCCCAATTATGAGATGATCTGATAACTAAATATATATCCACTAACAATTATTGCTCTAGTGCCCAGAGCAGGGATGTCCACCTGTGGCCCTCCAGATGTTGGAAAACTACAACGCACAGTATTCCTGGTTTCTTCTGCAATGGAGGAATGCGGGCGTTGTGTTTTCAAAAATCTGGAGGGCTGCAGGTTAGAAATCCCAGACCCAACTTGGCATAGCCAGGAAAAACCAACTTGGATACCGCATTATACAGAAAATGAGTGATTGGATAATGCACGGGACAACGAAAGAGGTCCTATGTTAACCATAGTAACTCTTTTGTTGCCGCCATTCCTGTGGCAGGACGCACATAAGTAAAAAGACCTTTCAAATGCAGCAAAAAAAAAATTAAAGTTTATTGCAAGCACTTTCTGTACATTTCCTTTAAGGTAACAGGTTAAAAGGACATCTATACTGAAACAATAGTTATCTTTAGATATCCAATCTGAACTATCTTCTACTAGGTGCAGTTTTACTATAACTGGAATGGAGACAGTGGTTCATGCAAATCATGTGAATTGCATGATGGGAAATTCCCTCTTCCAATGCTGCCTTTAGTGATTACTGAGCATGCTTGCCTTATAGACAGCCCGGAGGTCCGGAAGGAGGTGGCGGCTGTTAAGATTGGGAGGAGAGATGCTGAGCCTGGGCAAATCAATTACTGTATCTAAGGAATGCAGCGACACACAAACCTCAGAGTATGTGCTATTTACATGTATTAATTTATAGATAAAAATGAGGCAAAGTCATTTTTTCACTATAGTGGCCCTTTAAGTTTCATTCCGTTTTTCTGGAAAAAACACAAAGATCCGAAAACGGAACCTACTTTTGGGACTTCAAAGCCCATTTTCATTAAGGCTATTTTCTGGGATTTTCGAGGGTATCGAAAGTTCGATAATCAACGAAAATGGGATCCGAAGTTCCGAAATTCGAAGATCCATCTGGTTTCAGAAGGAACATATGGATTTCGGAAGCAAGGGGTTCCGTCTCTGATCCAAGTCCGAGATGGACCAGGATCCCATCTCTAGTTCTGAATTTAACTCCATTTAGCGCGGCTGCACGAGTTTGCAAAAGACACCCACGCAACCTGGGCTCGTGGTTTAGTATAGAGTTTGGGCTAATAGCCAGCATAAATCCCGAAAGGGATTTGCCCGAATGCGAAATTGATTTGGGACACAATACTCACTAGGAGGAGTGGGTGGGGTGCAGTTATCCGAATTACAGCAAGTTGTGCTGGTTGATGTGTTTGAATACAGACCGGATATTGTTCCAATCTTATTACACTCGGCAAAACTCACACAGGATCTTATATAGAAAAAACTGCTCCACAAATAAAACCTGATGGAAAAAAAGGAGCTATTGAGAAACCAATATTAGTACATTGTCATTGTATGGATATATGGTATAATGTAGTAACCAATTTTAGTACATTGTCATTGTATGGAATATGGTATAATGTAGTAACCACTATTAGTACATTGTCATTGTATGGATATATGTTATAATGTAGTAACCAATTTAGTACATTGTCATTGTATGGGTATATGGTATAATGTAGTAACCACTATTAGTACATTGTCATTGTATGGATATATGGTATAATGTAGTAACCACTATTAGTACATTGTCACTGCATGGATATATGGTATAATGTGTAGTAACCACTATTAGTACATGTCATTGTATGGATATATGGTATAATGTAGTAACCACTATTAGTCATGTCACTGTAGGATATATGGTATAATTGAGTAACCACATTAGTACATTGTCACTGCTGGATATATGGTATAATGTAGTAACCACTATTAGTACATTGTCACTGTGGATATATGGTATTATGTAGTAACCACTATTAGTACATTGTCACTGTATGGATATATGGTATAATGTAGTAACCACTATTAGTACATTGTCATTGTATGGATATATGGTATAATGTAATGTTTATTTACATGTTTTTATTAAGATTCCATTATTTTTATGCAAACAGATGCTAAGAGTAGAGTTTTCCCAATGCTGTTATGTGTTTAACAATCACCTGGGTAATGCAATGCGGATCCGAGTTGTGCCGCATACATCATTGGTAGAGGAGCATTTCTGGATGTTCCATTACACTGGAGTATCGGTGTAACTGCTGCACTGTGTGCATGATAAAGTGTTTCCTAAAAGGCAAAAAATATTATATTGGTTTAAAGCATGTTCACCTCTAAAATGAAACTCCACTTAACCACTATTAGTACATTGTCACTGTATGGATATATGGTAATGTAGTAACCACTATTAGTACATTGTCACGTATGGATATATGGTATAATGTAGTAACCACTATTAGTACATTGTCACTATTGTAGTAACTGCTGCACTGTGTGCAGATAAAGTGTTCCTAAAGGCAAAGTGACAATGTACTAATAGTGGTTACTACATTATACCATATATCCATACAGTGACAATGTACTAATAGTGGTTAAGTGGAGTTTCATTTTAGAGGTGAACATGCCATTTAAACCAATAATAATATTTTTTGCCTTTTAGGAAACACTTTATCATGCACACAGTGCAGCAGTTACTACAATAGTGACAATGTACTAATAGTGGTTACTACATTATACCATATATCCATACAGTGACAATGTACTAATAGTGGTTA